>JARHVA010005126.1:405000-407500 GCA_037957365.1 Torreya grandis | reverse complement strand
ATCAAAGACTGGTGGGATGCTGGAAATACTCAGTATAAATCCAATATCATCAATCATGCAGAACATGTCCCTTGTCTATGTCAAGCCATCTATGTTGAGTTTGTTGGAGTAATTGATGATGAAAAAGAAACAAATAGATCTAAGTTTTTAAGAGCTCAGTTATGTGACATGAGTAGATTAAAGGAATATATGTGTCACATGGAATATCTGTTATATGCTTCTGGTGAAATGTTTAATCCTGCTTTCAAAGTCAGATATGTTGAATCATTTCCCCAGTAATTTTTAGATAAGTATAAAGTTGTCATGGGTGATTAGTATTCTACATTTTCCCTTGGTAGAATAAATCAGTATGTTAATAGAGTAAATCAAACGCTGTGTGATGAAAGGAGAACTCATAAAGAAACTATGAGATTTCATAAACAGCTTGGTGTAAAGTTCTGTAAGTCCATAGATGATAATTTTGGTTGTACAGATGTGTATCAATATAGAAAAGCTCAAGCAAGAAAGAAAATAGAAATAGATAAGTGTGCCTGTAAGCCTTAGTTTTATAGAAAATCAAAACCAAAGAAAGCTTGGTTGAAAGAAAAAGCTAGAATGCCATTTCAGAAGAAAAAGATTTTTAGAAAAAGAAAATATGGCTATTAGAAAAAGACTATCCAATGTTTCCTTTGTAAAGGAAATCATTATGCTAATAAATGTCCTTAGAAATCAGAAAATTCTAAGAAAGTAAATTTCTTAGAAAGTCATCAAATTAATGAAGATGAGTATGTATATATTACAGATAATGAAGTTGAATTTGAATCAGATATAGGATATGAGTCTGATAATGAATATGACATAAATATGGTACAAGAAGAGAACAGTTCTGAGACAGAATCTTCAGATTTTGATTCAGAAATTGGTTTTCAGATTAATATGCAGTCTAGTCAGTTTTCAGATAGTTTAAGTCTGTCACAGCAGTTACAGAATTTGAAAGAGAAGTATGATAGTTTACCAGTATATATGTTTTCTGAGAAAATGTTTTTAGAACAGCAAATCATGAATACAGAAAAAAGATATATGAATCAGCTTGAAAATCTTCAGCAACAGCAAAATATGCTTCAACAACAATTTAGTAAACAAACTCTCTCCAAGGATAAAGGCAAAGAAATAGAAACAAATATGTTTCTAAATCCTCAAAATGCTGAGAGAAGGAAATGGCGTACCAAAAGAATAGCTACTCTTCAATCCTTTCTTAAAAGAGCCCAAACTGAATTAGAAGCATTAATGAGAGAAGAAGCTGAAGAAGATGAAGAATAAAAATTGTTTGAAGAAGAGTTAGTTCAAGTAGCTGACCAGATAGAAACCACTCATATGATGGATAGTAGTAATCATATAAATCAAATCTCAGTACATTCTACTACTAATCTAGTCTGTGAAATTAGTATAAAATTTTCAGGTTTCAAAACATATAGTCTAGATGCTCTGCTTGATATAGGTGTTGATGCCTCCCTTGCAAGGTATCATGCAATTCCAGAAGATAAATGGATCCCAGATTTTGTCAGACTTACATTCAACACAAACACTATTATTTCAAAATTTTCTGCTCATATTCCTATTCTCTAAGGAAATACGGTATTTCATTTCAAATTCATACATCATGAAATGCCTATGTTTGATCTCATGCTTGGATCTGATAATTTGCCCTATTTTTATCCTATTACAATCCAATAGCATGAAATAATTCTAGCAGAAAATACTCATTGTATAAAAAGATGAAATATGAATGTAAGGTGCCACAGAAAGAGAAATCCAAAAAGGTAACTTCTTCCCAGTGGATCCAGTAAAAGATAAATTTCTGCCAGGCAGAAATAGATCCTGTGCTTGCAAAAATTGTTAAGGATTGTTGTTCTGAACATCCTTTAGCCTTTTAGCATAGGAAAGTTCATATTTGTAGAATAGACTTAAAATTGGTTGCAGATCAGAATGGAAAGCTAGTAGAGCCCATCATTCTGGTATGTCACCTTCACTTAGGGATGAATGTTTTGTAGAAATACAGGAATTGAAAGCTCAAGGTCTCATTAGAGATTCAAACAGTCCATGGGGATGTGAAGCTTTCTCTGTAAATAAAAGAAGTGAACAAGTTGGAGGAAAGAAAAGATTAGTCATTAATTACATTCCTCTAAATAAATATGAGATTCCTGTGCAACATCCAATTCCCTCCAAAGATGAAATTTTACACAAAATAACATGAAGCAAAGTCTATAGTAAATTTGATTTAAAATCAGGTTTCTAGTAGATTTAGGTACATGAAGCAGATAGGTACAAAACTGTGTTCATAACACCATTTAGTCAGTATGAATGGAATGTTCTTCCATTTGGATTAAAAACTGCACCCAGTATTTTCCAGAAAATGATGAATGAGATTTTTGCTCCCTACAGTAAATTCATTATTGTGTATATAGATGATATTCTGGTATTTAGCAGAAGTCTAGCAAACCATTTGAGGCATTTAAATCAG
>JARHVA010005126.1:295000-400000 GCA_037957365.1 Torreya grandis | reverse complement strand
GTTTAACAGGGCCTTTGTGTGGGGAAAAAGAATGTAGGAATGTTGTTTCCAGTGGTCTCTCAAATGATAAGTATTCACCTTCTGGAGCAATTTCAAGGAATTCAGATTATCAAGAAGATTAGATGGATGTAAAGAGTAAGAAAAAAGGGCATCTTATCCTTGAACCTTCATCTATGATGCTTCGTTCTCATAAAAAAGAGGGCAAAGGAGGAACATGATTTAGTTGGATAAGCTTCTTTGGTATGTTTTGTAGTTGTTGGTCTTGGTGCATCTTTGTTGATGATGCGATCATGCTTGCCCTGGGATTAATTTTTATGATCAATGATATGTTTTCTCTTGTTTGGTTATAATTTTTGTTCTTTTATTTAAGAGCAAGGGACCCACCAAACTTGATATCTATCCAAGAAAAAATACTATATAATTATATTAATTTTTAACTTAAGGTTAAATTATGATATTTGGTGAATATATATATCACACGAATCCCATGAATCCCATAGAAATATGGTTACAAACAAAATGTGTAATAATGATTGAAAAAAAATCTTGCATATATTTAATAGATTTAAAAATATAAATTAAGCAGATCCTTTATGACTTGGTAGCTGATTTTACGTAGTCTTTTTTATCTTTGTTTTCTTATTTCTTTGTTTTCATATAGTATTCTCCTCTCTCTTTTTTTTAGATCTTTACAGGGCTATTATTGGGCCCCCAGCCTACAAAGTAAAAGTTTCACAATGCCCAACATAAAGCCAACCAAAAGCAAAAACAACAATGAAAAACCACCAAGGGCCAAGGCAAAGAGCAATCAAAGGGCCCCACCTGAGATCCAGCATTACAACAGTAAGCCACAAAACCCAAAAACCTAGACATACCAAAAAATTAAAAAACTAGCAAAGACACAAAACCACCAACTTAAACTACAGCACCGATAATGCCTTCCTTGTCTGAATTTGACAACAGCACCAAATCACAATCACCCCTAGCGTGATCCTCCTTCCAGGCCACAACTGCTTCCTTAATCGAGTCTAGTCGCTCGATACCCCAGATGAGGATGGCCCAGACAACATTGTTGCCTCCATCGATCCAGGTCAGCAACCTCCACCAACACTGAATTATACCAGGATGGTGCTTCCATCACTGCTCGCATCACCCATCTAACCAAATTCCTCACTACCTCTACTCTCTTCTACTCATGCCTGTGACTGCATAGTTGCATCAACTCCGGGATGGGAGTCTTCATCTACGATATGGCCGGTATTGAGACAAATTTACCTATCTTCATGTTTGGTAAAATGACCTTCTTGTGGAGATCCTTCACGAAATTAAGGAGAATCATGAATCTGGATTTCAAAGCTCGAAATACAGAGTTTGGGACTACTCCAAGGCCATTCCGCCCTGAGAATGGCAAAGATGGGAGTGGACTCAAGTCATGCAAGAGGATTTTCTTGACTAGGCCACTGCAACATTCAGGGCGGACATAGAATGCAACCACCTTCACCACATCCTCCACGTCAGAGATTAAGAACATGAGATTTGAGGCAAAGATGGCTGCCACTTCTGAGTTCACCCTGCTCTTGATCCCCTTAACCAGGAACTCTAGCCCCAAAACATCTGCTATCACTTCATGCATTTCCTCAAAAGGCAGCCAAAAGATATGCCAAAGATGGGCATGAGAGATTGGTCCCTCAAAGGCCATCTCTTGCGCCTCACTAACCCCATAGATGCATGCAGTGGCAAGCGTAATGTCATTTGGGCTCTCCATTGCAAGCACCGCCGAACACAACACAACATTCCTGAATGCCACCCGTGCACATACACCCTGAAACACGACAACAGTGGATTAAATGTAGCATGAGGGAAGCCTCTAGGTTCCCTCATGCCACAGGGAGCCGTCATGCACCCCAATTAAAATGCCATCCTCCATAAATGCCTTCCACCTCCCAGATCACTTCACACACATCCCTGGCATGCAATTATTAAATGAGGCAAGTGAAGGCAATCCCAAAGCGTAAGCAATCACATCACTCCATTAAAAGCTCCGCTAACTAAAATAGCCATTTTGTAATGCTTTGTATAACAAAGCAATACAAAAAGATTTTCGAACGATTATCAACCAAGTTCAATCGATGAAGCTAAAGGGAAGTCCTCCCAAGTTTCCTTGATATTATCCATTTTGCATACCTCTGATTGATCAATGCCACAGTTTGCTAGAAAGTCCGCAGCCGTATTCACCTCCCGAAAGCAATGCTGCCACTTAACTACAAAGAAGGCTTCCAAGTTTCGACATGTATTCTTTAAGATATTCTCAAGATGCCACGATTTAGCCTCTCTTTTATCCAAGGCTGTGAGGATAACTTGTGAATCGCCTTCCACAATCAGTTTCGGAATCCCACATTGGATGGCCAATTCAACTCCGCTCGCCAAAGCTTGAGCCTCCACTTCATTATTAGACCCATCCTTGATTTTCTTAGATAAGGCTTTGATCATTGATCAACAGCAGTCACGAATAATGCAGCCCACCCCAGAGGTGCCAAGTTTACCACGTGCTGCACCATCAAAATTAAGTTTAAACCACCCTGGTGGAGGGGGAGACCATTCCTACTTTCTACTTTTGGCCTTATTACCGATGACGATTGACCTATTAACGGGGGATTCTCCTCTCTTTTTTTAGGTGTCTTTTTTTTAAGGTTTAATGTTGTTAATTTTTATTGTTCGTAGTTATTGAGAGGATCTGGACCTTCCGATTGTACCCTACTGATTTCCTGATTTAGATCCATTTATTCATATTACAAACGGTCTTATTTGCAGCAGATGCGCCATTAGCGCTTTTTCTTAATTTTGGGATTAAAAAATTAGGCCTCTGGTGTCTTATCCATCCACATTGTCCAGCATTTGGTTTTGTACATTAAATTCAATTCTGCACGATTGTATTTGTTATGTGAGCCACTTTAGTGTGCGCATTTTCTGATATGGCCACTGATTGTGCAATTCAATTCATATTTGACTTTCTCTTAAGCAAGTTAATTTGTCGCTTTCAATGTGGTGCTCTATTCAATGAAATTCATCTGGGTGAGCTATCATGCTCATGGAATGGGATTTTAAACTTGGGTCTCTCAATGTTCATAAGAACATGATTTTTAATAACTTTACCTACACACTAAAAATACAGCTTGTTTTATTTGATTGAAAGGGAAATATTCAGATCTTTAGGAGTGATTTTTGTATCTGTTGAGCTCGAATAAATTGAACTACTTCAACTTGATATTAAGGAATGAGGGGTATTTATTCCATCAAATTCTTCTTGGACCCAACTTCAACCCAAAAAAAATACAGCTTTAACAATCATACAATAAATAAAAAATCCAATAACAACCCAATCCTTCATCAATCAAATCATGAAGGTGGATAAGTACTAGAAGATATTCTTGCTGTGCCTGCCCATTATTTCAGATAATGATGCTCAGGAAGCTCATTTATATTGACTTGTTATATTAAAGTTTGAACCAATGGAAACTAACTCTCTCCTTTGCCTTTTTAGCTATGTTAGTAGTTGTTCACAGCTATGTAATTTAAGTATTGAGCAGTTAGTCAGCGCTGTATTTCTTCGACTGGCAACATGTAAACTAGTTTTGATTTTGAAGACCTTTTAGAATCATCTCTCTTTATATCAACATACTTTTAAAAAACCCAAATTTTGGTAGTTAATGCTGGAGTCTGGATTCTTGGTAACCTATATATAGGAAAGCAAATCAGCCCATTAGACATCAATGCATTTCTCTCTTCTTTTGCTTCTGATTTGAAGATTGCTCAAACCTGAAAATGGTCTTTATTTGGTTTGTAACACTTTTAGTTATTTGTTTGTGGTTTGAAGCCAATGCAACCTACAATGGACTTGGCCAGAAGCCTCCAATGGGGTATGTTTTTCCTTGGCCTATACCTAAGAAAAAAAATCTATTGTTTGTTTTTAGTTTTTTTTTTTAGAAGAGGAAAAACTAAACATAGGAACGAATTAGATCATTGATGTGAAATTTTCTCTGTTTCTCATAGCCATCCAATGGACTGAACTCCACTAATGAATAATGGAAAACCCATGGAATTCCCCATCTACCCTCCATGCATTTCCTAGTCATCAAGTGGATGTAAAGTTATTGCATATTTAGGAGAAGTTCCAATCAATAGATAAGCAGATGTTTTGAGGAGGATAGTGTGTCTTAGAATAGTTAAAGACTAGGTTGTTTTAGGAAGAATGGTAATGGACAATCAATTTGACCATAAATCCAGACTAATTCATCTGTGCTGATTGTTTTCTGCTTTCAGATGGAATGGTGTGTACCATTTCTTTTGCAAAGGTATTAATGAAGACATCATTCGCGAATCAGGTAACTTACAATTTTTGTTTGTCATGACTCAATTTTTGTATGCTAGAATGCTTTTGGGGTTGTTAATATCCAGAATATAGGGCTTCAGAACATGAAGTTTGCATTACAATTGATCATCTGTTAAATATTAGCATGAAATTATAAATTTCATCAGCAAAAATTTATCGTGTATATGCTAGTGCATTTGAACTTCAAGCTTAATAGAAAATATAGGTCTTGTTGGTTGGGAATGTAGTCTCATCCATGTTCAAGTTTGATAACCTGATGCAGTGAAACTTTGAATTAAATCTTCAATATTCGTACATTGTAAATTCTCATAATAAAGTGATGCACTTGTTTCCACTGGATTATCCAAGCTGGGATATGAATATGTCAATATAGGTAAGACATAACCCCTTTATTCTTTTTGTGGATATATGAATAGCATTTGTTCCCCCTTAATTCGATGGATTATACTAATGTTAATCTGGTTTTATCAATAAATTGCCAGATGATTGTTGGGGTGAGAAACACCGAGATGCTCAGGTATCGGTATAAGTAAGTCAATAAAAACGCTGAGAATCAGATAATTATGATTTTTAGATTGTAGCAATACTTTAGAATTGTTAATGAACTTAACTCATAATCCTCTTCATAGCTAGGTTTCACTGATGCACATTCTGTACAGTGTATAATTATTACGAATCAATTATGAGTTACACTTGCTGCATAATATTTCTGATTACTGAAAGCGAGATTTCAGACAAACTCAGAACCTTCTTATAAATTGGCAGGGAGATCTTCTAGCTAAAGCTAAAACATTTCCTTCTGGCATAAAGGCTTTGGCGGACCATGCTCATTCTAAGGGACTCAAACTTGGAATATATGCTGATGCATGGTGAGCAGATTATGCTAGGAATCCGGATCAATCAAAACCCTTCTATCCTTGGACTTATTACAACATTTATACCAAAATCCTGTTTACTAATGTTGATGTCGGGTTTCTTTTGCCAGATCCAAACATGCTCCGGGAGAACGAAAGGTTCCATTGGACATGAGCAACAAGATGCCAACACATTTGCTTCATGGGTAACCTACTTTTAATACCAGTCTTTCATTTATTGAGCAGATTGTTCTCTACTTCGGATGAATCTACCCTGTCCTTGAAGTAAAATGCAGAAGACTTATAATTACATTCTTGGATGAAGCTTTAATGTAACATAATGAGAAAACAGATTGGTCTGAATCTTATCACTGCTGGAATGCTAAAGGCTAACTGGTGTTTGATAAATGAGCAGGGAGTTGACTACTTGAAAAATGATAGTTGCTACATTCCTGAGTTTAATAACCTCGTGAGAGGTACATCACATTTGTGCCATGTCCTTTCTATCAATAAGTTCTCCACATGCGGATTTGGCGATTGATTTAACAAATTGTCTTGAATTTGTTTTAAAATATGTAGGTTCCAAAAAATGAGTAAGGCTCTAATAAAGACAGGCTGTCCTATTTTCTTTTCCACTAGTATCTGGTAAGAAGGGTTTGCAAACTTTAATCTCTATATTACGGAATAAACTAGGGCACCCACATGCTTCGTTGAGTATCACTGAGAATATTGCTAACCCTTTTTATTTTGATGGGCAGGTATGATCAACAAGATTATATTAATGCAGGGCCCAAGTTTGCAAACAGTTGGAGAACTACTGATGATGACTATCGGTTTATAGATCCATTTGTTGGTTCATGGACCAGCTAGGACTCGAACCTAGGACCTTCCATATGCTAATGGGGTGCTCTACCACTGAGCTACTGGCCCCTCTTGGGCCAGTCCATCTTCGGTCCGAGTGTGGCTTAACACCAACACCGCCCCTTAAGCCACACCTCTTGTGTGCTTGGGGCTCCTAGCCTGAACCTGGCTCTAATACCATGTTGGTTCATGGACCAGCTAGGACTCGAACCTAGGACCTTCCATATGCTGCTGGAGTGCTCTACCACTGAGCTATTGGCCCCTCTTGGGCCAGTCCATCTTCAGTCCGAGTGTGGCTTAACACCAACACCATTTAACAAGTAATATACTAGATAATATTCATGGACGGTACATTATTTTCCAAAGGATGGGGTTGAGAAAATATAAATTTATACATAATCATTTCCTATCTTTTAGTATTGTAAATGTAGCTGACGAAAATGATCAGTTGGCAGCTTACGCGGGTCCTAGCCGTGGATGGAATGGTAGTTTCATTGCTCCATTCATATGATATTGCGGTTAATTTACATTCTGAATTCCAAACTCGGTATATTCGATATTTATTTTTGGTTGCATTGTCCAAACCAGATCCTGATGTATTGCTGGTTGGAAACGGCGGGATGACCACTGAGGAATACAGGTCACATTTCAGCATATGGGCTTTAATGAAGGTGACAAACACATGATGCTTCTGAATGTTTAAATGGCTACTAACTGAAGTGGGTTCTTTGGCAAAAGATAGATGTTTGGCATTTTGGTTAAGGATCCATATCTATAGCCCTCCTGAAAAGTTGAAAACCTTGGTGTCTCTAGACCACACAAACATGCTCACGTCAATACAAGCACCATACTAGTGAAATTAGACCTTGACAAAAACCCCTATTATGTCTTCTGTTTATGGTTTCGTATCTGTGTCTTGCAGGCACCCTTGCTGATTACCACTGACATCAGGAATGCAAGTAAAGAAACTCTAGAGATTCTGGGCAACAAAGAAGTCATTGATGTCAATCAAGATTGGTTGTATGAGTTATCTTGAAATCGAACTATTTCAGTATATAACTTCTAGACAGGGTTTTGATCTTCATCCCCATTTCTTTTTGGGTGTGCTCAGATTCGTTAGGAGTTCAGGGGAAGAAAGTAAGCAAGCAAGGGGACCTTGAGGTACGAGATTTTTTTGTCGGTCGATGATCTAATAAAGTATAGACTTAATTCAACCAGTACTACCGAACTTTTTTTCTTTTGTATTTCATGTAATGCAACGTTTGCTGCAAAAATACTGAGGTTTTGTATGTATAATCTGTGTGCATTTGACCGATTGTAGGTGTGGGCAGGGCCACTGCCCAACAAAAGAGTGACTGTAGTGTTGTGGAACAGAAGTAATTCTATAGCTTCTATCACTGCCAAATGGGAAGACATTGATCTTTCATCCAAGGCTAGTGTTCAAGCTAGAGACTTGTGGGCTGTAAGACTCCCACTACTTCTCCTGTGTTATGTTCTTTAAGAGTCGTATTGGCACATATCGCTCTGTGTATAAATAGGACTATACACTATTTTTAGGCTTCTCATAAACTTATGTTCATGGCTTTTATTTTACTCTGTTTGTGTGTCCATTTGATATTGCAGCATTCATACCTTCCAACAAGGATCCAGGGAAGCCTCTCATCAAATGTTGATTCACATGCTTGCAAAATGTATATTTTAACATGAACGTCTGCCTAAACTATGCAACATAAGTTTGAAGCTGAATCGAAGCTGAATAAAGGTTGCTTTGATTTGGTCTTTGATTTAACACACAATCTAGTATATATTGAGATTCAAAAGTTTAACAGGATTTCAATTCTGTAATTTATCATGTCATTTTTTTTTTCCTGCCATTTACAACCAATCTATAAGAAGCAAATAGGCTATCATGCCTGAGCATTCACCTAAGGAACTAAATTTAATTATTTCATTCTTATTTTCCTATTGTAATTATATTCAATCGTTTTTCAAGGTAGATACCATGATAATGCAAATATTATAAGACATCTTGGAGAATAATTATTCCCTCACTCTTCTGGAGTTTTCTCATCTTGAGTTTCTCGAGGGTAACTTGTGTGTCTCTTCTGATGCTTGTGACTTCAGTTATGCATATCTTGCATGTGTGTATTTAAGTTCTTTGCAGTCCAGCATTCTTTCATTTCAGTTTATTGCACCATAAATGTCTATTTTGGGTAACAAAACAGCAAGCATTAACAAGAAGTCTGTTAGATATAGTACATGATTCATATTTGATGAATTTGTAGTAGAATTTCCACACGATTACGGATCAAGAAAATGAAAAAATGTTAATTACACATCTTCGAAATTACCATCATGCTGCAGGTACTTATTGAATTACCCATATGATCCTCCTTTACTATGGAGTGCTTTTAATCAAAAGAAAGAACGACTATATATCTGGTTACACCATCACAAAAAAATCTATAACAGAGTATTGATAAAGTGGAAATTTAACTCTGAAGTATCTAAGAAACTTCTAATAACCATTATTGTAAGAAACATTTTAGACCAGTGAACATTACATTCACACACAGTATTTGATCTTATATTTACCAGATAGAAAATGATATAAGATGTAACTCAGAAATATAAAGACAAGCCATGAGATCACTTTGTGCTGGCAACTCAGTCCTCAACATCACATATGTTTAGGTTGGTCTTAGTTTAAAGTTTAGCTTAACCTTGGACATTTAGGTTCAGCAATCATCACATCGTTAACCTTGTATTAAGGCATAAGGGTAGAGAAGAACTAGTCGAAGGTGACCAATACTTCAAGAGGAAGCATTTGCGCGCCAAAACCTGTTTTAAAGTATATGACCAAATTACAATAAAGTCTTCAAATACCCAAGGGAGGGAGAGGACTCAATAGTCGTGTGCTCTAACTTTGTACATACTTGGTACCTAAACCGTGCCACATCAACGCAAAAAATTGACGTTGATGGATAGCTTAGCATGTCGACTATTTGATTCTAGATTTTGAACATCTGACGTGGTAGTACAAACTCGTAGTTTCCATTGTCATGCAAGGGGTCATTATGGTGCTATTTTGAAGGTCCAATCGATTGGTGATTGTAACATCACCCACAAAAATCTAAGTGGGTGCCAAAAGTTGGGCATTTAAACTCTGATTGATAGCATGCAGCCCATGGAATGAATATGGCATTAATGTCTCGCCACCTTATAGTTATTACCCGCTGCCATGAATTCAATCTGTCGATCACCATGTTATTTGACACTGACCTTCTTGGACCTTTGTCCCCATCGGGCCATCACATTGCATGTGCACTATTGTTGAAGGGAAGAGGATATGGAGAGTTTGGGAGACGAGATGATTGGAAGAGCAATAGTTGTTGCATGATTGCTTGTCGTCACTTGCCATCATTGTGTACACATGAGGTTTTTTATACCTCGTAAGGTCGTGACCCAAATTGTTTAAAATATGCTAATATGTCTTCAAACATTTGTTGAAAATTAAATAATTTTGTTTGTTTGTTTTCCATCAATCCTCCCATTCTTTAATTGTAGTTAATTTCAATGAAGTCAATCTGTGTAGCCGACCTTCACACACCTTCATCTCCCCATTCATCCCCATCGGTCCATCACATTGCATGTGCACTGCTATTAAAAGGAAGAGGAGATGGAGAGTTTGGGAGATGAGATCATTGGAAGAGCAACAATTGCTACATGACTGCTTGCCATCGGTTGCCATTGCTACGTATAGATGAGGTTTTCTATACCTCGTTAAGGCCACGACCCAAATCGTTTAAAAAATGCTTATATGGCTTTGAATGTTTGTTGCAAATAAAATAATTTTGTTTGTTTGCTTGTCATCATTCCTCACATTCTTAAATTGTAGTTAATTTTGGTGTAGTCGATCTCTGAATCGTTCGGAATGAGTTATTTTCACTTACAAGTTTTAATGGCAGTTTAAGGTTTGAATCATTCACATTCATTTTGCCGACACTTGGCTTGTCGTCGTTGTTTTCAAGTGAGGTTTTTTATACCTCACTAAGGCTATGTCGCCACCCACTGCTTCACAATCATTTTACCCATGTTTGGCTATTTCACCCTACAATGATGCCAAACACCTCCATACTCCTTGGCTTTTGCATCATCTCTTTACCTAGCCATACCCCCACCTACTTTGTAAGTGGTGTTTGCTTGGCTATTTTGTAGGTCTCAGTGCTTGCAGGTCAATTTTTTCATACCTCACTTAGGCTTGGAATGTTTGTTAAAAAATAAAGGATATTGTCAGTGTGTGAATCTTTCTATGATTTCTCATAATGTAGTAATTGCAGTTCAATTCAATGTAGTCAATCTATGAATCATAGGGAATGAATACATCTTTACATGTTGTCTGAAATGAATGGTTTTTTTAGTATTATTATTTTAGATTTGTTTCTTTTGACATTATGATAAAGTGGTCTCAGAAAAAGTAATGGCCATTTGAAATTAACATGTCATAGGTGGATACTGTGATTTCATTAATGATATGGTTGCCTTAACTAATCTAAATATATTGTTTAATTGTAATTTGTTTTTCTATTTTTATAATTATTCCCAAAATTTATTTAATTAAAACTATTTTTTTAAACTAATAAAAGAAGGTTGAAGGTTTCCTCACCCTTTTAATTAATAGCATATAATATTAAAAAAACATTTTACTTTAACAATAACATTAAATACCAACTTAGGTAGAGATAAAAACACCCATCCTTAAATCTCATACATGAGATCCATACTGATAACCCCTCTATAGAAGCTACAAAATCTATAGAAGTTGTACTTTCGTAGCAAAAAACAAAACCAAACATAGGCTTATGCAAAGAATAAAAAACATAAGGAAAGACTCAATGAAATTCTAAAATTATCATCTCCAACCAACATAAAAACCACAATCTCTAAGGTTTCGGGCAATTTGGCTTGATAAGTTTGATTGGCTCTTCTTCCCAAACAATACTGGAATTGGAGTGAAAACCTCTTTCCATATCCACCAACTTCCATTTCTAAAACTCTGAATCCTCATTCAAAGGTGAGAACATCATCCATTCTGTTGTGGGAAATCATAAAATTTTGTATTGAAATTTCAAACTAATCGGTTTTTCATTTGTAGCCAATACTCACTGAAAGTAAAAAAGCAACCTTGCTAATGCAGGATGAAATGACAATATTTCACTACAATTTTAATATAATCCAGGGAAAAAAACCATTCCAAACCCTACATATTGCTCCATCACCTCCCAAAAAATCAAAAATAATAATGTTTACTTTATTTACTTTCATCCATTCTTTGCTTTATTACTTTTAACATTTCAATTTCAGCAAGTAGGTTAGTTTTTTTTTTTTCTTTTTATCAAAACATCAAAATCAATAAAAAAAAGCCTTGTCCAGATTGAGTACAAACACCAAAACCTTGATTTAAGTTCCAAAATAACATGTACTACATTTCAACACACCTTCCAAACAAGCTCTTACACTTATACATCATCATAATTTACTTCTTAGATGACACTCTCTGAGAGTCCTCTCATTCCTAGAACATGTCTTTTTCCTAGAATTAAAGCCCTAGGTCTCAGAATTAACATTCAATTGGAAATCAACATTGAACTCAAGAGAGAAGTTATCCAATCCATGCCCATCCCCCATATTATCATTAACTCCCTCAATGCTCTAAATAAGCAAGAGTGGATTACCTATCCTCCCATTATCATATTACCCCAGATTCGAGGCCACCAATATGATGTTATCCAAGCCTAGTCATCCACTCTCCTTTCTCTTTTCTCCTCAAGACTATCCTCATCGTATATCATTCAATATGTGTATGGCATTGACAAGGTCTAGCCAACTCAATAGAGTCGACCATATTCCCTGAGTTGTTCAACTTGATCACAACCACTTTGCCATTCCTAACATTGACCAAGAGGATATCACTGAAATAAAGTGACCTTGGATTTTTCATATCTTATCAACTCAAAAACTTCAATGAACATCTCAATACAACAAAACTATTTTTGTTCCATTATGAGCATCCCCTACCCCGAACTATCCAAAATCCCATTCTTCAGCCCAATAAACCCAATCCATATATTTGCCTACCCATCATCCATCCATTACATCAATCGTTTCAACTAGACCTCAAGAGGTCAATTACATAGGTTATCATGTCACTTTCCATGTGTACATGCCCATATCTAGATATAAATACATAATTATACTTACTAATAAAAATGAGCAAAGGGGTTGAAGGATTTTGAATTTTGAAGGGTGCAAGAAAGCAATGTTATAGAGTAAGGAAACATAAAATGGAAAAGGGAATGAGGGAATATTGGATTTAGTCAATATATACATGTTTTGGTGTGTGATTGCAAAAAATTATCCATATTTGAATTATTCAAATCCATTTTATAAATCCTTTTTGACATCTTCAAAATTGCATAACATTTTTCTATGTGACATACACATTAATAATATGGTCTTGCCTTCTTTCTCTGCCTAGAATCCAAGCATTATTGTGTGGGGTGTTATTGTTAATGCCTTGATGCCATACATTTTGAACGAAATGATTTGTGTGGAGAAACATAAGGTTTACTCTGAACTATAGAAAATATGTTCTTTATTTATTAGTGAAAACACCCTAGGCCTAATGATACTATTTTATTCCCAAAGAAGAATATGTAAAATGACTCCTTCAAATCTTCAACAATGTTGGCCAATGTTCAAGTATTGGGTACAAATGTGATTTTAATTAATGGAAAATGCATCTACTTTTAATTTAAAAAATGTTTTGGATTTGGGCCTCATACCCCCAACTACCCTCTCAACTATTGGACCCCACTCAACTATTGGGTCCTCTCCCTTAATTTCTAAATTTATATCTAAAAGAGTTGAAAGTTCTCACCGTTAACAATGTTGGAGAACTCTACAAACATGCTATTGAAATTGGGGATGTTTTCACATCAAAACTTATGCTAAGGAAGGCAAGTCAAACTTAAGAAAGTGTAAATGCAACAATGCCAATTTTTACTTCTTATCTGTATTCATTGCACAATTCTTAGAGTCAACAAAATACTATAACCCAACTGGGCGACAAAAAATAAACACTAACTTAACAATAAGGGAAATTGAATGAGATAAGATAATGATAATAATATTATTGTCCACCAAAGGTTAAAATTGGTCTATGAGAATGAAAATTTACAATATAATGTAAGGAATAGGGAGTGCAATAACAACTTTAGCAAGTACGAAAACTAAAAAGAACATTCAACCAAGAAGATATGTGAAAATAAATGATATCCTTTGATGCCTTACTGATCTCATCATATTTACAATCATATTATGTGGTTGCTTTCTACTTAATCTTGAAGAACAAAAAAGGTGAAAAAATAAGCATTTTCTAGGTGTAAAGCATTATAGAATTAAAATCTTTAGCCAAATGTTGGCAAAGATTAAACATCTCTCAAAAGAAGAGAGCCAAGCATTTTAGATCCTTATAAACCATGAAGGTCTAGAGAGAGTTACAAGTTGTTAAATGGTAAAAAAAATCGCCCCTAGTCCCATAATAAAGAGAACATCTAAATACAAAATGATCCTTAGTTTTAGGATCTAAAGAAATGTAGTGATTTATCTTAACGCGAAGATGGTGTGAGTGTCAATGGAACCCTCACATTGTAAGATAATTAGAACCAAGCATTGTAGAGTAGGATTGTGAAACAAGTTAGTTTATGCATTTAAGACATAAAATAAATGACAAAGCATAAATAACTTGCATGATAGGCCTACTCCCTCGAGGGGCATGGATCAATGGAGTCAAGAAACTTAGACAAGAAAACATGGATAATGTCTTCCCCATGTGGCCCTCCTCTAAGATCGGTCCATTAATCATGTTTGTGCCCAAATTTGGTGCTCCAAGTCTTTGTTAATGTTGTATCACAAGTTTCTCCATACATCTCTCCTTGTGCCACTGGCTTTATCTATTGCTTTGATCAATTTGAATGGATGAGTCAATCTCTCTAGAGATATTTATGCATAGTTTTTCTACACCAAATTTTTTTTAATGGTTATGGTCATGGCACATGTATTTATAGTTTTTCAAAATGAAGAAATTGATTTGTGGTCCTCCATCCCAGGATCAAGATGGAGGGCCACAAATCCATTCAACTTTAGAGGGAGGGTAAGTGCACAAAGTTGGGGGACAAAAAGTGGTCTACCTATGGACTTGATTTTTTTGAAACTTCAGAAGTCTGAACTTCTATAGATAATTTGAGATATCTACACTCTAAATTTGAAGATGGTGTAAGAACATAAAATGTAGCATTTTGAGTCTAGTTTTCAAAACACTATTTTTAAAAAAATGGTTAAGTATAACTTGATCAAACATATAAAATTTGAAGATGAACTCTTGTTTTTTTAAGAAAACAGAGTAGATAGACAACCATGCAATGCACCACTTAGATAAGATCTTCTAGTTTGTGACCTATATATTTTTATATTTTTTAAATGAATACTTTTTTTTATGAATTTTTCAAATAAATAGATCCTGAAAATTGACCAAAAAATGGATAGGCAACCGTGCAATGCCCCTAACTAAAAAAATAAAAATCATATTTATTTTTTTGAATGTGTGTAGAATTAGACCTAGTTTGTGACCATATAACTTATTTTGAACTTGGATCAACAAAAAATAAATTACATGAACATTTAAATGTGTGCATATTTATGACATGTAGTGGCCTAAAAAAAGAATAGTTAGAAATCAACATAGTTTGAAACCTTAAATTAGTCCAAAATTATAAAAATCATATTTTTGGAAAGAGGAGAGCGTTCTCATCGTGATGGTATTAATTTTTGAATTTTACCTTTAAAATGCATAGTGTGTTTGATGATCAAAGTTGAATTTTATTGTTTTCTATCAAAACTCTCAAACGTAGCTATAAATTGAAAGGTCCAAGCCCTTGGCTCTGGAATCCAAGCCATTCCTAAGCCAAAAGGCTTGGTGCTTGAATTAAAATTCAAATAACATGATCGTGCTAATAATCTAATCGTGTTAGTAATGTGATTACGTTAATATATAATGCAATCACATTATTATAAAAGCAATAATGCAATCACGTTCTAGTTATTTTTCACAAAAAATTATTTAAATATGTACATGAATCCAATCTTGATTTGAAGATTATATTTACCACTTTAAGTGTGTATAAATTTACATTTATTTTCTTATATTTTAAATTTATTTTAGTAAATATATGAAATTAGGGTCACTCTGCATCTAATAGAGTTGGTCTCATAATTACACACCTTACGATGTAGAAAATATTTTTTCAAAATCCATTCTAATAAGTAATTAAACATTTTCAAGGTCTAAGTATTGAAACTAGAGATTTCATGGCATAACTTTTACAATTGATGTCCATTTTTGGTAAACATATAGTCATTTTTTAGGTTTTCGTGCCTTCTAAATTGCTTCCTAAAATTTTTAGAAGTCCCAAGTTTATCATAATTAAATTTTTCAAACCACTCACTTTAAACTTGATCCAAAGTGGTGTGATTGAGGTAGCATAGGTCACATTGATGACTTACACATATTAAACAACCACTTTGTGTTAATTTCACTTGTTCATCATCCTTACTTCATTCTTGATCACTTTTTACTCATGCCTAATGACCCCTAATCACTCTCTCATCATTTATCATTGTCCCTAATCACTCACTCATTGACCCTCACTATCCCTAGTCATCTCTAATCACTCCCTTATCATCCATAATCACTCCTCCATTGACCTTCACTATACCTCATCATTCGTAATCACTCCCTCCTCATCCCTAATCACTCTTTCCTCATCCCTAATTACTTCCTCATTGTTTTTCATTATCCCTAATCATTACCTCATCATCCCTCTTCATCTCTAATAACTTCCTCATTGACCTTCATTGTCCCTCATCATCTCTAATCACTCCCTTATCATCCCTAATTACTCTTTCATTGACTATCACCATCCTTCATCATCCCTAATCACTCCCTTATTGACCCTCACCATCCCTCATCACTTTGTAATTGACTCTCACCATCCCTAATCACTCCTTCATTAACTGACGTAATTATATACTCTAATGGTATCTTTGATTCCAATCATATGTTGTTTAATCCATTATAATAGAAATTAATTATTTTCTAGGACTTGTGTTTTCAATACCCATTTATGATAATCAATTTTATTACTAAATGAATTAGATAATCTTCCAAATTTATAGTCAAGTAACACAATTACTAACACAAAATAGAGTCTAAATTTTAGTCCATCAAATTATCTTTGTTGTGCAACTGACTATATTAAAATTTATTTAGTTCCACCTTTGGTAGCTTGGTTCAAAGGATAAAAATTAAACACATATCTATTGTATAATTTTCTAATTCTGAGAATATTTGAATCTATGCAAAGTTATTTAGTGTTTCCCATTCTTTTATGACTTGAATCTTGTTCATGTTCACACATACACTCCTTTGAGTGTAATGTAACCTAAAAAATTTATCTCTTACATGAAAAATGAACATGTATTCATGTTATTATAAAAATGTATTACTGAAAAATGTGAAACCCTAGTTCAACATGGTGTAGATGTTCATCCCATGTGTTCTAAAACTTAGGATGTCATCAAGGTAGATTCAAAAAATGACATGTTTAAAGGGCATGAGGATGTCATTTAACATCTCAATGAATGTATTCAATACATGAGTTAACCTAAAATGCATAACCAACTAGTTAAGAAATCATTCCTTTGTTTTTAAGACTATTTTACAAATTTCTAGAGGTTCAACATGAATATGATGATACCCAAACTTAAGATCAATTTTGAAAATGACTTCTACACAATGGATATGGCATAAAAATGACTTAATATTTATATGAGGATAATATTTCTTCAATTTAATCTTTCTAATATTTTTTAATTGATTCACAACCTCATGTCCCATCCTTCATTGGTGCAAGCGAAATTAGGCTTTTGCAAGGCAATGATTTGGGCATGATGTCTCCATTATTCATTATTTCATGGATCTACTACTTGATCTATTCATTCTCAAAAAATGATATGCTATATAAAGAGGTTTGAGGTAGAGGTAGTTAAGGGATCAAATCAATAATATTATTTAGTGTACAGTATGTAGGAACTTATTTAGGTGACTAAAAGATATCCTTTTGTTCAACTAGTTTATGGTTCAATTATTATTTTTTTTGTTATTGTTGGACAAACCACACTATGATATGGTGCCATAAGGATGTTATTAAATGACTTCTTATCATCAAGGATATACTTCTTAGTAGAACTAACAAGATTCTTGCACTTCCTAGCACTAATGACTAAAATCTTATAAACTAACTATGATATATGGTATTTCAAATCATGACTATCTATCACAACATTTCAAGGATTTACTTCATAGGCTACATATCAATGGTAAATATATGGTTTACCACATGTAAAACATCACATACCTCTAATTTTGAGATGTCACAAAGGATTGCATCTTTAAAAAGTTTCATTTTGTACACCAAGTGACATTACTAGGTGATCCGTTTCTCAAGGCCTACACTAGACCATACACTAGCGTATGGTTATGGATGATGCATTTATTTCAAGTTTAATTTTTGAAAATATGCTTTAAGAGAAATTAAATTCTTCTAATTTCCATTGGAAATGTTGAAGTGTATTGGTTCACCATTGATCTACATTTGTTAATGAAATAATATTTTTAATTCATATAATTTCTTGTTGGGGGAAGTAGAGATATTTTTAGTACTAACCATATCATTGGATTCATAATTTTTTTTATCTACTTACCTTTTTATAGTACTAGATAATTTGTACCCACTTCTTGAGTTGTGCAAGTAGAGAGCTCATAGTGTGACACTCTCCATTGAAGTGAATATTGAAGTTATAAATTAAGCACCACTTTCCAATCTTGGACTACTGGTATGATGACTCAATAAATATACATACAAATAGAAGGCATTCAATGTAATTATTTAGATCATAAAATGTCCTCATATGGATATCAATTGATTGGTTTCAAGAAATCACATAGCTTGGTGATCCTCATATTTACTACCCATTTTTTGTGCTATGGTGGTTTTACTTGCTTCTCTTTTTACATCATTTCTAATAGGCCCATATTTTTTCATAGGTGCTAAATATTTATGTTTCAAATTTGTCTCCACATCATTTTGATCACTATGTCTTATATTTTATTCTAGCTCTCAACTCTCCACTTGTAGCAACCTAATTGTGCTCACTATGTCTTATATTTTGATCACTATGTCTTATATTTTATTCAATCTTCAAGAGGAAGCATTTGCGCACCAAAAACTGTTGTAAAGTTTATGACCAAATTACAATGAAGTCTTCAAATATCAAAGTAATCGCTGAACTTTATCTACAGAAAGTTGAAATGCTATTGAAATTGGCAAGTCAAATGCAATAGTGCCAATTTTGACTTTTTATCTGTGTCCACAAAATTCTCCAACCCAACTTGGCACCAAAGAAGAAACAATAATAATAATAATAATAATAATAATAATAATAATAATAATAATAATAATAATAATAATAATAATAATAATAATAATAATAATAGAAGTTAAAATTGGTTTATGGAATTGAAAAATTACAATATAAAGTAAGGAATAGGGAGTGTAATAGCAATTTTAGTAAGTCCGAAAATTAAAAAGAACATTCAATCAAAAAGATATGTGAAAATAAATGATGTCTTTTATGTCTCAGTGATCTCATCATATTTACAGTCTTATTATGTGGTCGCTTCTTATTCAAACTTGAAGAAGAAAAAAGGTGAAAAAAGAAGTAATCTTTTCGGTGTAAAGCATTATAGAAGTAAAATCTCTGCCCAAATCTTGGTGCATATTAATCATCTCTCAAAAGAAGTGAGCCAAATATCTTTGATCCTTATAAACCATAAAAGTTTAGAGAGAGTAATATGAGTCATTGAATAAGTGAAAGAATTGCCTCCTAATCTTATAGTAAAAAGAACATCTAAATACAAAATGATACTCAATGTCCGGCTTCAAAAAATAAATATAACAAATAAAATGTTCCTAAAGAATATAATAATTTGTCTCAATAAAAAAATGGTGTGAATAAATTGAATTGTGTCAATAAAACTCTCATACTACAAAATAATTAAAACCAAATTTAACTTAAAAATTAAAGAATCTACCTCAAAAATGAAGATATATATTATAATAATATTAAAACGTCGAAAAAAGGCTCACAAAACTCTAATAATTTAAGATAAGAAGGACAACTTGTATAGGTCCAGTAAACTCTCGAATGAAGCATATCACATCTGATAAACTCTCTTAGAGCAACCAAAAATTCCTAGCAAAGATGAAATGTGCTAGGTTTCAAAATTATATTCACATAGTTGTCACTAATAGGAGACCAAAATGAAAAGTAGCATAGATTGTATATGGATCGAGGAAAGACCTCTTCATTTCAATCTAGAAAACATGAGTTGGAAGAACTTGCTTTTTCTAAAATACCATTAGGGGCCTTTTGTCAGCCTTCACCATTGAATAACTTGAAAATAATATGTTGATGTTTGGTATATATTTTTGTATATAAATAAGCGATTGAAAAGGAATGATAATAATAAATAAGAGTTATAGTATTTGTATTTATATTTTATTGGATATTTGCCATAATTATTGTATCATATTTCTTTATGACTTATTCACGATATAATTTATTGGATTTTATTAGGTTTATATCAATGTTTAACGTTGTATTTTTTATAAGGTTGGTTATACCTTTGGATTTAATTATTTTCAGATTATTCATTTGATGGGATATATATTAAACCCTGGAATTAAATAGTTGGTACTTTCATGTTGAATGTGCATCATTTAATGCTTTATCAATATGTAAAAGTGTTAAACAGCTTATACTTTAATCCCAATCAACATAAATAAATTGATGATTTAAACTTTACCTAAAATAAAACATCTTACCATCATTTCATCATCATATATTTTGATTAACTACCTTGATTATATTCTGGACAACTCCAATATACATATTTATCTTTAAAATAATATATAGAAATCATCTTAAAACTGTCCTACTTGTAAATATCTTGTTAAGCTTCATAAATTCTGAAGGTATATCAACTTCCAAGTTCATTTTTCCTTGATCACTCTTATGATGTTTAGCTATGTAATCAAATCCTATAAGGAAAGAAAAAAGCTACATTTAGTAGGATACACTTACCATAGCGAGCTCTGAAAAGAATCCTTTCCTATCAACACTTGCATTACTTGAGGCGTCAACCCTTCTAGATCAAAAGCAACATTTTTACATATGCAATTAGACAGTTTTGATTCAACATGAGCATCATCCATCTACCTAGTTACATATATAGTTAGTTTTTATTTAGCCTTTAATCAGGGATCACCCGTGAATTTCTCAAGTCATTAACCACTAAAAAATTATATCCTTGGGAAGGGCCATAATCCCTTTGAATCATAAACCTTTCCATTTTTTTGGGATCCAAAGTGTGTCCTAACTTAAATAGATAAGTTACTTTCTTTCTTCTTCTTTTTTTGGAAAGCATCTTCTATTAAGTATACATAAAATGTATCACTAATCATAAATAAAAAATAAATGAAATAAAAATATATCATGAAAAAAGATATCACACAATTTACATCGATCTAGTGTATGGAGAAAGGAGATCACGAAAGCTTTAAAACCCATCATTACAATTAACACAATTAAAAGTAAGGTAATTAAAGTCACTTAAACAAATAATCCAAAATAAACTTTTAAATCAAAAACCTTAAGGCAAAGTATCCTTAGAAGAGCAGAAAAGTCCCTCAAGCAAAGAATACAAAGGAAAAAAGTCCATTAAGAAACTAGAGCAATTAGACACAAGCCAACACTTGAGACTAAATATCTGCCACAATTTAATGAAGAAAAGTTAAAACTTGAACATGTGATTGTTAATACATTACAAGCTACTCTAAACTTGTGCACAATAATGTTAAACATTTACCGACATATTTACAACAATACACGATGAAGTTTGAATGTGCTTGCAAGATAAGCTCATCCCAAGCCACTTAGGGTGGTGGTGGATCATTTGGGTTGTAGCCTCAACCACAACCACCAAGAAGATCCACCACATTAGGGATCGATTCCAACCCATCAATTTTAACTAACTTTTATTTTTCTTCTTCTTTATCATCCTATCTAGGAGAAATGACAAGGTTTAGCTGAGAAAACTTTCCCTATGGTAGTGTTAGCCAATAATTGGAACCAACATTTGTATGCCCCAACTTGATACCTCACTACTATGGTTAACCAAGTGCCACCAAGAACATGAAGAGAAACTCTATCATCTATAGTTGTGGTGTCTCCCATGGCCTCCACAACTATGGCTTTATGATGAGATTGATGACATGAAGAATTGTGTGGCACCTCATTAACAACACACTGGGGACTTACCCAATCGTCCAAAAGGGTTTACAAATGTTGGACACCTTCAAAATCACTTTTTTTAGCATGCACTTATATTTGAAGAATAACATTAAAAATGACCAATACTTACTTTGTTATTAAAAAATGAACATTAAGAGACACATTATTAAATATTGCATTGTTTCTTTCTTTCTAAAGTTGATAAAAAATATTCATACAAAAAATATGCCAAATATAATTGTAATGTGCTATTAATATGGTGGAGTTCCCTAGAAAAACCATTTTCCATGCAAAAAAATCTGAATTAGATGGTTGGAAGAAGGTATGAATCCATCTCCAAGCAAACTGAATCTTAGGTAAAAACAAAAGGAGATTTTTGAACTTCTCATGATGAAAACAAGCAAGTGTTGTAGCCTTAGGCTATACGCCCCAAAAAAAAATCATATTTTTCATTTTTTTTCCTTTAGTTCACTTCATTTTGCTTTCATAGTTGATAGCCCATATAATTTCCACATAAAACTAGATGGTCACTTTGTACCTCCTACCTTAAGCTTTTTTCATTTTTTGTATTTCTAGAACAATTAATAAACCAAAGTAATGTTACCATAACCATCCATATAATAACTAACAATTTTTTAGTTATCTACAATCATTTGACAAATTTAAACCTTACCCTTAGTCTATCCAATCAAAAACATGCAAGGGATCAATCCTACATTTAACTTAAATATGCCAAACTCATCTCCTAGATACCTTCAATATTGAGTGTAAAATTATTAAAGGTGTAGACATCTAATCTTTTTACAAGTCATGTTATCACTATCTTTTTCATGTTGTTGTGCACTTAACTCTTCTGCATACATTTGGCTCTTTTCAAAAACTTTCCCTTCATAGCCTTGTGTCATCCACATTTCCTCATTGATCTGGGGCCTAGGAGAAGACCTGATGGACAACCTACTTAAACTAAGGTTAAGCAAATTATATGCATTATTGAATTACTAAATGACAAAGAATATGAAAATTAAATGCAGTAAAGAATAAGGAAAGGAAGAACAATATGACAACCAATATAGAACTGTAATAGCAAAGTTGTATTATGCTAAGTCTTATACAATTTGAGAGTTCAGATGGTTGTTTCCAAAGAACTTCAAAACCTTATTCTTCTATGGTTTTACTCAATACGATGTTAACCTACAAAAAATGGAAGTGTACATTATTATACAATGCAAAAAGATGAAGCATCAATTGAACCATTACAATAGTTGGTATCAACCGCTTCATAACTAAAAAGGGTAGTGATGTTAGTGGCTGATGTTACTAGTGAGTTGTGGGATACAATAGTGACATTTTAGGAGATATGAGTTAACACTAGAATGGAATTACAAGTAGGAAACTAGCACATACATGGGACCTATAGATGGGATTAATAATGTTATCACAAGGTCAAACATGGAACTATGGTGATGTGGATTTGATCTAATGGCCCAGATCATCTTGGATTAGTGACACCTACTTCAAGAGCAATGGTCTCCATTGCATGTAATTATGGAAGAAGACGTGTAAACACATTTTCAACATGCACTTTAGTAAACCATTTTTCCTGAGAATGCACTTACCTACTTTGATGATCTAAAAGAGAAGGATTTCTTGTTAACATGTTTTTTTGACCCAAGTGTCAATGACTTGATCTGATTATTTTAGAACACTACAATCTTGATTGATTTAGATCTCCTGGAGAGTCTCTGAAGTATCTAATAGGCATGGAAAGTAATGAAGCAAGAGCTCTACATTGAACACTGGATGCAACCCAAGATAAGTCATAAGATTAAGCTTGAAAGAGTTATCCCCTACTTGTTTGGTGAAGGTGTAGGGCCTATACCAAAGTGGACAAAGCTTGCACTAAGGTCCTATCAGTGTTTCTTTATGTAAGTGTATCTAGGATTGATCACAAACCTAGAAGGTGTGTGGTGTATGATGTTTGTCATGGAACTGCTTTTATTTCGCATTTCCTTGTTGTAGAATGGTATGCATGTATTATTGAATATGTTGAATGTGCTCAATGAATAAAATAAAAATTTTCAACTTCATTTTGAGCTGAGATATTTTCTACTATTTATAGTGGAACAAGATAAGCTACATTGGTGAGTGCCAAAGGCTAAAAACCCAAACAACCCTGAAAAGGGTTGTGTCTAGTAGAGTTGTGTAGAGATATGTTTTAACTATGTTGAATGAAAGGAAGGCTTTCATACTAATTATGTTGTTTCTTATAATTTTACACTCTCAGAAGATGCACTATCATCATGTTTACCACTTTCATTTGTCCATCAATCTAAGGATGAAAGTCGGTGGACTTGTTCAACTTTGTGTCTATCATATACCAAAGAGACTTCTAGAAATGACTAAAAAACCTTGTGTCCTTATTAGACAATATATTTTTTGGATATCTAAAGTGGATCCAAACATATTGAAAGTATAATTTGGTTGTTTCTAGAGTTGAAATTACTTTCTTATAGGGTATGATAGTTTCCATCTTTGAGAATCTATCAACTACTAAATAAATGCAATCATTACCATGTTTGGTAGTCAGATAGACTGAGATAAAGTCCATGTAAATGGAGTCCCATGGTCTCTTTAGAACCAATATAGGTGTGTGCATAAATTTCTTCTTGTTGAGGGCTTGGAAATTGCACATGTAGTATAAGACTTAATGTACTTGGAAACATCATACTTGAGGTGTGGCTAGCATAAATACTTCTACAACACTATATGAGTTTTTTCAATCCCAAAATGTCTTGAAAGATTACTGAAATGAGCCTCACATATTAGTTTATATCTTTCTACGTCATTCAAAATGCACAAGTACCAAGATGATATAGAAGTCCGTCTTACAAATAGAAATTTGGTACTGAATTACTATAGATAAATTATGATGGATATATTTAAAATCCATGACAAATGGGTATAATTATAACCATGCGTTGACTCCCTATCCACATGCATCAATTACAAAAATGAGAGTTTGAGTTAATGGTCATTTTAGGTAATCTATGACTAGATTATTACTTCCCTTCTTATGTTTAATATTTAGATAGAACTGTTGAAGATAAGAAGACCACTTTTGATGTCGTTCTTCTTGTAATTTGTTCTGAGTCTAAAATAAATAAAGTGATTTGTGATATTTGTGGATCATAGTCTCCTTGCCCAAGATATAATGTTTACAATGCGTACATACCTGAGCAATAGAAAAAAACTCAAGATCATATGTTGGGTAGTTCCTTACCAATATGGTGAATGTTTCACTATGGTAAGCAACTGGGTGACCATGTTGAGTGATAAATTATCCAAGTACAAATTCAAGGGCATTTATCTCAAGCTCAAATGGTTATTGAAGGTCTAGTAAAGCAAGTAGTAGTGTGGAATAAATTTTTCATTTCAATTCCTTGAATTCTTTCTTTTGTGTGGCATTCTAACTAAACTTTGCTTTAGCACCACCTTGGGTAACTTGGTTTAGAGGCCAAGTCACATGAGATAAACCAAGTACAAATTTACTGTAAAAAATTTCCAACCACAAAAAACTATAAAGCTCTGTGAAATTCTTTAGTTGTGGCCATTCCTAGATGAATTTAATCTTGGTCAAGTCCACATGCACTCCTTATGTATCTATAATGTGTCATAGATATTATATATGCAACATGGAAAATGAACTTTTTTCCATGTTTGTATACAATTTGTGTTTCTATAAAGTGTCAAGTACTTGTTCTATATGGTGCAAAAGTATCCCATGTTTTACAGAAGATCAAGATGTCATCAACATAGACTATGAAAAATGAGGTAGTAAATGTGCTAAAAATATCATTCATCATCTGCATGAAGATGGTTGGTGTGTTGGTCAGGCCAAAGAGCATGATTAACCATTCAAACAAACCTTATTTGGCCTTGAAGTTTGTCTTCCATACGTCTGTGGGATCAACATGAATGTGATGATACCTAGAATTAAGATCAATTTTAGTGAAGTATTTTGCATCTCGAAGCTGGTTCAATAGATCCTCAATTCTTGGAAGAGGAAATTGGTTTTTCACTGTGATCTTGTTAAGTGATACGTAATCAATGCACAACCTCCATGTACCATATTTATTTGGTGCTAGCACAATTAGGTTGCTACAAGGCAATGAATTGGGTATGATATGTTCTTTGTCCACTAGTTCATATATCTGCCACCTGATTTATTCATTCTCCAAAGAGGATTTATGGTATAAAGAAGCATTAGGAAGAGGTAGTCTAGGGATCATATCAATAGTATGTTTCATTGTACAGTGTGTAGGTACTTCTTTTGGTAGCTAAAATATGTCCTTATATTCTTCCAACTTGGGTTGCAACTTGTTTGCCTCTAATGTTTATGTTGGAGGAATTACAGTAGAATTTGGTGCCATAAGGACTTTCTTGCATTCAGATCTTACCATAAAATGCACAAACTTACTAATATATGTGACTAGATTATTACATTGCTTGGCACTAATGAGTGGTTAATTTATAATTACTTATAGTATGTTACATCTCATATCAACAACATTTATGATAACATTTGTAGGATTTGCTTCATAGACTGTATGTTGATGATAAATATATGGTTGACCCTATAAAATATCACATTCCTCTAATTGAATGATTGAAAATGATTGATGTTATACACCACTTGACACTATTGAGTGACGTGTTTCTTGTATCTCGCACAGAACCATCCAATGGAGTATGGTGGTGGGTGAGGCATCAATGGCAAGTTCAATGTGTGAACTGCTTTAAGAGAAATTAGGTTCTTCTGACCTCCATTGTCAATAATGAAATGTATTGGTTGGGCATTCATCCACATTTGAGAATGGAACAATCTTTCTACTTCCTTTGTTTCTACATAGGTAGTAGAGGTGTTTGAGGTACCTACCATGGTTCTAAGATCAATGTGCATGCTTTGGTTACCTTTCTATGATGTTGTAGTGGCAATACCCATTATCTCAAGCTATGCAAGTAATTTTTTACCTAGAACGACATTATTCATTGAAATAATTATTTGAGTTGTGAAGTAAACACCACTTGCCTAGATTAGATTGTTTAGTCTAGTCATTTGGAAGTTGTTGCTTCTTCTATGGAGGGTGCTTGGATTTATTCCCTAATTTAATTTTATGCTTAGAGGATTTAGATTGTTTCTTAGTCTAAGACATCAAATCTTCTATGTTAATATTATCCTTTGCCTTTGATTCAAACTTGAAATCATATATGTAGGCTTCCTCGATTGAGGAGATAGTTAGGAAATCCATATCTAATCAAATATGAGATCTCAAACCTAGCCTATACTTTAAAACAATATTTTTCTCTAAATCATGAACCCCAAGTTTGGACACCAAAGTATGAAAAGTATCTTTGTTTTGCATAAACAACTCTTTGCCTTGGCACAACTGAGATAATTTGATGTACGAATCATCATAGTTTCCAACATGATAATAGGTTTCTTTGAGTTCTTATCTGAAACCACTCCATGTGTCTACAAATGTGCCTAAACTAAAATCTTCTTTGTGTGAAGTGCAATAGTTTCCCCACCATTTCTTAACTGATAAAGAAAGTTTTAGAAGAGTGAATGTAATATTTTCTTTGTCAAAGAATTGGTTAACCACATAGTATGAATAGATGAGGTTAAGCTAGCTATTTAGTGCATTTGCATCTATTTTTCCTTCAAACATAGGGATGTCTATATTGAATTGTACCTTATATAGAATTTATCCAAGCGACCAATGAGAATGAGAGGTTATTGGATGAGTTTATTGATAATTCCAAGAAATGGCCTCATCCTATATATTATTAACTTAGAAACACCCTTCATTTGTCCATTATTATAGGCCCTCACCCATGCTTAATAGTGTAAACTCTATCTATATTTCATATATTTAATGTTGGGGTATAAAGTCTATGATTTCTAATATAAAGACATATGATTGAATGATTTTGTCATATGGTTCTACTAATGTTGAAATGCATAATGCCTAGGATACTTATAGGAATAAAGGAGAAATAATATTTAGTATGTTTGTTGTCTTTTGTATCAACTAGTAGGGAGCTTCCTCTAGCATTACATATAACCTTCACAGTGCAACCTATAGCAACTGAATTGCAACCTATAACATGTATTTTACAGACTATACTTATTGTTCTCCAACATGTAGCATTTGTAGAAGTTGATGTGTAACACATTAAGATGATGTTATTCAACACGTAGCAAATTGATCTACAACTTGTAGTAACTATAACATCAGTCTCCAACCTATAGTAAAAATTGTAGTGGTTGTTTCAAACCCATAACATGGATGGATCATTCACAAAGCAACCATGTAAAAATTGTTAACCGTGGATTTCTATTACTCCCACATTGTTGGGAGTTAAATAATCATTTATGAGGATGATTATTATTCTCATAGTCCACCATTTTATGGGAGTTGAATAGATCCAAGATATTCCTAGGCTCACTCTCTCTATTATTTGAAGGAGTTGAATAATTATTTGAGGAAGCAATTATATATTCTAATATTATGAAGATCTACAATTTTGGATATATTGTTACAACTCTCCAAAATATGGTTGAAGGTTGTGATTTGTTTTATTTTATGCATAATTTATATTTGTGGTCATGACCACCTAGATATTAGGAAATATAAATAAGGTGATGCCCTCTCTTTTTAATAATAGGGGATCCACATTGTAACGGAGTTGGATGGTAGAGAGTAATAGTAGTAAAGCAAAAATTAGAATAAAGGATTCTATATTTAGAATTATCTTGTAGGTTTTTGTAGCAAATTGCTACATATAATTAATGTAAGATATTTTATTTGAATTAATTATTCTATAGCTAGGAAAGGATCAAAGTGCAAGTCCAACTACGGTAGGGCCCACTTTCAAGGAGATACAGTAAATATTCTCATCTGTTAAATTAGTTTCCTTTATGTTGCATTATTTATTTGCCTCATGTAATTTCACCAAGGTATGTGTTATTTATTTTCAGCAATTCAATTACATATATGCAATTTACATTAGAGTGTGTATATTTCATTCCTAGCACTTTCCTTTCATGTAATTTAATTTATGCATGAGTATTTTCCTATATGCAACCTATAAGCACCTCAAAATTTGAATGATATTAGTGTTGCACATATAGTGACCTTGCCAAAGTATATGCACCCTGGGTTGATAATTAATACCAAGTGGTTGCTCCTTGGAAGAGGTATGTCAGGTTGAGCATGAGATATTGTTTTTGCATTAGTTTAATTGGTGGTTAATTCTACTCATCATCTACCACTTGAGAAGTAATAAAAATTGTTTGATTATGTTTGTTTGTTCACCTGCATGATGCTATTCCAAATCTTCCCTTTGTTTTTAATGCATCCTCTATCATTTTTTGGAACATCTTTGGAGGTAGCATCATTGATGATTCATCTCCCATTTGAGGACATGAAGGAAGGTAGGATGAATGGTCACGATTCTTAATCCATAACTTCCTATAACTAGACCTTGTATGAGGGCATACAAATAATGACGAAACTCAAAAACACCAAGATACCATTTGGGAATGATATGAAGTGTGTAGGCTCTAATACCACTGATTTAGGTCCTAAGAGGAGACCTACTTAAACTAGGTTAATAAGATTATATGCAAAATAAAATTAATTAATGATAGAGTTCATATTAAAATACAATGTGGTAATGAACAAGGAAAGCAATAAAAATATGACAACTGATATATAATTGTAATAGTAAAGTTGTATTATGTTAAGTCTTGTACAATTTGAGAGATTGGATATCTGCCACCAAAAAACTTCCTACATATATTATTCTATGCTTATGCTCAATACAATGATAACCTACAGAGAATGGAAGTGTGCATTATTATACATTTCAAGAAGATGAATCATTATCTGATCTGTTAAAATGATTGGTATCAACCACTTCATTATCAAAAAGGGCAATGACATCATTGATTGTCTTTACTTGTAGGCCTCTAGCTATAATATTGAAATTGCAAGAGATGTGTAGTAACACATGAATGTAACTACAAGGAATAAATTGGCACATAGGCATGGGGATTACTGATGCAGTTGTTGACATTAGCGTAATATTAGATGTGCAAATGTAGTGATGTGTGGTTTGATCTAATGGTCCAAATCCTCTTGGATCACTCATGAACACCTTAGATCTAGCAATTTTTTGCATTGGGATCCATTTAGTCATCCTCAATCCATTCTGATCTTTATTTCTAAGTCTTTTTCTATCATGACCATAATCGGTGGTGGATGATTTTTGTCACCTGCCTGTTGTGGATCATTGCTTTAGTTATCGGTTCTCACTATTTTCCATGGTCAACCTACATGTGAATGTGTCCAATTTTGAATTTACATGAGCCTATATATACATTTACCCTAAGTCATTTTAGATATCTAAATCATCAATCACTCTCCTTTATTGAGATATACATTGAGTATATTTATTAAGCATTTATCAAGGATCCTACACATTGATCCTATTATACTCTCATCACTTATTGAAGTCTTGTGCCTACATACTTGTACCAAAATAAGGTTGCATTATGGAGCATATAATTACATTTGATTATCTAGGGAGATGAGGTAAAGTCATTTATGTCATTCAAGTTAGGAACACTCACAAGCACTAGAACTACATTTAGACATGATTTTTAGTGTGTGAGATGTCTATAATTTCTTATTGATTTGGTGGTGTAAGAACCTTTGATTATTGTTGATATAATGAAAATAATTATGTTGAAACCCTATCTGCACTTATTTGAATAATCTTGAGGCTTGATAGTGTAGAATTTGATTTGACAAAACTTTGAAAAATGGCTTCATGCTTAGATTAGCCTCAAAAAAATTGAAAGAATAGAACTCCCCTATATTTTTTGTGATATTTATAAAATTGTAAATAAATAAGAATAATTTCTAAAATTGCAGTCTATAGAGAGAATTTATGAAAACCCCTAAATTTGTAATAAGTAGCTCAAAAATGATCACATAAACCTTGTTTTTTTACTATAGATTCATTGATCGATTATCCAACTTCAGTAAAAAAATCACAAAAAATTTATCAATGGTTTGTGAGTTATTGGTGAATGTTAAAAATTAGGGTTTCAACCACACTTTTACCCAAATTGAAGCTCCAATACCATATGTAATGAAATTATTATACCATGTGAGTTGGATAACATCAAAAGATCAAAATATGATTGAAATAGATCATAAATTTTGAATATATGATGACCCACTTCAGGGGGGAAACCTTCAAAACCTTACAATAAGAACATAGTTCACAATATCATGATTTAATATTAACCACTACCTCCTATATATACCTACTTATGTTATGGAGACGCCCTAAGATAACCCTACTACCAATATGAAGCTATATATATGAGATATTATAAATTAATTAAAGGTTATGTTCACCACAATTCAACCAACATATCCCAATACATGTTATGTGTTAATGGCGTACTAGTATGTATCCTTTTGTGAGGTTGGTACATCTATGTACATTTATGTTCTTGATTTATTTGCCTTAATTCTAGTGTTTTTTTTTGCCTTTTTATGTGGGTGCTTCACTTCATCTATGTTGTGTTGATTCTAGTTTTCTTGATATGCTTACTTCACATACTTGTTGTATGGCATGCCTCTCATGTTTTCCTTCTATCCAATGTGTTTTATTCATGTTCTTACCATTAGGCCTGCATCTCTTGTTTTCCCTATAATTGATGTATATTTCTTTATTTCTTTGTATAATTTGTGTCACATGCATTTGCTTGCGCTTTGTTGTCCCCCAAAAATATCACTCATTTTTGAGACAACATTTGAACTATTTTGGTCCAACAAAACCAAAATCCTCTCTCCCCTTCTAAAAAATTGTTCTAGGCATTTGAATTATTCATTATTCAAGCTTTTTCAGATTTCTATGGACTCTGCAGGCTTGAGTCTATGGACTCTGCAGGCTTGAATCTATGGACTCTGCAGGCTTAAATCTACAAACTCTACAGATATGTTTCTATGAACTCAAAATGCTTGAAATCAACAGGTTCAACAGGGTCAAAGGCTTCTACAGGCGAGTTCAATCAAAAGAACAAGTTTCTAACACTTAGTCACTTTCAGGATTGGTTCAATGCCTTGCTTCAACCAAAAGAGTTCAATTGGCAAGCTTTTATGTAGTGTTTGAACCATTGAACCGTTGAACCTTGAACCATTTTGGTTCAACGGGTTCAATGGGTTCAAAGGTTCAACATCATCAGCAAGAGTTAAGCGCATTTGTCAAGGTTCAAAGTTCAACCGCTTCAAGGTTCAACAACTTCAAAACACTTATCAAAGAGAAGAAGGCTTGAACCATTAAACTGTTGAACCATTAAACCACTTTAGTTCAAGGTTCAACGGGTTCAACTGGTTCAACGACCATATGGTTCAACATGTTTGGTTCAAGATATAAAAAAAGACTTAGTCAAATAAAGAGATTAAACTGATTGAACCACTGAACTGTTGAACCAAAGTTGGTTCAACCAGTTGGTTCAATCGATAGGTTCAAGGGGCTGCCCCAAAGCCAAAGGAAAAAGTGCCCTTGCAGAGGGTAGTGAACCAAACCAAGTGCCCTTGTGGAGGGTAGTGAACCAAATTGAGTGCCCTTGCGGAGGGCAGTGAACCAAACCAAATTCCCTTGTAGAGGGTAGTGAACCAAATTGAGTGCCCTTGCAGAGGGTAGTGAACCAAAATGAGTGCCCTTGCGGAAGGCAGTGAACCAAGCCAATTGTTGTTGTAGAGGGAAATGAGCAAAAGCAGACAAAGAGAATTCCTTTGAAAAAGTGAACCAAAGACAAACAGCCCTTGCAGAGGGCAGGTGAGGAACAGATGGACCATTGCAAAAGTCTGAAGGATATTTTTGGGCTTGAACAGTCCTTGCGGAGGGCACAGTTCTCTTCTGAGAAAAGAATGCAAAAAATTGACTAAGGCAAAATGATTAAGACATTTCCTTCAGACAAAATGTCCAAAGGAATTCCTTTAGAATTTTGTCCAAAGAAATAAGCCCGAAGCAAAGACAAAATCCCACCAAAAGAAAGCCCGATGGAAAGCAGAGGCAAAGCAAAGGAATATTTCCTTTAGACAAATTGTTTGAAAGAATTTCTTTAGACTTTTTGTCTGAAGGAAAAGTCCATCAAAAATGTAAAAACCCACCAAGGAAATAAAAGCTCGAAGGCCACTCGAAAGATCCTGAAGGGTAAGTACCCTTGCGGGAGGTTCTCACTAGGGACAGTGGATCATTTCTCAAGACCCTAAAGGGCAAGTTCCCTCTAAGAAAGATCAAACCTTAAGTTACAACAGAATGCGCCATGTGTCCCTCATAAAGTTGCAGCGAAAGCCGCCACATGTCCCTTATAAAATTGTAGCAGAAGCTGCCAAGTGTCATCTTTCGAGACACATTTTCTAATAAGTTATAAAGCTACAGAACGTGCCACGTGTCAACATCCACAGTTTCTTCCTTTTGTTTTGTAAGGACTGTGGTGGGCCCCGAGCGAGGTGCTAAGGTCAAGCGGAGCACGACAAGTGTCTGTGTCCACATAGATCCAAAAGAGCCCCAAATGTTTCTACAGTGCTTCTATAAGCTCAGTGGATGTTGCCACGTGTCCTCACCTGTTTCACAATGAAACGTGCCACGTGTCACTTGTTAAAAGCAGCGGAAAGTGGCCAAAGCAAACATGAAAGACACGAAGGAAATGCTAAGGAGGTTGACAGGCCCGCAGCTGTCAAATTTAGGGCAACCAAGTAGCCGTTGGCTTTCAAATGATGACGGACCTGAACACATCAAATTTGTGATAATGAAATAACTATTGATCCTTACAGGCTTAAGCACAGACCCTGTGAACAAATTCAGCGACTGGCCAAAGAGATAGCCCGAGAGCTCAAATGACACAGATAAGGGCAAAATACAACCAGGAAAGGGGGAATGATGAAGAAGGATCAAAAATATCCATGCATGGGATATGTTTCTAGAATGTAAATCAGTCCACCAGGTGGACATCGGAGAGCACAAACATTCAATGGCACGGCCTATTTTTCTGCATTGAGTAGAGCAAACAACTATGCACACATAAGGAAACACATCAAGCAGCCCATATTTAAAATTGATGCTCAATCCCAGTATAGCCCATGGACAAAATTTAAAATGCATTAAAGGCATTGAATGCATCATAACACATTTTTGTGAAACAAAGCGCCCAAGTCTTTCTTAGAATATTATATATTGGACTCTATCTTATTGTTTTAAGGGATATCTTCCTCTATTATCAAAAACAAAGATCTACCCAAATTGAAAGACATTATTGAGACTTTGAGCTCAAATTGTTGATCATATTTCGTTATTTGAATAAGAAAACAAGTGACTTTTCAGACTTTGTGCTGGAATAGCTTGGTTGTTGGGGAAATTGTTCTTATGTCTGTTTCCTTAATACCATTTTTTGTCCATTTATTTGAATAATCAGAATTAGTGAAAATAATCAGAAAGGTGTCCTGAAGCCAAATGTGGAGAGACTTTGTGCCCCCACAAATTGCCTTTAATGTGTTTTCTTTCTATTCCTGTGTAAAGGATCTCAGGACAACTTTGTGCCCTCATTATCCTTCGTATTCTATTTTTGTGTAAAGGACCTTCGGATGACTGTGTGCCCTCATTGTTCTTCGTATTTCACTCTTTGGCAGTTGAGGTGGAGACTTTGTGCTACATTTCATCCTGCTGTGTTACTGCGCCCTATTACAGTTACTTGTCACCACCTGAAAAGTTCCTTTTGTCTGCTGAACAACACTTCTGAAAGAAGAGGAGTGCCTTCTATCATTTCATCAAGATTTCTACTTTGATTTGTGAACATCATCTCTGAAAAAAGAGAGATGGATGGTTTATCCTACCCTTGAGTGTTATTTTCTTCTTATATATAATATATAGGTCCTGCATATTTACAGGGAACCTCCCCTTGATGAGAGGAGAGATTTGTCCCCTTTTAATGTAGTAAACCTGCACATCTAGCCGACCAATTTCCCTATGATGTGGTTGAAGAGAGCTATTTTGCTCATCAGTTAGCTGATTGACAAAATATTCACCGAACATGCTCGACATTACTTTTATTGTCTACTCTATGTGTGTACCATTTTTTACCATGTTTCCTCTAAGAGTGGAGTTTTTACAATGTGTTTAGTGTACCTTTCCTGCTTGTTTTATTTTCCTTGCATTGATATATGATTGCTTCCATGATCTATATGATGCATGATGTTCCTTGATTAGCCATACTCCATACATAGTGTAACATATATAACATACTCTCCCTTGCTCCCTTAAATAAAAGCAATATGATGGTACACAATAGACTCTCCTTGCTCTTGCACATGGAATCAATCACATTGTGGTACACATCATATTGTTCCTTACTCCCTTACATGGAAGTTATCACATTATGGTACACATATCTAGATGTAACATAGATTCTGAGATGTGGATTTCATAAAGGCAACTTCACATTTTTCAGCACAACTAGGTGTATTTGTTCCTATTCTATTTTTATATCCTAGATTTTAGTAGTTGCTTGGAATATATAGACACTAATTTACTTGCATGTTTCCCATATGTTTGTAAGGGCGTGATTTTCCATATCTAAAATATAGGCAATGGAATTTTTTCCAAAATCTTCATGATGTTTCACAATGATAATCAAGTAATCTCTCTTTGGAATTTTGACTTTCAAATCATTATCATTCCTATTTATTTTTTGATTGAAAAATTAACATTTCTATATTGACTTCAAGAAATATTACAGGTTTCAATGATCAAGGCATCTTGTAAAAACCCTACGAGTACACTTTTTTTCTTACTTTAATATGTACACACACATACATCATAGTGGGGCATTATATAGACATCTATTTATGGTTTGGGGGTAGTTTTAGTTATCAAATTGCATTATTCTATGGTACTTGATGTGTCTTCAGTTATCAATTCATATTAGACTCTGGTGCTTGTTTCCTATGTCCTAGGCCCCATCACTTCCCTTTCCTTTGGTCTTCTCTCTCCTCTCACTATTTTTATTTTGTTTAGGATTCCTTGCCAAGAATGTAGCGATACGGTCATGGTCTCATTAATGCACAACGTTGTTACTAGTTTCTTTTTTTGTGGGCCATTTGACCTTCCTTTAGGCCTCCCTTGCCTTGTGTTATTCTTTTGTTTGCCTTTCACGCCCATTGTATTTCATCTTGCATGCTAATATGATCATAATTTGAATTTGAATAATTTATAAGTACACGTGCATTAGTGCATATAAGATAAGAAGTGGATGAGAGAATTGAGTACCAAGGTCAAGAGTGATAGGGAAATTAAAAACACGATCATAACATTTATTGAAGAACACAATTTGAAGTACTTAAAACATAATTTGATTCAAGATTGGAATCTTCATATTGCATTGTGCCACTTATTCATATTAATGAAAAGCTATATAGGGATCAAAGCTTCTATCCACAAATTTCTTGTTGAAGTACATTGAGTGTTATTTTACAAAGTTGTTCCAGAATAGCAATCTGATAATAAAAGAGGGATAACATAGGTCCCTCAATGACTTCCCCATTTTTTAAGGCATTGTGAGGGTTTTATGGAAGGAGATCAATTTCCTATAGATTTATATAGAAATCTAAAAAAATGAGTAAGATTTTTAGAGCCAAATAGTAGAGGAAAAAGGTTGTCAAATTTATTTTTTAGAATATTAAAATTTCCAAGAATGTTTTATATAGTATTGGTATTCCCAATATATGAGCAAACATTCTTGGTCAAAATTGAAAATTTCTTCTCTTCCCAAATTATTTTTGGGTTTTGTATGTCTTGTTGTTTGGACGTATTTCCCATTGTTTTCTTTTTCCGATTATCTACATATTTGAAAAAATTTGGTATTCTTATCATAACCCTATCTTTACACATTTCAATTATTCAAGAAGATTTCTTTATGAAATTAGGTTCAATTTTTACTATTTATTAAGGTAAATCCAATAAAATTCAAATTGTATAAGTTTATAAGTAAATATATTATAGTTTGATGTAAAACCAATTTTTCATACTACACTTAACTTTAGCATTTGCTCTTATATCTCATATTAACTTACATTTTTACTGACACTTTGTTAGGCTCTCTACTAAAAAACACAGCGTTTCCACACATTTTCTTACCAACACAATCATTCCTCCCATAATACTATCACAACATATAATTCCTTAAAATAGTTTAGTAGTCTATATACATACTTGCAGCCATGAGGGCACCTTGTTACATTGGATTAAATTTTCCTATATTATTGTTATCCCTACATATTAAAGGTTTGGGCTCATATATTATCTCTGAAATATTATATTTGAATTAGGGTTTACAATATTATCTCTGAAATATTATATTTGAATTAGGGTTTACAATATTATCTCTCACCCTTCTTTTCATTTCAAAAAATGAAAAATAAAAAAAATTAGCAAGATCTTGTGATTGAATTAGGATTCTTGCTATCTTGTTATCTTTAGTTATGGAATGAAAGGTACCTATAGGGCATAGAAAATATGGTGGTGGATTATATTTCTATGTCAAAATCCATGAGAACTAAAACATATATTACCTTTACTTGAATGTTTATGAACCTAACCATTATAGGGATTAAGAACTTTTCTCATAATGCAAGAGTGCCAAACATATGAGTGGGTTATGGAAGACGATTTCAATGTAATTGGCTCCTTTGAGAAAAATAGACGAACCAGGGGCCTCGACAAGTACAATTCCTCACTCAACTTATTTATAAAAGACCTCAAAGGAGTTGACATTCATGCGACTAACTAATGGCATCTTTATTTGGATAAACTTTCCAAATGATCTCTTAATTACCAAACAAACTATCAATTGTGAAAAGCCCTAATGGTTGGTGGATAGATAACAAGCTATCATTTGGTTTTGAGATTAGTTTTTTCATATTGTAATAATAAATAGGGTTCTTTTGGAATTAACTGTATTAATAAAATTATTTTTTCAGATTTCATTGTTGGATCCAACTTCAATCTTCTCTTCCCTAAAGATGGATTCGGTATCAAGATCCCAAATATCAAAAAATAACTTTGTTACACACTTGATTCCAGAAAAATCCTATTTAAATTATCATTTGGTTCAAGGTTAACTATGTTTAATTGGTCATCAACTCAAGGATGTTAAGTCTTGGAGCCATCAGTTTTTGGGAATAGCTTTAAACAAAACCAATAATTAGAACACTAATGCCATGAGCATAATAATAATATTCTAATCGCCCCTCAACCAGAAAGATTTTGGGAAGAGGTGGATCAAATAGATCAAGCATTAGAGTGGTTTCAACACGTCTCTCCAGTAATTGGATACACAATATTACTTTTGTATGACAACAAGAGACCAATTTTTATTTCTTTTCTTTAATGAGGCATTCCACAAACAACTTTCATAGCAAAGGGGAAAAAAATGATCATGCATACCCAAATTAGTAACATGTACAAAAAAATTAGTCTCTCATGAAGCCAATTACTAGGCTAAAATTGTAAATCATGGTCTTTTGGATGAAAAAATGAAAAGCACCTAGGTCGGATGGATTCTAAATTGAATTCTGTCAAGCCTTCTAGGATTTATAAAATTTGACATCCATGAGGTTCTAGAAGAGGGACGCAAAAATCAATAGATGTACAAAGGGATCAGAGCATCTTAATCACTCTTAGTTTTAAGAAACAACGTGTTGCCTACTTTGATGCATATTGACCCATTTCACTCTGTAATATGATTTATAAGATCATTACTAAAATTGCTACTAATAGATTAGTTTTTTTCTTTTCTCTCATATTGCCTGAACAAAATTCTTTTGTATCAGACATACAAATCATAGATCAGATGGTGACAGCATAGGAATTAGTCCACTAACTCAAGTCACTGCAAAGAAATGTGATGCTGATTAAACTTGACATTGCTAAACCCTGTAGTACATCATCATGGTCATATTTGAGAATGATACTGGAGCAATTTGGCTTTGATAGTCACTGGATTCATTGGATGATGAATTGTGTATCCATTGTGGCTTTTTTTAATCTTATAAATGGATGCCCTTCTACTTCCTTCGAATATGAAATGCTTAATTTGATAATGATGTTAAACCCAATGATAAATTCCACTTAGTGCAAAGCTATTACCTCCTTTGAAGGAGGCAATCCCCCTTTTCGTGGTCGTTCACTTACCTTTGAAGAGGGTCATCAATAGTGCCACTATGGATTTTAAGGGACATCTGTTGCTTTGCCTTAGGACACACCATGCCTTTTTCAAAAAGCCATTGTGATGTTGCTTGTGACCGTTCTTTGGGACCTAGGGCTGGTTAATGACTAGTTTCCTTAGATTTTGCCTATTTGGTCCCTATTTTTAGGATTATGAAGAGGTGACGCATCTATCCATATCTTTTAGGTTCCATGAATCCATTTATAGTCACCTTTCTTACCCAGACAAATTTTATAAAATATTTTCATTATCACTCAATCTACTAGCTCTTATTTCTCGCTACGACTACCAACATCAAAGTTATCAAATCTACTATAATGGGCAAAGGAGTTTTACCTTGCTCTTACATGCCTCTTACACTACCTATCACATCTTCACGGCCATTCCTCTTCACTCACCAGTAGGGTAAGGTCAAGCAGCCACACCAGTTATCTACTTCAAATCATTGATACCTTCCTCCAACAATACTACCACACAACCTACAATTTCTAAAAATTAGTTAGTATTCTCTAACCCTTTTTATTTCATTCTTAATATTTAAAATACAAAAATATTAGTTAGATCCTGTAGTTGAATTAGGACTATTGCTATCTTGTTTTGTTGCATGTTTTACTTCCATTTATCATAAAAAATAACATAGAATAGTAGATATATTGTTGCTGGTTGGACCTACAACTCTTTCAAACCCAATTAGCTTCATTCTATTACCTTCACCCATGTACTGGCAGCAAGGGGGTTGATCTTCTGTCTAATATAGCAAATTGATCACAGCCACAGTGAACTGCTTGTTACTTCATATATTTGGGAGTTAATATAGCAATTGATCACAGCCACAAGGTGGATAATATAGAATTTAGTGATGTTTGGGTGATGTTTTTCATAGCATGAATGTATTTCCTCTGTCATAGGGTTTTGAGGTCTTTGGCTCGTCTAGCTAGAATGCTATAACATTTGCCAAACAGTGGTCATTGTAATTTTTTAGAAGTTTGTCATAAAACATATGTATACATCTGTGTATTAAAAAAATACATTTATTGACTTGCCATGGAAAGAAAAATTTTACAAACAAAACAAAAAAAATAAAAAATGAATACAATACAATCAGCTCTAGAATTCTAAATCTATACCTCATTCGGTATCCAATCAGCTATAATTAATATTTGTCCAATTATGAACTTTACATAATGTTTCAGCATTTTCTGCAAGTGTATCTTATTCTGGGAGTTAGAAACTTGGCACTCTCATCTAGTGTATCTTATTTACCTGTTTATGTTATTATTAATGTCTGATTCTGGGTATATATCAAAGACCAATCTTAAAACAGTCTTCAGCTGTTTTAAAACTACAAATTTGTGTTTGGTGGAGGGTTCAGGTAGAGGTTGGCCTTAGAATATACATTTTGCAAGCATGTGAGTCAACACTTGATGTCACACTTCCTTGTAAGCTTGTTGGAAGGTCTGTGTGCTGCAATATCAAATGGACACAAAAACCATAATCAGATTACTGAAATCCATGATTATAAGTTTAAGAGAAACCAAAAAGAATGTCCAGACACAAAACACAAACCAATATGTGTTAATAATATTTCCTTTTTTTAATGTAAAGTTAAAAAAATAAAAGGGAAGTGGCGGTAAGTCTTACAGCCCACAAATCTCTAGCTTGAACATCAACCTTGGAGGAAAGACCAATGTCTTTCCATCTCGCAGTTATAGAAGCTGTAGAATTACTTCTGTTCCACAAGATTACAACCACTCTTTTGTTGGAGAGTGGTCCAGCCCACACCTATAATTGCTCATATATACAAATATTATGTACAGGTAAGAAAAACCTTTATAGCTTTTTTTCCATCAAAATGTTGCATTGCATAATACAAAAAGGAGTCATAAAAGTCAGAAGCAGAATTGGGTTTAATTTTATCAATTCAATAACCCACAAAAATATCATACCTCAAGGTCTCCTTGCTGACTGACTTTCTTTCCTTGAACACCTAATGAATCTGGGAACAGCCAAAAAGACTTGGAGATTAAGATAAAAGTTCAATCTGAAACTTATGTACTGAAAAAACTGAATTTGAAGAGATCCACATATCTGACCTTGGTTGACATCTATGACTTCTTTGTTTCCCAAAATCTGTAGAATTTCCTTGCTGGCATTCCTTATGTCACAGCCAATCAGCAAGGGTGCCTGCGAGAGATTTGGACATGGACCCTTAGCCAAAGACAAAACAACTGTACCTTCACTAGTATAGGGCTTGTATGGATAGAAGTATACTTGTGTGGCCTAGACACACCAGGGTCAGCAACATTGGTGGTGAACTACGAATTTGGATCCTTAACCAAAATACTAAAAACCTCATCTTTAGAAAGGTACCCACTTTAACTAGTAACTATTTTTGCATACAAGCCTATGTTTGTTACCTTCATTAAAGCCCATATGCTGAAATGTGATCTGTATTCCTCAGTGGTTAACTTGCCACTTCCAACAACCAATATGCCAGGATCTGATTTGGACAATATAAGTACAAAATTATTTGAAATTCACTAGGGACATAAAAATCAGTATCATAACAATGGAGCAATGAATCTACCATTCCATCCACCAGGGCCTGCATAAGTTGCCCACTTATCATTCTGGTCAGCTAAAGATGTGATGCTGCAACAAAAATGAATGTACAAATATATTCTTTCTCAATCCAATCATTTTTGAAAATATGTACTTTGTCTATGAATATATCCAGTACGTTACCTTCCCCAATCGTCTCGGATCTCTTCGGTAGTTCCCCAGCTGTTTGCAATTTTAGAGGGCCATCTTGCAGGATCGTCAATACCACTGCACGTCAAAACAGAAACAGCTAGTATCTTTTTTCTGGTGATATTAAACTAAGCTTGTACGTGACCTTGATTATTCAGTAAATAGAGATATTATTGTTTGCAAGCCAATCTTATTACCCATCCAATGAATAGAATATAGGACGGCCTGTCTTTTTGAGAGCTTCACTCATTTTCTGGTACCTGTGAATTTTAAAACAAAATTCAATATATTTTAGTTTTTACTAAACTGATGCCTAAATCCACATATTGATCAAATTTAGTACAAATGTTATGTACCTCTTCTGAATTGGAATGTAATCACCATAGCAGTAATCATATTTCAAATAGTCTACTCCCTGCTCATTTTTCAAATAACAGTAAACTTTTAGTATTACAAAAGTGATGAGAGTAAAAAGAACTTTTGGTTTCTCATTCTGTTGCCTTACAGATTCATCTACGTGTTCTAAGACCTTTGCATTTTGTTTCAAGGACTGGATAGATTTATCCAAAGTATAGAACAATTTGGTCAGTAGATGAGATAATGGAATTAAAAGCAGGTTACCCATGAAGCGAATGTTTTGGCATCTTGTTCTTCGTGTCGAATGGATCCTGGCATGCTTTTGCTGCATGTATTGTTTCTACAAAAGAAACCAAACATGCACATCAATATTAGTAAACAGGACTTTGATATATATGCTATGATCATTCTGAGGCTAGAACATGCTATAATGCTTTTGACTGATCCTAGTATATTACTCACCCAGCATCAGCATATATTCCAAATTGGAGTCCCTTGGAATGAACATAATCTGCCAAAGTCTTTATACCAGAAGGAAATAGTGAAGCTTTAGCAACCAGGGTACCCTGGCAATATATAAGAAGGATCTGAGTTCCTCTGAAAACTTGCTTTCATGAATCAAAATGTTCAATATGACACAAGAATTTCAAGCAAAACTTACATGAGTAGCAACTCAAAATTGATTAAACTACTACATTGAAGTCTAGCTATGAAGAAGGTTCCAGAGTTCATTTCATCAACGAATCTCTGGTATTGTTATAAGCTAAAACAAGAGGAAAAACAAAGTGATCTAATTCTAAGCTTATTTATTTATTTGACCATACCAATACCTGAGCATTTCGGTGTTTCTCACCCCAACAATCATCTGTTAGTTCATGGAAAGAACAAGTTAAACATAAGCTATTCAGATTAGAAGGGAACACTTACCGTTAGTGTTGATAGTAAGAAATACAGAAAAAAGGAAAGAGAATGTATCTCACCTAGATTTATATATTCATATCCAATCTTGGATAATCCAGTGGAGATCAATGCATCAACTGTGTAATGCACATTCATAAGGGCAATTTAATGAAACCATTTCATATATTGACTACAGAAAATTAAAATATATGAACATGGATAGAGATGCTTGACCTACCAATAAAATATTTATGTTCTCTTAGTGCTAAGATCAAATAAAGTTGTATACACACATCTACAAAATAAAGTTGTTGTAACTACTAATACTTCACAGATGATGGACTCTATCCTTGCATTCTGGATATTAACTACCCAACCACTATTCTTGTAAACAAAAGCCAGTTCATGTCGAGCAAAAAAATTATGTTACCTGACTCACGAAAAACCTGTTCATCAACTTGATGGCAGAAGAAATGTTTCCGACCATTCCATCTGAATGGAGAAAAAAAACACATATACAGATGGTTTAGTGTGAGTATCTGGTCAATTACATATGTCAAAACCTATTTTGTCTAAAACAAAGTTCATTGTTCAAAACTTCAAAGTGTAATATTTTATAAAAATGACTGGTTTTAAAGATTTCCAGACACCCTTATCATCCCCAAAACTTCTTCTGATCATAACCTATCTGAGGACAGAAAATTACTACCAAAATCTGGCAAGGTGGATGAGAAAGGTAAAGACTGACTAATGGAAAATCCATCCATATACCTCCCTGCTTTTGCTCCTCCTATTAATTAATAAACAATTGACTAAATGCATCAATATGATCTGTTTCCTAGACAATAGAAAATCATACCCCATTTGAGGCTTCTGGCCAAGCCCATTGGAAGCTGCATTGGCCTGATACAAGCAGCCAATAACCAAAAGAATTGCAAATAAAACAGACCCCATTTTCATGCTTGGCCAATGTACATTTCTCCCTTAATTAGCCGTCTCTATATATAGATGTCCAAGACTCCACCATAAACTACAAGTTGCATATTGATGTTAGAGATGACATTGATTTGCCTGTAAAAAGACTCGTTCAAAGCATGGTACTAACATTAATGTTATTAGTGTTATCAACATCATCGATGTAGCATCACCAAATATCATTAACAGCTACAACTGATTTAACATATCTAACAAAATCTGAATCTAAATAAAACTAAATATAACAAATCTACTTAATCAATATACTCACATCTCACTAACATAATAACTTAAAAAATTACTTACAATATAATATTATTCTAATATATAATTTTAACATAATTTAACTTCATGTGACATTCCATTGCTAACCACCCATGGTTGAAGTAAAATTTCCCTCCGTGCAACAAATTAAAAATATTACAACATTATCACCAATTCAATTTAATGTGATGCAATAAATAAACAATATGTCATTCTTGCAAGCAATTAAGATAGACAAATTATAATTAATAGAAGAGGATTTCATGAAGAAACCTCACATGCAACCCGACATCTTCTGGGTGAATGGTCTGTACATTTAAAGCCTGCAATAGCCAGGGGAGTTCTAGGGAAAAGACTTAAAGCCTGCAATAAGCCATGTGAGTTGTATGGAAAAGGGAGCTAGGGATCATCTTTTGATTAAGTGGCATGTACAACCATTTGAATTCTCTGCCACAAACATATACTGAAGCTACGGACATCAGTGAGTGTTAAATCATGCCACAACCATGTGAACTGTCCTCCACAAATAACTTGTTGAAATTGTAACACACAAAATGAAAAAACAAATCGAATCCAAATTTGTTGAGGACCCCACAATCTGATGTTGCATGTGAGTATATAATATAAAGTGTTTCCAAAGTATAGTTAGAAAACCATGGAGGCTCTTGAGTGTCTGAGGATGAGGCCAATTTATCATGGTATCTATTTTTTTGGGATCCACCTAAACCCTTTGGGCTGAAATAATATGCCTAAGATACTACACTTCATCTTGGCCAAAAGCACATTTGAATTGTTTTGCATAGAGTTGATGATCATAGAGAAGTTTTAGTGTGATCTTTAGATGTTGGAGATGATCAGACCATGTTTTACCATAGATGAAGATATCATAGAAGAAGACTAAAATGAATTTCCTTAAATAGGGCCAAAATATTTTATTCATCAATGCCTAGAATGTTGAAGGAGAATTAGTGAGGACAAAGGGCATGACCAAAAACTCATAGTGGCCATCATGCATACAAAAAGTTGTCTTAGGGATATCATCCTCATGAAGTCGGATCTGGTGATACCTAGAGTAGTGATCCAACTTAGAAAAAAATGAGCGCCATGAAGCTCACCAAGAATTGCATCAATAATAAGGATCAAGAACTTATCCTTGATTATGATGTGATTAAGTGCATAAAATTCAATGCAGAGGCTCCATGACCCATATTTTTTCTAGATAAGGAAAAATAGGGAAGAATATGAGTTGGTACTGGGGTGATTAATGACTTGCTTTAGTAAGTCTCAAATGAGCATCTTGATCTTGGTCTTTTGTTGAAATGGGTAGTGGTAAGGCTTGATTCTAACACTTCTAAGGTATAGTTAGAATTTTACGATTATACCACTTCTCTAGTCTAGTGGAATTTTATCCTACCATGCTTTGTTTTTAAATATAACTTTGAATTCTTTGTTAAGCAAAATAACACTTTTGACTATCACAACATGAAGGCCTAGATCTTTGTTTGAAACTAATATCTTCACATAAACATTGTAATTATATATATATATATATATATATATATATATATATATATATATATATATATATATATATATATATATATATATATATATATGATTTATTAAACACTACACTCATTAAAAAATTTATTAATAAAAAAAGAAATTAAAAAATAAAAAACTTAAAATATAAAATTACATTCACTATTCATTATTTATGAAAACCTTCAATTTAATATTAAAATAAATAATTAAATTATAATTTATCACATAATTTTAATTTTTTTTTGAAAACATCCTTATTAAATTTTATTATAAAATCTAAATATCTTTTTAAATAATACATATCAATTTTATATTTTTTTTATCAACTTTTTTTATATAATCTAAATATTTTTAAAAATAATACATACCAATTTCATATTTATTTTATTTTTTATATCCATAAAATAAACAAAATACATATCCCTAATTTGATTCCAATTCCCCTCCCTTCCCCACACAGATTTTAATTTTTATATTCCTAAAATAAACAAAATACATATCCCTGATTTGATTCCAATTCCCCTCCCTTCCCCCCCACAGATATGTATGTTTAACTTTTTATATGTATTCATTCCTATCATAATTATATTAAAATTGTTTTTATTATTAAAAAAATCATTCTATAAATATAAAATAATGTTTTCGAATCACATCTTACCTTCCCTAAAGGAAACTATACACGTTGGATTTCCACTTTTTGGTCTTCATTTTTCAAAATAGAAGTATACCAATTATATTTTATTATTCAGAGCTTTAAAATAATAATAATATTTTAATTTTTTTTTAATAATATTTCAACTTTAATCTTGTGCTTACTTATCTATACAATTATTTAGAATTTTATGAAAGATTTCTCAAATATTCATGCCAAGTAATGGATGCATAGATTGGGGCGATGCATTATTAAGGTCAACTATGCACACATAATTGCAAATGAATCATATGCAAACAAAATGAAATGTAAACTTACATGTTACGACATATTCAAGAGTTTACTATATTCTGGAATTTTGGTTATAGCCATGAATTACATATTCTGCAATCTCTCTCATTCTGTGAAATCACATTTACATAGGCAACAAAAGATGGAATGTTTGCAGAAACCATATTTCCCAATTAAAATTAGGTGGTGATATGAGAGTTTTATCGCCTTATCAGCAGCACATTCCACCACCTCATATTAATCCTTTATTTGAATATTCACACCTAGTTCTTTCTTCATTCATTCATATATATATATATATAGACATGAAAAAAATATAAAATATATTTGACTGATTGTTTTACTAAATGGTTGTTTAAGGGTGTAAAATTTACCAAAAGAATGAAACACTAGAGGATCACACAAAGATAATAAATTATAGTAATCATTAATGTGTTAGAATTGAGAATTAAAAGATAGAACGATTGATAGTTTTCATAAATTGATAAAGAGATGTATAAATAGAAATGTGAACCATATCTGATTTACCCAGATTCTATCAGTGATGTTTGATATTGAAAAATAGGTTTTGAGATTGATCATAATGAAATTTGAAAGTATGACCATGTTTTTGGAAGACAACAAAAAACATATAATATTGATAATGATAGTCTGAAATTGTATGATTGATTATGTTGAGTTTTTGGAGATTTTGGTAGACTTCTACAATTATGGAAAATTTGATCTTTTGTGTCTGAAACTTTTTGGGATGCTTCGGTTGTAGTAGGGGTCTATGATTCTAGCTTCACCTAGTGGAATTATTGTGCACAGTCTTCAAATCAGCTTCTCTTTTGATGTAACCCTAATTTGCCATAATGTCACAATAATATAGAATATGTGCAAAGTTATTATCTAGGGCCCCTTTGAGGGTTGTTACTACATACCCTGCATGCTCATAATCAAGACTCAATATACTTCTAGTGCTTCGTGAGTAACTTAGGGCCTTGTGGGCTCTAGTGGTTCTGTTAGGAGATGAAGGAGATCAGGGGATTACGGGAATAATTTTGAATCTTATCTTTCATTCTTACATGAAATATACTTACACATTTCTATATAACAAAGTAGAGGTGGATATGACAAGATTTGGTGGGGGCCTTTAGTAGGCTGCATGTTGACTCTCTCCCTATGTTATTCTTAGAAATGAATATGTATATTTTCTAAAATTTAGACTAGAGGAGGAGATCACAATCTTTGGTGGAGGACTATCGCAGGCTATACGCTGACTCCCCTCCCTCTATTGAACTAGCAAATCAAAAGGTGAATGGAGCAAATGACAAATGAAGTGAAAGGTTGGAAGTGGAACTTGGGGCCTTACGAGTTACATGTTAGTTCCTCTTCTTGTGTTTTATTTATGATACACATATCTTGGATTTGTGATTAAATATCATAGTTATGACAATGCAATGGATTTCATGTGCCTAGATCATGTGACCATTGTAGGACTCATAGATTGGTATGACCACATTATGGATGCATTTATTGCCATCATTTATTATATTATATTTTATCATTTTATGATCATTTTAATGAGTGTAATGAGTGTACCAGTGAAAAGTGATCAAAGATAAAAAGGGAGAAAAGAGGTTGACCATTAAACCAAAGACTACACTTATCTCAAACATGATCATTAACCATTGACCATTATACTTAGAGTGAATGTACTTTATGACATATGTATGCTTAGCCTACATTGTACCTCAATAAAAAACATTACCTAATGAATTTTTTAGACCATGAGAATGCATACCCCATAATCAACTTAATAAAATATTCCTTGCATTAATTATTCCTATGTAAGAAAGATCTTGATGGAACCCATTCTAAAAGACTTGGATTTTTGGTTTCACCTTGAAATCCAAAAAGTAAAAAATTCTAAAATAATTTTCTTAAAATTTTATTAGACAAAAATTAGGTTCCTTGGATGTGTGAACGTTATGACATTCTAGGAATCTCTCATACCTATGATCGATGTCATCAAAGTTGTTTTGGGGAAGAGCGCACTGCAAAGCTAGAGTGGACCAATGTCTATATTTGATTGACTGTAAAATGCAACAACCTACTATATTTATTTTTTAAAACAAATTCTATATATATCTCCTCATTCTTAATACAACATAATTTGGAGAGTTGGTAGAGAAAATTTAAAAAAAATGAAATAATAATAATTGGAGAAGGATATCTTGTCCTCGTAGTAGTTTAACTAGGTTACATACCTTATAATTTCTTAGGAATGTGCAAGAATGGTCAAGTGTTATGTGTGAATAAACTTAGTGTAGTGTTGTACTTGGGGAAAATGGAAAAAGGACTTAAGTGGAACTTTGGGACTTTAATAGGTTGCTTACTAGTTCCTTTAAGTTTGGAGGAAGATTAGGACCATGGGGGTTGCTTACTAGTTCCTTGACATTTGGAGGAAATTTAGGGCCATAGGGGTTGCTTACTAGTTCCTTGAAGTTTGGAGGAAGCTTAGGGCCATGGGGGTTGATTACTAATTTTATTTTCCATTAACATTGGTGAAAATTCAAGTGTGCAAAGGTAATGCTTGTGGATTACATATTATGAAAAAGGTTTTTCCTACTTATATTATACCATTTCCATATTATTAAATTTTCTCCAAGATAATTTAGTAGCCCTATACTTGGTTTATTTTACAGGAATTTCTTGGCCAAATTTGGAAGCCTTGAAATTCTAACTTTATTCTCTATGTGCGCATCCTAAATTTTTGTGCGATGGTATTTTAGGAAACCTCTTGGCCTAGGGTTTGATAGGGTCATAGATGCTTAATGAAATCATATGGATGGAAGGTGAGAACCTCCCTTTCTATCCACTGAGTTGTAGGTTGATGCAAAAGATTGTAATGGTTGTGATAAAAGTACTTAAACTATGTTACTTGCTAGGTGAAAATAAATTATGTTTGTTGTTAAGTTATTGAAATAAATGACTATGTTTTGTTATTAAAAAAGAAGAAAATGATATACGTGATAGTTATTTGATTAAAGAAGAAAAATATTCTTGCAAGACTTAAACTGTTATGATGTTCTAAAACATGTATTGGGTTCCTAGAATGTTTCTTATACATGTATTATTTCTTCTTAAAAGAATATAAAGCAGTTTGAATTCCACTAGGTTGTTTTAAAGGAATGCATTACTTATTTTCTATGAAATATTATGGATTGTATATGAAAAGCTTCTTATTTTAAAAAAGATATGGTTTTTTCCACCCCTAGTTATTCACATGTTTAAAACATATACCTAGGAAAGAAATTAAATCTATTTGAATATGTGAGATTCTTAACCATGGTTGTTATTAAGTAGTCCCTATGTTAACTTCTTTAAATGTATACCTATATATTTATCTATGTGTTTTAGAAACATGAAATTATTTGTGTGTTGAAAAGGAAGCTTTTACATTTGAAAAAATAATATATATATATATATATAATACATTCTATTATAAAATAATGATTAATTTACAAAAATATTATGAGTGAGAAGAAGTTAAATATGAGAAAATAAAACATGATTGTTACAGTTTAGAGAAGAAGATCTATGATAGATGACCATATTATCAACTTGAAATAGTTTTTAATTTATCCTTGATTTCAAATTAGTTAATGCTAAGATAAATTAAGAAAAATTAAAAATAGGGAAAGTCTATTTTCGTGTAAAATAATAGGTTTACCCTCCCTATCGAGAAACTCCTTACACACCCAAAGAAGTTGTTATAAAACATAGTGATGTTGGAAAAACTTTGAAAAAAATAATATAATGTACATGATTAAAATCCTAGAAGAATTATTAATGTATAAGGATCAAAATTAATCCTAAATAAATATATTAAAATGACTATATGGTTTGATAAAGGAGGGGTTGGGTAAGGCCCGCCTTGCCCAAATCTATCCTACCCTTCCCTGCTAAAGCTATATTATGTTTTTAAAAATAAGTGGGAAGTGGTAAATGGTTAGTGGCATCACCACGTCACATGTCCCTCCAACCCCAAAGTCTACATTTGACAATATTGTCATCCTCCAACCCTTAGGTTGGGTGGTAGCAATGTCACCCCACCTAAACATTAAACAAGGTGGTTAGGAGTTGACTCCTTGACTAATCCTTTAGTGAGATGTTAGTTGGGATATGAATCCTTGATCAATAAATATTAAATGAAAATATTAACATGATAGAATAATTAGTCCAACATGAGTGATATTTTAAGCTTAGCCTCAAGAATTTAATTTGGCTTAGAGGTGATACAGGCCATTGCAACAAGAAGGTTAATAAAAAAAAATAAGAAAACATATTTTTGTATGCAACCTTTAATTAAAACAAGGAATATATATTTAAATGATAAGCACAAAGAATATATATTTAAACAAAATTGGTTGTGTTTCTGTATACTTACCTAAAGATATATGAAAGTCATATTGATAAAAAAAAATGAAATGTACATATTAGAAATGAGGTTTTGTGGACATTACATACTTCCTATTGATTTGAGTAAACTTTAAAAAAAAACCTTTGTCTTAGCTCACACAAAAAGAATATGTTGAACCCTTTAGATAAACACAAAGGTTTTAAATTAAACACATAGGTTGAAAATAAAACACATAGCCACAATGAAACATAGATTATTTAAAGAAGCATAGAATTTTATTGCATGACTTAAATACTATACATAAAAGGCAATATATAAAATCTAACACAAAATCTTCCATAGGATGGAACTCCTATGTATAAACAAAGGAATTATGCATAAATCTCCCATGGAAGGGAAACTTATGGAGAACTGAGAGAGTAGAGGCATAATATGGATTCACTCCTCCTTGCTTCTTATCATTGCATAAATAAAAAACAAGAAATTTGGAGAGGAATTCTTCCACTAATTTCAACAAAAAGAATTTTAAATGGTGATCAAAAGCCTCATAGCCTCATTTTATAAAGCTTGGCATCATGATCAGTGTAAGATTAGGGCTTAAAGTGAATGGAGGACCCAAATTAAATAATCCTACTACTAGGACTTAAAGTTCCTTTGATTATTAATTTTAATTAAAATAATATTTATTCAAAAATTTAAAAGGGAAGCTTGTTTGATGCATTTAGTTGGATTAATTAATATTAATAATCACCATTAATTTAATTTATCATTAGACTATGGCCCTTCGATTATTCAATTGGTGTTATATGAACTAATTAGTTAACTACATCCAAGTAAGCAAGAACATAAACTGAAGACATAGTTTGTTATCTATATTATAGTGCACTATAAATATATAACACCATAGAATTTTTGACGTAGAGAGATAGGAAAGAAGGGGTATAAAAAGGGACCCCATTTAACCTTGAGCGTTAGGCTCATTTTGTTGACCTAACTTGCTTTCACGAGCACTGTGGTGGAAAATATTCTTTGACATCTCTTAATTTTTTGAATAAGTCTTAACTTATTGCTAATTATTTTTAATAAGAAAAACTTTTCCATATTTTTAGCAAATTTGGGTTGCATATGGTTGGATGTGTTAGGGTTTTACTTGAGTAATTTTTGAAAATGTCACATTTTCATTAATGTTTTTTAAAATGTGCACTAAGAATAAGTTATGTAAGCTATGACAATTATGCACTAATCCCTTAAGCAACACATAGGACCATCTAGGCATTACCCGTAATGGTTTTAAGAAACATTTTGGCAATAGGAAGTTCATCATGGTGAGGCCCTAGATAAGATGCAATTTTTTTTGTAATATGTAAAGAGGGATTTCCTTTTAGGGTAAATGTTGTGAATTTAGGAATATGAAAAGATAGAGGTAAAGGATGAACAAGTACCTGTAAAGAAAAATGGTTGTACAATATGTCCAAAGATGAAGGAAAATGATTAAATTTAGTAGATGCTTACAAGATTTTTAATTTTTGGATTTCATGTCACTAAGTTATTGTTGTATGATAGAATAACTATATGCAACACTGGAAGTAGGGTTTACATTATTGTTGACATTGGTGTGCCCTAGTCCAAGTGATTAAATTCATTATTTTTTTAAGAAACACCTTGGTATTTGGATTGTTGGATTTGTGAAAGGAATAAAATATTCACCATTTTATGTGGAAGGGATAGCTTCATCCACTGCAAGTTGTTTGGGTATAGGCTTCTTGTTTAAGAGATCTTGTTGTTTTAATTTTTATTCTTACAATAATTTGTCTAGCAATGCCAAATTTTGTTTAATTTCCTCTTTGTTGTTTTTGAGGGTTGCCTTCCTATATGGATAATTTTCTTCACCATGATCATGATCCTTATAGGTTTCATCGTCAATATGAACATCTTCGACCAAATTATCATCATGAATTGTAGCCATGTCTAATGGATGAGTAAGTGTTTGTCATAAATTTGAAACTTATATTATGAAGAAAGAGATCAAACCTTAAGGCAATGAGGGTTTTTCTAAACCCTAGGTTGAATGTGTGAAAGAGTTGAGGTTCATCAATTATGTTTATCTTAATTCTATTTTAAATCAAAATAAGGAGTAAACTAGTTGCAATTAAATAGATTTAAGCATACATGATTGAGCATACAAAATTTAGATCTATCTAACACACTATGATGAGAAACAATTCCAAATGCAATAATTGAAATTAGACTAAATAATGCAAATGATAATGGGGCAAGGAATGATCACACTTGTTTATTATTATAAAAATTTGAGATAGTAGATGGACCATGCAGACTGTATGCAACCTAGTCCTAAAATCTATAAAGTATGTGATACTCTGGGATAAACGCATTTAGTGGACAAATTTGTTTCTATGCTAGATAGACATGTAGAGCCATGCCTATCTGATTATCGTTGAGTTTGTCCTATTACAACCAATTCTTCTTGGTAGGGTTTCATAGTCTAGTTTTTCTATCACATATGGGATTCCACTTCTCTCTTATGTCACATCCAATTTTCCTTATGGATATTGCAAGCATTAATTAGTGGATTGTGTGTTTAATAATTGGTAGATCTATTGTTATTTTTGAAGCTAGTTCTTATATATTATTTAGTTGCTAGATATATTACTTGTTTTTATTATTAGTATCTGGATAGATAATTATAGCATATGTTTTGTTATGATTGTAATCATGATTTTTATAGATTACATGTATTCAACAGTTTGTTATGGTTATATTCTGATTATTATCATGATACAAGATAACTACCGGTTTGTTAGATGAGGCAGATGCAGGATTATTTCTACCCTCATAAATAGTTCAGAGGGAGAGTATAATCAGAGAAGGGAGAGTATATATCAATAATGGAATTTGAGAGATATAGCTTTAGGGAGCTATACACAAACCACTATAATCTATTTGGAATGAAATAAATGATGCTTTTACTAAATGCTTTAAACTTTATTTACCTTGATTTCATAATGTATTTATGTGCTAATTTACTATTGTGATATGATGCTTCTCACTACATTATGCTTGGTAGAAACTTGTGTGTGTCAATCTCATTTGTTTGCTTATACATATTTTATTGGTTGACCACAATATGGAGATGTGAACAACCCCTCAAATTACTAAACTATAATGGTTAATTCAATCTTTAAAAATATATTTGGGAGTATGATAGAATGAGAAATTAGTAGTTGGGTAGAAAAAAAGACAAGCAAGCAAAGGGACAAGCAGGCTTTAGGCCTAAACAATCTACTATTGATCATTATATCACGCTTAGACATCTAGTTGAAAAGGTATGGGATAAAAAGGAAGATGCATATTGTTTCTTCATAGATTTCAAAAAAGCATTTGACATAGTTCCAAGGAGAAAATTATGGGCCAAAATGGAGGAATTAGAGGTTCCAATGCATTACGAGGTAGCAATTCATAGATTGTATGAACAAGTCAATGCTAAAATCAAAACTCAGACATGGCTATCCGAATGTTTTGGGAGTGACATCAAGATCAAATAAGGTTTCCCTTTATCCCCAAATTTATTTGGGCTTTACATTGATAAGATAGAGGATTGGGTAAACAAATTTAGAGGAGAGGGGGTCTACTTGACTAACTGTGTTAAAACTTCTGCTCTATGACTTAATCCTAGTGGCAATGACAATCCAAGATTTAAGAGATTATCTCCGAGATATAGAGGTCTTTTGTAAAGAAGAATGGATGTAGGTAAACATCGAGAAAACTAGAATTATTATTTTTTTAATGAAAAGGAAGGTACAACACCTTGATTTTCAGTTTGTAGGATGGTCTCTTGAAGTGGTGTCAGAATACAAGTATCTCAGCCTCAACTTTTAAAACAAACTTAGATGGGACACTTGAAAAATGAAAAGAATAAACGGTAGATGGAGAGATTTCTATGTGCTTCAAGATAGATGTAGGAATGTAGAGTTATGGGATAGGAAGACCACTAGGGTCTTATTTGGGTTATTTGTCACACCAGTGGTCTTATATGGTTGTGAGGTGTGGGCTAGTGGAACAATGAGCTTGAAATGGAGGCAAATAGAAAATATTCAAAAATGACTAATCACAAAAAAAACTCAAAATCAAGGACTTAGTCCCATATGAAATCATTCTTGTCAAAATATGTACTTTCCCTCTAGAGACAACCACTATGACTAGGGTATTATGTTATTTGAAAAAATGGAAAGCATGAAGTTTGATAGATGGCCTAGGGCAGCAAGAGAAGAAGAGTTGCATAGGAGGAAAAACACCTGGATGAGGTAGAATTATAAATGGATGAATAGATGGGATATCAATTGAACTTAATGTCCAAATTGTAATAAAGACATAAAAAATTATGTGAATGAAAAATTCAAAATGGTAATGTGGAGGGAGGGGACAAGAAAGAAAAGACAACATTATATCTCAATATTCAATCTGAACTATGAGCATAATGAAAAAACATCTATAGGGGCTGAGATCAGTTGGTGGGAAAAGATCCTCATTGCTCAATTAAGAACTCTCATAGACTCTGATGTGATACATGGAGATGGACAAACCCTAAGGAGTAGTGGGACAAGAGGGTTTGTGTTTGTTGCATTATAGGGTTTGTTGAAACAAAGGAGCACTTCATCCTTAAATGTCCTTAGTATGTGGACATACGAGCCAAACATGCAAATAATATAATATTTGGTTGCATGGTAGATGTATTTGAGGAAAAAATATTAAAAAATTTGGGGGAGATGCCAACTCAGTTTAACAAGAGGTAGAGAAATATTCTAAAAGATACCTCAGATCTTAGGAATCCTTGACTAGTTGGAGCACTTAGTATAATTGGTGGTTCCTTAGACCGTTTGGTCTTGTGGACATAATTAAAACTATTTCATTTCATTTCATTAACTTTATGATGATGTTTTATTGATAAAGGCAAAAGGGATTAGAGTTAGGGTTTCATTGGATTCTTGCTATGATGAAAAATGGTAAATGTGAATTAAATTAGGGTTCTTATTTTTTTTGTATCATTGTCATTTTGAGGGTTCGACCTTGCCAAGAAAGAAGGAAGATTATGCAGCTACCATGCCTAGAAATGAAATCATTACTACAAGTTTAATTGAAAATAGTTTGAGTGGAGCATTGAAGAAGCGAGTTTCATGTTAGATAACTCAAAAAAAGTTGTAGGATTTATGGGAATCATACAAAATGTACATGAATGAGAAAAATGAAATAAAAATTAAGGTAGGGAGAAAGAGGAAACACACTACGAATGATGGATGATAAAGGAGAAAGAAGAAGACATTGCTAAGGAAGAGAGAGGGCTACCCATTTTTGTAACTGGCTATGAGCATCTTTATCCAGGTGAATATTTTAATTTTATGCGCATAAAATATTTAAGTCTCATTATATTCTTGAATTCATTGGAAAAGTGCACATAATTCTTGGTTTAGCTTTTATCATGGTCATTTTTAAAATATGGGGAGACATTATTTTTATATAAAACTATAAAAGAATATCCCAGTTATAGACATGAACAGAATTTCATTCCATTCTCAGATCTATGACTGAGATACCTCTTTCTCTCCATTTAATAAGGAAGTTAAAGGGTGCATGACCTATATATAAATATTGATTTCTATCAAGGGTTTCCTTTAATAAAATATGTATGAGTAGATCTCTGATGGAGGATTATTTTTATATATACACATTTAAAAGTTGTAATAACTTATAAAATTGTAGTAAAATATTTTAGATGTATTACCTTAGTTATTATTTTACCTGTTAACCAGTTTCATGGAAATGTGAAAGGAAACTTAGAGAGTAAATATGGGATCGTTCTTATATTTAGAATCTGTGAGAAGTTCATAGCACTTTCTCTATTTATCTATAGGTGTTTTACCTATAATATAATTTTATATTTACCTACAATTATTGTACCTATAATTACACGTGTAAAATGTACTTTTATATTTACCTACAATTATTTTACCTATACTTGCATATGTGTAAAATGTACTTTTGTATTTACCTGAAATCAATTTTACATGAAGTGACAATTAGGGTTAAAAAGGATTTGTATAATTAGAAGTGAACCTTAAAACCAACCTATAAATTTGTATTAGACATTAGTTTGATTTAATATAAGTAGTTGAAGGGAGGTGAAGAAACACACACACACACACACACACACACACACACACACACACACACACACACACACACACACACACACACACACACACACACACACACACACACACACAATCATAACCAAGGATTATCATAATCATATTTCGTTGTATAATCACTTTTTAGCCTATCTTCTTAGTTTGGTTTTTCTATCACCTATGGGATTCCACTTCCTTCTTATGCCTATAAATTTTATTTGTGTATGTGATAGGAATAATATGTGAATCTCCTCCTTGACCGATCTTGCATTCCGAAACAAAAAAAATAGTTATGGAGTTAAGCAACCATCGAGGCAACATTGAAAACTACATATCCCACATGCACATATCCAAACATCCACATACTTCCATGAAGGCATGGATGGAAAAACTTAAGTGAGTATTTTTTAACCTCCTCTTCCCTATAAGTGATGATACAACTACATGTAGTATACTACCTTCTTTTGGCACAAGGTAAAATGTAGATAGACCAAAATAGGGTGATAATGTCACAAGTGTATAATATTTGATTTGATACTTGACTTGAGTGATGTTTGGATCTTAATGTTAGGATTTTTTTTAAAAAAAAATTGTTCTTGATCATTCTTGATAGTAACTTCTAGATCTATGAATGGATTGGTTAGACCTTGCATATATAGATTGACCTAGCATACCTAAATATGTTTTCCAACCGTGGTAATGTAGAAAACCAAGATTAAATGTACATGAATCATCAAAATGGGATAAAAGGCACACAAAATCAAAAGGGACAAACTTGTAGGTTTACATATTTTTCTAAGATGAACTTGTAAAATTTATGAGTTTGCCTATGAGATGATTATGGATATATTTTCAACGTAGGGTTATGTGAATAGCAGTAAATAGTCCAAATGTGTTAAAAGATACATTTTTGATAAATGTTATAGTGGTTTTAAGCTCAATGAACCATGTATAGACTTATTGTAGAGACGAAGTTGTCTTCGAAATAGGAAAAGTCTACACGTTTCCTAAATAATGTAAGTTGGGAATAAGATACAAATAATAGGGGTCTTGTGCCAAATTTAGGTGTTTATAGAACCTTGTTAGAGGATGAATAAATAAATCTTTCTTTGTCACTCATTATATAAATATAATAAAATGAATTTTCCATGATATCATAGTTGTTATCCCATCCAAAAGTCTCCTCCCTTTTCATTTTCATGCCATAATCCTTGAAATAGTGAAGATTACAGCAAAACAGTGAAGATTGTAGTCCATAATGTTATAGATATAATGGTTAAGGAATGTCAAGGATATTTGTATGTGATATTTTCATTTTCAATTGTATAACATCATATAAAATGTTAAATAGTTAAATTTTTGGAAGGCCAAAGTAATTATGAACCAAAATGGGATTTGGCTTATTGCATCTAGTCCAGATATGTTAGTCATAATTACATGGATTATGTAGCTTATATTCTAGGCAATTCTTATGGTTGATTTGTGAGAGAGAGTTTCACTAATGGGATTCCCATAATCCTATCAGAAAATGATATCAATGATGAAGGCCACTCATGAAAGAGATTCAAAGAGGATATTTTCAAGTCATGGGTTGTAGCTCACCTTTTTTAGCTACAAACATTCAGTTAATGTCCTTGCTAAAACATAGGTAGTAATACCAGTGGTTCTAGGTGAGATTTTAATACACAAAGTGTTGAACTTAATAGAGACTAATAACAAGCATGGTGTGCATGCTCTATTATACTATATCATTCATGTATATTTTTTACTAAGAGTATCAAATTTACCTTACATGGATTGCAGGGTCCTAAGGCCATGCTTATTGAAGCCACCTTCCATCATTTTTATCATCTTTTATTTTCCCTCAAATCCTACCAATATCTTTGCTTTGGAATTTCTTTCTTCATAACACTTGTTGACACCAATAGGAAAATGTCCCCATTCAGGATTCATGTTGTCAACTACTTGGATAAATAGGATAAATAAATAAAATAAAAATATAGAGAGTGGTTGTATTTAGTGTAGTGGATTGCAAAGATGAAAGGGGATTTGATTGAAATAGTTGTATATTTATTTTGAAGATCGATAGGATATTAAACAATGGAGGAATATAATTAGGTAGAGCAGGCTAGAGCTTGCCGAATAACAAGATTGCATTGCATTATGGGAACACACATGTCTAAGCCTTGAGGGAGGATGATTCCATAGATAATTTTTAATTTGTCTTGATAAAATTATTACTTGCACTATTGTTATGTTAGTTCAATTTTATTTCATTGAGGGAGGATGATTCTAGGGACTGCTAAATGATAATAACATTTTAAATTTGTAATCAATTGTAATTTTAAAATTTAGGTTGGGGCTCTTTGCCTCTTCATCTTCTATAGGCTCAAGGATGGGGCTATTCGCCTCCCATGAACTAGTGTAGGTGGAGCCTTTCTTCTCAAGAGTTTGTAATGTGGTAGACAACCTCTACTAGAGAAGACTTCCCTAGGCTTGTTTTTGTTATTTTGCACTATAAGTTTCTAAGGCTCAAGATGAGGGTGATTAACAAGCCATCTATTCTAGGTAGGACCCCGCTATTGAAGGGAAAGATCTTCCAAGGTTTGGCTAAGGTGATCCTCTTGATCATGTCCTCCTAATCATGACCCCTTTGCTATTGATATCTTTACTATTACTACTTAAGTGTCCTTTTTTTTTAATGTTCTAGAGCTTTTCTAGGTTTGACCTATTTTTCTCTAATTTTTTTTACCTCATTTGTGTTTCTTATGCTGAACTTAGTATATTATTATGTGTGCTCTTTTACTGCCAACCTTTTTTGTGAATAGTCTTATAAATTTAATATATTAGTAATATAAACAACATTTTATTAAAACAAAAAATAAAATAAAATTTTAATTTCTAAAATATAAATGTTAACAAATATAAAATTTGTAAGCATGTAGATAACCTCATGGTGGAAACATACTTCCCCAATCCCATAGAATTTGTGTGAGAAGTTGGCTCATACTCTTTGACAAATTGAAACTCAATCAATGCTACAAAAATTTATACCCCATGAACAAGAATAACACAAGGGTCCATCCCTGTCAAACTTGCTTATATCAGATGTCAAATCAACATACTTTCCAAGATAATTTACTAATGATTTTATATTTCACTCTATCCTACATCTCTTCACATTTGTTGGTACTCTCTTATGGCATGGCCTTATTTATTAGTCTTAGAGGGTATACTAAAGCCTTCAATTTGCTTTAAATATAGATTAAAGTTTGCCTTTTTGACCAATCAAAATTCATTATTTTTTGTGTATGTAAAAATTTGCAATTTTACAAAAGTTATGTTGTGCAATTTTTAACAAAAATCATGAAGAAAAACATTTATCTATATTGCGATTAGCCAAAATTGTTCATATGTTCTTTAAGGAAAGAGCACTAACATCATCAATAGTAACTACAATAAATGTGGAGTAGTACATTTTTTTGCAAGAAAGTACAGACTTATTGATGTGTGACTTTATGATGGTAGAATAGCTTTTATGTGAATGCTAGTTCAATTTAAAATACAAATTCATTGGAAACTAGTCCTAAAAAACTCAGTAAATTTTTGGTGGTGATAAGTTTCACTCATGTGGTGATGTCATGGAAATAAATTTATTCCTTTAATTAGTAAATTTATTAAATGCACTATCACGTAAAGGATCTAGCTTACCACTATCTAAATTGATAATCTTGAGCCCTCTTCCCACCATATGAAATTTCACCAGCTAGCAAGGACATGATAATATGTTGAGCTTCCTTTGTAAAAATTGCATGGACTATATTTCTCATTATGATCTTTGTTATGTCTATTTTTGCAGCCATTACCATTTCTTATGTGGAGGGATTTACCTATATGGGTTCATTTCTTCATAGGATTCTCATTAAAAACCTATGTCATGCTAATTTTGTATGAGCTCCATGTTCAACACTAAGATTATCAGTCATGCAAATGAAATGGCAAGAGGGTAGAAACTTTTGGAAAAGGAAGAGCGACTTCAACTGTAATGTGTGTAGCTAGTTGTACCTATTTTAACAATGGATTTTAAGAGGGAATTCATGTGTTGTAATGATGTAGATAAAGTAAGTGTTAAGTGCCTTCTTGGGTTGACGAGATGTATAATGTGATTAGCTTTAACATTTTTTTGTTTTAGGAAAGGGTATATAGTTGTTACTTATTCATGGGGTTTTGCATCAGAAGAAATTATGGTTATGAGTGGGGACCATCCATGATAAACATCCTTAGCACACACAAAAACTGCTACTAACTGGACTCTAACCCCAATGTAATTTTAATGATTTGTGCTACTAGCATGGCTGATTGGCTACAAAAGCTCACATACACGATAGACTTGGTAGGCTGGGCATGCAGTCATGTCAAGCACTATGTATAGTTATCATCATCTAGCATGGATGAATTCAACTACAAAAATAGGGGTTCAATGGCATACATGGGAGGCAATTGCAAGTCTCTCACTAATTGTTCGTTCTGGAGAGCTTGGAGACACTGCTCTTCCATTGTCGATGGTCCAAATGTGTGTCTAATTTTTAGTTTGCTTGCTTGCCATTTAAAAAAAAAATTGGATTAAAATTATCATGTGGGGCTTCCATTCTCCTTTCCTCAGCTCCCTCCATCACCCCATCTCTCTTTCCTTCCTTTCTCTGCTCCCACCTGCACCCAACAGAAGAAAGAATTTTACACTATTACAATAATTGAAACTAAATGAAGTACAACTATAAGGTGAAACTATCAGCTTCAAATTAGATATAGTGAGGATCACTACTCAGAAAAGAATTGAGGAGGATTATAATCAATAAAAGAGTTAGCTTACATTTGGAATGTTCTCTATTGACCCAACTTTATCTTTGGGCCTAGTTGAGTTTTGCTATATTTGGGCAGGGTAGGGTTATATTGACTTAGCATATGATTTTAGATAGATAATATTCTAGAAAATTAGGTAATCATAGATTGACATTGATGATTTAATTTTTAGTTACCTAGTTGGATAGTTGTGAAATTTTATGCTCCTATATCAAAGTATTGTTTGTCAGTATCACCCATTTTTGGTAATTGTGAATCTCCATGCTTCATCATCAAAATATGCTAGATCTACATATTTATGTACTATAATGTGGTGATTTAGGGTTTGTAGGTGATTGTGATTATACCAAAGAGTTCAGTCCACTTAGAAATAGGGGTTGTTATTGCTGAAGGATTGGTGGTTCTGATGTTACATTCTCTAGGTGGTAGCCAAGGCAAGTGTGATTTTCCTACAATTTTCATTTTTAGGGATTCCAATTCAGATACAAAAAATTTATATGCTAATTTACATTATTTTTCCCCTCCCTATGCAATGATTTTTTTCCATAAGCTTGTAGGTCGATCAAGTGATGGCTACCTTGCAATTTATTTCTTAGGTATTCAACCTGAACTAGTATTCATTATATGTTGTGGATGTTTTGAAATTTTTTGAAGTCTCCTTATTTTACTTAATAAATATTCCCTAATATTCTCATTCAATAGCAAATTATTTATGCTTAAATTAATAAATTAGTCGGTGGAAAAAATGACAATCAACTAACAAAGAATAGAGCACAACCAAACATCTATGTGGGGAACAATACAAACACTAATACATAATGGTGTTGATAGAGGTTATTTTTATTTCTTAATAGAGTAAATAATCCACAAAATGGAATACAAGTAATTTGAGGGAAAGAGTTCAATGGTTTATTTACTAAAAATGTCATGTGCATTTTGCATTTTTCTTTGATGAAATCCAAATTTGGTAGTAAATCTTTATTCCCGCTATACCAAAATGACTCATTGAATTTCCATTGTATAACTGAATAAAATCAATAAACTAATATTTTTCATTTTATTGAAATCGGTTAGGTCAAGATTTTGGCTTGGGATTTCTCAATCCATATTTGCAATCTTTAGGTTTTGATTTTCATCATGGAGCTAACTACGTCTCCAATGCTATGACATTTCTTAAACCCAACACTTCATAATATATAACTAGAATTATCCCCTTCTATCTGGGAGTTTAGTACAACCAAATGAAGGATTTCAAGGTTCACGTTCTTGATCTTCTTTCAAAAGGTATATTTTAATTGTCATGTTTATTTCAATGGTTGGATAAAAAATATTATCATTCAAAAAGATGTAGCATCCTATTATTATGTGAATTAACTCATCAATTATCTATTCAAGATGATGCCATTGGACATTAGATTTATGCATTAGAAGTTACTAAATAATTGCTAGAAAAAGGATAATGCCTTAAACACAAATATAATCAATCTAAAGTGTCATTTTCTTGCTACACTAAAAACATCCTAGCGTCCCAAGTTATCATGTCAAACCAGATTTTATATTACAGGACCCAAAAAGTACTTGAAAATAAGAAGAAATTATGAATCCACTGATGACTGAGGCCATTCCCCAAATAGAGAAAAAGTTTGCTAGTCATATTGAATCCAATGTCATGTGCAATGCAAATCAGACCCATTATTTCTGATCACAAGTCAAAAATTTGCACAATTTTTTAATAAATATACTTGCTTTGTTCTGCTTAGTTCTTATTATTCTGTTGTCTTTTCCTTTGCAGGAAAACATTTTGAGTATTCACCTCACAACTTGGTTGGATAGGAATTGGAAGAGTTAAGAATTTTCTCCCTGAAGTGGCTTCTCAGATTGGTGAAACTATGAAGATAAATCCTTGGTCATTGACCCTTCATTAAGAGTAGTTTGGGGTCATAAGAGATTTAGTTAAATGGCTTTGTCGATTGATTCAAACATGCATTACATGGAGAATGGGCAAGGATAATATTTGTGGCTAACCTTGCACCAATTGGTTGTTTTCCATCCTTTTTGACTGAGCTTCCTCATGAAAAGTCTAATCTAGACATTTATGGATGTATGATCTCCTACAACAATGCAGTACTTTACTATAATAACTTACTCAAAGTTAATCTTGAAGAAGTTTGAAAAGTATTACTAGATGCATCTATTTTATATGTTGACTCTAATGCCATTAAGTTGGAGATCTATACAAACCCAACAAAACATGGCAATATCTTTCATTGGCAAGCATATAATTCATCTCTGATTATCAATAAAATTGCATATTTTTTTGGCTTGGTAAATCAGTGAACCCATTAAGTAGGGAGTGCAATGTCACACTTAAGATACCATTTGGGCAAAAAACTATGACAATCAAAACTGGGATCGATTTGTATGACCATAGATCAACTATCATAGGCATACATATATTTAGTTTATGATGAAATGGTAACCATTGACATCATTTAGGCCAAATTAGCCCTGAAAATGGCTTCCCCCAATTAGGTGTAAGTGGGGGAAATGTATGTCCAGTTAGAGGTAATGTAGGCTAATTGGTGTTAATTAGACTTAATTAGTGTAATTGGGCCTACTTAATCCCAATCAGACATACATTCCACCAACTAGTGGAATTGGGTAAAAGTTTGGGAAATGTGTATTCATTATGGGATCTCTTTTGAAATTTTTAGGTAGGTATAACATTGGTTTGGGACCTGGTCGTATCAGGGTAGGATGTGAGCTACAGGGCGGAGACTTGAAAATGTTTTTGTTTTGAGTCTAGATTTATCTCAATGCTGGTAGATAACTTTATCTTAAGGCAAATTATTTCTAGTCTTTTACATATTTATGTCTTCAGGGGAAAAAAATAGTTCATATTCATAATTACTTATGATGTGAGAATAATTTTAGTTCACATAATTTTAATCAAAAGTAATAAATATATTTGTGTTTTGGGGTAAGTTTAGATTAGTTTTATAAAAATATTTTTGTCCCAAAATAAATTTATCTCCCTCCCATAAAAGCATTTGTTTGGTTTTCAATATAATTTTATATGATTTGTAGAGAATTTATTTTCAAGTATATTTTGAATTCAAAATCGTTGATATTTTTGTCTCAAGGATACTTTTAGCCGAGATTTATTAATAGTTTTTTGTTTAGGGGAAAATTTAGCTCAACTATTAAAATGATTTTGTCTTCAGGAGAAATTTTAGCTCAGATTCATCAAATTTTTTGTTTTGATAATAATTTTGTTTCACATTTTGCATATTTTTTAACCTAGACAATTTTTTCTGCATGAAAATTTAACAGACTCACAAATACTTTTGTCTCGGGGATAGGTTTTAATATCTAATAAAAATTGTGTAAAAAGAATTTAGTTTTTTCAAAATTATTTATATATATATATATATATATATATATATATATATATATATATATATATATATATATATATATATATAAAGAAAATGCATCCAAATTTTAAATTGTAATAATGTATATAAGAGTTTGTCTTTTTTTGATTTTTTAATTTTATTATTTTATGAATGAAAATATAATTATAAATATATATCAATTTATTTAATAATATAATTATATTAATCTAAATTAAAAACTATATTTTTATTTGTCCATATGACTTATTGGATGTTGGTTTAGATGCTTTTATTATGAATAATTAATTTCTATAAAATTTTATAATATTTTTATTATTTTAATGAAAAATATAATTTAATATGATAAATTCTAAGAATTGACCCTGTCATCCAAAATGTTTTTGAATAATCTGATTATATATATAATACACACACTTTCATTTTAAATAGTATTGTTAGTAAAGACTTAAAGTTTCATCTATAGATTTCACTAATTATTACATAATGTTAATTAACATTTAACTTGGAAAATCACATATATGTTTATACTCACACTCAAGTTTAAAAAATTGAGTCTTTCCCAATGCATTAAATTAAACAAATATTAAAAAAAAACATATATTTTATTTGGCTATTGTTTTGGATCATCACATATAATCTATAATCAAGGTATAAAAATGTCCATGGATAAATAAAATCTACATGATTCTTCCAAACAAATTTATCTTTTGTTAAGCTTATTAACTATAATAGTTGGATGAATATAAAAATGCTATAATGGCAATTTATTCATGTGTGTGTGTGTGTGTGTGTGTGTGTGTGTGTGTGTGTGTGTGTGTGTGTTACTTTATCTATTTCATCTTTAGTGCATATATATCTAGGTATCTTATGATATTTCCTTGTTTGTGATCAATTCCTATAAATGCTCTTACGATTAGGTATATGGCTTCGGGAGAAGCCTCTTATATTTGCTTACATGTCTACAATGTCACTTGCAAGTATACCATATGAGAAAAAGTCTTACAAATACATGTATGTCTATTAGGGCTTATGAAATTAAGAAGAATCATATCATGATGAAAGAGAGCTTGTAGATAGACATTAAATTACATGTCTTTAGTTGCAAAATTAGTAAAATACAATCTTAGTTTTCTTTGGAAGCCTAGATGAATGAAACTCTTCAAAGAATGGATTAAATATTTGTCTACTTTTTGACATTAATTTTCTTGATTTTGAATCTATATTGCATCATATGGTACAAATGATTCAACAAACATAGATGTCGATATGCTTGAGAGGCATAAAAAGGTTTCAACAAGTTTTACAACCATGCTGTTAATGGATTGAGCACTATGGAAATACAATACCTTTATCATGTCTATGATATGTATGCCCAAATAATGTATAATGCTAAACATTCAAATGTATAAAAAATAATGTTTTCAAAATATATGTCAAGATACCATCTATATGTTATAGGTAGTAGGATTTGACACAAAATAAAAGCATTATGGTACTCTAGATCATCATTATAATTGTTAATGATTTATGAAATACATGTTTCTTTATAATTGTAGCCTATTGGAAACATTGATGTATTTTACACATATATTTGCACATGTCACAATGTATTATATATTTAAATGTTCAATATTTAGAATGCTTCATATGATTGTCTAAAAATTTGATACTTGAACCAACAAAAATAGCTCCCAAAAAACATTTAGGACTGCCAATATTTATGTATTACATTTTCCATCAATGAGGATATTTAAGCACAAGGCATCCATTTAAGTTAATAAACATAGGTGCCAATACATTTTGATCACCCATGCTTCTAAAAATCAACTTTTAATGATTTAGAAAGCTCCAATACTTTAAATAATAATTGTAAACTTCTTGTGGGTTTCCACTAAGGGGTTTCATACACTAAATTTGTTGGATCATTTGGTTCATAGTAATTCCATTATATCATAACTATCTTAAGTAATTTTACGTGATAAAAAATATTCACTCTATGATCAATATTTAATTTAAAAAAAAAACTATTCTAAACTTCTCCATGGACTCGACGCATGGCGCCCTTGTTTAAATACCTCTTATTGTGCCATGACTATTGAATTCAACCTAATCAATTTTTTTATTTTTCTTTTTGGACCAATCATATGTCAGTATTTTGGATATACTAAAGTTTAACTATAGAAAAAATAATAAAAAATGAGATTTTATATCGAAAGGTCTTATTCTGATGCCCATTTTTAAATAGAAATATCCTTGTTGGTTGTTATGATAAAGGAAAATACAAATGACAACATTACTTCTTAAATTAAAAAAATGGTAGAAAATAAGCTTGTATTAATGGCTTAAGTGAGATTGATTACAAATGGTCTATAGATTATTTCAAAATTGTGGATACACTATTGTGCCGTGGATTTCACAATCACTATGTTTGTCACCTATTTTTGTGGTAACATTTTTTTTTGATATATTTGAAGGTATTATATAGAATCACTAAATTATATAGAATGTCAACATCACTATTTATTTTTTGTAAGTAAATATATAGTGAATTTACAATGCTGAGTAATCATACATCTAAATCGGCAAGCTTTCTCTTTTAGTTAAGCAGTCATGAGTATGGGGCATATATACCTTCAAAATTACCCATGAAATGATCTTAAATTTAACCATTTATAAACAACCATTATCCTCATAGTCGAACTACAACCCTTTCAATTAATATTATTTTCTATTTTCATTACATAATGGTACAAGTATTTGCATGCAAATATTGGGAAATATGATTTTAGACACTACTGATATCATAGACACCTCTCTAGGTTCAAGACCTGACAATTCCATGGTCTAAAAAGAATCAACTTTGGAGAGCTATCAAGTGAAGTATGGGTATGCTAGTTTTGGGCTCTAAAGACTTGGAACTCATGTCTCTGTTTGCCACTTTCCCTGCCTTTAAATAGGTACTATTTTAGCATCAAAATTTTTTATTCATACTCTTCAAAAGTTAAATAAAAAATAAAAAATAGGGAAACACTTTAGGAAGACAACACCATATTCAAAGCAAAGGGTATGATCTCAAAGTAATTTCAAACTAAGCATTTGATGATCTCAAGATCTCCATTTCCTATGCCACCATGATTTATTTGCTTTTATTTTTGTGAAAAATTTAAATAGATTTTCAGGCATCCTTGTGTTGTGTTATAACCACAAATCCCTTGTTTGGTCATCTTTAATCTATTCTTTTATTCAGATAATAATCAAACATGGGGCTTATCATTAGCAATGATTTATTCTATATCTTTGTTCTTACAATGTAATCTATCCTTCTATATGAGATTTTGAGTAATTAATACACTATCTTTTTAATTTTGTAATGAGTATACTCAAGTCTTTATTTTTATCATTAGAAAATCCCTAATTTTCATTCATTTAGCATATTTTGAGTGCAACTAGATAGTTATGGGATATTTATAATTCAGTTCCATTTCAATATTGATATTAATTGAGTGAATATATAGGATTGAGTGTAGGGATTTTTCTTCATTGACATTAACATTATTTCACTTCTCTACTATGATCCTCAACTCTATCGATTAGAAAAAAAACCCAATTTTCCATTTGATTAAGAGAGTTTAATTTTTCCTAGATCTCGAGATATTTATAAACAAATAGCATAATAAATTACATCTCATATAAGTATTGATATTGATGGAAGAAACATATTTGATTGAATGTTGGGAGATGATGAAAATGGCAACTTGGCAACAATTAACACCCACTTATGGAAACATCTCAACATAGACATTGTGGCTATGATCAACACTATATCTACAACAACAATATATCCATTATTGCATGTCTTACAAAGTGAATGCAACTACCACAAATCCACATCTTACACCAAGCCTTATTTATGTTTTTCATAACTAAGGCATTCCATTGGTTACCTACAATTCTCGTAGCTTTGGTAGCATTAAATGAGACTACCCATGCTCTTGAAGTCTTAACCCAAATTTTTAAAAGGTTCAAAATAATAAGATATATATTGTTAAATAGAGATGATTATTAATTTTTTTATGTATATATATTTAAAATAAAGGTTGTGTAGCGGTTAATCATTGTATTTAAAATTGTTTATGATTGAATTTATATATGAATCTTATTTTTGTATTGAAAATTGTTTATGATTGAATTTATATATAAATTTACAATATAAGCTCAACATAACAAAAATGAATGATACGTAATAATTAATTATGATTAATAGGAGCCAACATATTAATGGTTGGGATGAAATTTATACTATTGAAACAAGGACTAACGAGATGTTTTTAAGTTTTTGTAGTTTGTCAACTTATTAAAAGTTAATTTTGAATGTGACTTATATCTAGTTTAAAACTAAAAAAATGGAGCAACATTAACCTGGAATAAGGTAGATGAAATTATACACGTATTAGTCTAAATGTGACAATTTAATAACTATATTTTAAAGTGATGGTGACAATCATTGAAATGTAGAGAAGTTACATTCAAAATTATTGGACAACCATTTGGTAATGAGTATGTAGGCCTCCACATCTGATTATTCTAGAATACATTTTTATTAACTATGGCTAAATTTTATAATGTTCATGATTTTTGAGATGTTAAGGATCCTATAATAATATGATAATGTGGAATATCTTTATTGTGTTTTCAAATTGCACAACCAATATTGTACCGTATATTTCATAAAGTAAATGTAGTTGTTTACTCATCTTGTTTAGCTTAGGAGATAAATGATCTATTTAATTCTTTTACCAATTCCTATATCAACTAAAAATAAGTTTAGTTTAATTGAACCATAATTTTTTGTCTGTAAGGCCTAATTTGGGGCAAGAATTTGACCGTTATAACTTACAGTGTTAAGGTTTTTAAAAATTGCATATAGTAATTGAAGGTTTTAATAGTTTGTATATAAATAGAGTCCATATTCATTAGCAATTTTTTTTTCAAAAATTTAGTCTATGTCATCTAGATGGGCACTATCTAATAGTAACTATGTTATAGACTGATATTTTCATTAAAAATTAGAATCATGTGGTGGTGACTAGATATTCACGTTGTCCCTCTCCCTTGACATATAGGTAATGGAGTGGAGTGACATTCAATCATGTTTATAATTGTACATATTATTAAAGTGATTTTGGTCAAATATAATTTATGTAATTATAAAATTTTAATTATATTTTTTTGTGTAAAAAATATCATAAATATGACATTTAAATATAACTACAATTATGATGATTTACAGGTACTTTATTTAAAATTTTCTAAGATATAACAACATAATGAAAACATAACCTTAATGTATTTAAAGGTTTTATAAAAATAATATATATTAAATATTATTTTATAAATAAAAATTTAGATTTAGTGTGTAGAGTGATCTCTAAAAGAATATGAAACGCTTGAACTTAAGTCTAAATATTATGAGGTGGATCATTTATGTAATGAAGAGAGAGAGGAATACAAAAAATATAGTTAATATGAAAAAAGGGAAGGTTTGAGAATAAAGTTGGTAGAAAAGTGTCATGCTGGGCCAATTACATTGGGACAAGATAGATGTTTTTATATCCAAAAGTTTTATGTGTACATGTATTTAACCAAATATTACTTTTGATAGTGTTATTGGGTAGGGCATGACATGTTTTTTCCTTTTATTGCTATGGAGATTGATTGATAAGACATGAACAAACAAATGCTACAAATGCTATCTTGTTTATTATGGAATGGTGTATTTATTGAAATAAGAATTATTTTAATCATTTTATAATTTTGACATCATTTTTGATTGTTTGTTACAATTAATAAATATAATATTGTTTAGTAAGATGGAGAGGATTATGCTTTAATTTTTTGTTGTTAGATTTTATTATTTCTAAACTAATATGTTTTGTCAAAAATTTTAATTGGTTAGAGCATATAATTTATTTTCTCAAGTGATTTTATTAGTTCCTTGCTTTGATAAGGACTAATAATAAGAAATATATTGTTAAATAAAGATGATTATTAATCCATGTATGTTTATACATGGATTTTATGATTATATATATTATGCTCGCTCTTAGTGCTAACCTTATAAGATGTAAGCTTGACATGTATTTCTACTACATAGTGGGTATTTCCAATATAGGTTTCCATCATTTTATTGGAAAGAATAAACTTGGGCTATTGAATTTTATTATTATTATTATTATTTTAACCTTTTTATGTTTTGATAAGGTTTAGGGAGAGAATAACGTAATTAAACAAATGGTTAAGATATTTTAAAAGTAGGCCAATTAAATAATCCAGATTCACAATATTCTGATACAGTGCTCAATTATGAAAGTATATTAAATATAGAAAGTACAATTCCAAATGATTATTTGAATGTATTAACACAAGGAATAAATAATACTTAGCTCATATTTTAATGTGAAGATAGATCTGACAGATACAAGTTCATGAGAAGATAAGATGATGCTCTATAGTAATTCATCAAATTATGAATATATACTTTCTATCATTCTAGACAATGTAGTCAAACTACATACACTAGTGTCAAAGCTTGTGTCCTAAATCTGATGATTCTGTCATAAATATGACATTTATGTCTAGTAAAACATATAGGCCATTTTTTGGAATGACCAATTGTGCATGTTAAGATTCATTATTGCCTTACAAATTGTCAACTTGGATCACACATACATGTTCTGGATATTAATATTTTTCTCAAAACCTAGGTCCTCCAAGTTAGGCATGTCACCTTGTAAATCATGGTTTAGTGGGTTCAAGTGAAGTTGAGCTAAACTAAAAGACCCCTCTGTCAATGAGTTTTGCCTATATAGACATATACTTTGAAGAGGGCCTCATGTTCATGTAATTCTCCCCTCTATGTGGGCTTTTGTGTGAACAATTATGCAATATGATGTGTTATATGCGAGTGCATGTAGTGATCTAACTTGTAACTTGATAAATACTACTCATGGGTTCCTCTTTGAATGTTTTAGACATGTAAGAGGACTATTTCTATATGATTGATTTCAAAATAAGAATGAGTAAGGTAATATAAATCAGTTGTGCAAATGATTAAGTGTGAGCTTGATAGGTGTTTTCTTGGTAATTGGTAGAAGATAAGTGATGGTTTTTTATTTTAAATTTATACCAAATTTTTTGAAATGATCTCATGGGAAGGGTGAAAGAGTACCGTAGGATGACCCATACATGTTGAAATATTTATAAATTTGATTATTTATAAGGCTCAAACACTAGCGCTAGATCTAGGACATTAGCATTGACACTAGTGTCCTAGTCTAGATAGTAGTGTTTGAGAGAATAGAAAGTTGATAAAGATGTGTGACTACCATAGTAGTATATAAGTTAGGTTTTATGTAGACTGTGTGATGTAGGTGATTTGGATAATCAAATTATTAGGTTCAGACTATATGATAAGCATATAGGCATAATGAGATGGTGAATGCGAAAATTCTATCATTGATAAGGTCATCAATTGAAGGTTTAATCCATGAGTAATATTTCTCTCATATAAAAAACTAGTTTATCCCATATAACCAGATTTTAGTATCTACATTTCCTCCCTTTACTCTAGTAATGCATAAGGATGAAATTTTTAATTTAGAGGAAAGAAATGTCTACCTTGGTGTGTACAAAACACATTATCTTTTCTTGAGTCCTATTTAAATTTAATGTTTGTGTATTTCATATAACCAATAATATGTTACAATGTAATTAATGCATATAATTTGCAAAATAAATAGTTTAAATACTTTAAAGAAAAGAGATCAAGGAATGAGTACACATGTGTGGTGATGTAACCATGTTTCCCCTTGGTAGTTTTATTTGGTAATGATGTTTTTTTATTGAAGCATTAGAGAGAGAAGTTCACAAAAGAGGAGAATTGGAGGGTGATCATGCCCCCAATCTGGTGTAAGGGTGAGTTGTGCCAAAGCCATTGAGATCACTAATCTCAGTCATAAAACTCAAGTGTATTCATAATATATCTAATCTTGCCCATGTAAAATGTTTTAACCATCTCAAATTAAAAAAAAGGAAGTAGTGCCAACACTGTTAAGGGCACTGAGTCTCAACCAAACTATTCAAGGGAGCCAATTACTATAGATATAAAAATCTCAATCGATGCATATTGGTAAGATTAGTACATAAATAGTATACAATTTGAATATGTATTAATGATTTGGTGCATTTGTATAGAATATGCATCTTTAATGTGTCTTAAACTAAATTATATTTTTATAATCTCTACTCTGTAAACTGTGTATAATATTTATCACACATTTTAAAAACTCTATCTCAAATCTATAAAATCAGTGTCAAATGCATAAAATTATGACCCAAGTGTATATCTGAATCATTTAAACTATATCAAATTCTACCAATTATGTGTATGCGAATTCATGTCTCTATAATATGCCCCCATAGATATGTTATGCCACCTTTTGAGATAAAGGGAATGCAACCTAGTAGTCATCTTATCTCAAAATGATAAGATAACCATGCCATATTTGTATCAATCATGTAGCAATGTAACATATAGTGATATTATGTCAAAGTAGATGTAACAATGAAGCTCATAGTATCTAAACATAACAAGCCCTAAGATGCATGATATGGATCATGGCAATGTCAAGGAGTAACAAATATAAGTTAAGCAAAAAATCAAGCACACAGATAATAACACTCAATGTCATGCAACTAAGGAGACCACAAACAAGGGGCATGTTCAAATGTTGCACACTCAAAGAATAATACATTTTAAAATGCCTTCAAAACAAAGAAATAAAATTTAGGTCACTAGAAGGCTAAAAACCTTAGAGAAAGTAAGGTTTTGCACAAGAATACTTAGAGGCTAGGTTCACCAAATGTTTGTTGGGGATCAACCAACAATGGATTACACTTGTGAAAGCAATAAACGCGGAAATAAATCAGATAGATAAGTAACTGAAATGATAAATAGCACAGAACAAGATATACAAGAAAACACCCTGAAAACTTGTATTAAAACTCTTTACAATAGGAATACAATTTGAAGAAACTTCTTTCTTCCACACCTCTCTCAGATGCACACAAGATCTCTCACTAGATCTCTATTCCTCAAGAGCTCTCTCTCAAGTACAATCAAATCCAACAACCTGGATTGATGCAACTCAATACTGTCCTTCAAACATTCACAATGTTCTACTCATACAGTTCAACTCTCTTACACACAATAGCTAAGAAGATCTTTCCTACATATAGAAAATAGGAAACTTAAGCATGCCTTTACAACAAATAGTTAACCTCTTCAACAAGGGCTCTAAAAATAACATTGCTAATAATAGAGACGCGAGTTTGAGTTCACAACTCAAACTCATCATGCAAACACTCGCTTCTGTCCTCGGAAATCGCTTTTTGGACACGCAAGTAACCAACGTCGGTTCCTGTCTATTCGCCTGTGACCATCACCGGCCGACCCTGCTGCCGACGTCGGCGCCTCTGTAATTGCAACTGACCAACGTTGGTCGCTCCTGACTGACACCGGCGCCTGTGAAGACCCGAAACTATTTTGTATGCTCCTTGGTGAAGCTTTTAGCTCCACACCCTAACAATCTCCCACTTGGAGATAAACCAGCTGCACCAGTGCCTGTACAGCAATATCTTCTAGCTCCTCCATCTTCAACTCAATCATGAAGACCAATAGAAGTTGAATGAAGATTCAACTTCTCCTTAGTAACCGGCTTTGTTAGCATATCAGCAGGATTCTTGTCTGTATGGATTTTCTCCAGCTTCAACTCACCATCTTCCAATACCTGTCGTATGAAGTGGTACCTTAGCTGTATGTGCTTGGTTCTTGAGTGAAACGCTGAGTTCTTAGCCAAATGGATTGCACTCTGACTGTCACTATACAATCTGCAACTTCCATGCTCCTTCCAAGCTCTACTAAGAACCGTGTCATCCATATCATCTCCTTGCTAGCTTCTGTAGCTGCAATATATTCTGCTTCTTTAGTTGACAAGGCTACAACCTTCTGCAACTTAGATATCCAACTAATCGCTGTTCCACCTACAGTAAAAACATAACCTGTGGTGCTTCTCCTGCCATCCAAATCCCCTGCCATATCTGAATCTACATAGCCATGTAGAGAAGTATCTGAACCTCCATAGCACAAGTGTCTACTGCTGGTTCCTCTCAGATATCTAAGGATCCATTGAACTGCTTTCCAATGTTCCTTACCTGGATTGGCCATATACTTACTTACCACTCCCACTGCTTGGGCAATATCCGGTCTAGTACACACCATTGCATACATCAAACTTCCTACCGCTGAAGAATATGGAACCTTACTCATGTACTCTACCTCTTCATATGAATTGGGACATTGTTCTTTACATAACTTGAAATGTCCAGCCAAAGGTGTGCTTACCAGTTTAGCATCCTGCATATTGAACCGTTTCAACACCTTGTCCACATAATCTTCTTGAGACAATATCAACCTGTGATTTTTTCCTGTCCCTCTTAATGCTCATGCCAAGGATTTTCTTTGCTGCTCCCAAATCCTTCATAGCAAACGTTTGAGCTAATTTTTCCTTAAGCTCTGAGATGTCCTGCATGTGAGACCCTGCAACCAGCATGTCATCTACATACAACAATAGAATAATATATCTACCGTTATCAAATCTCTTGAAATACACACAATGGTCTGATTGACACCTACTGTAGCCATGCTCAGTCATAAACCTGTCAAATTTCAAGTACCATTGCCTAGGAGCTTGCTTGAGGCCATACAAGCTTTTCTTCAACCTACACACAAACTTCTCCTTACCCTTGACCTCGAATCCTTCTGGTTGTTCCATATAAATTTCCTCATCCAAATCTCCATGAAGAAACGTTGTCTTAACATCTAGCTGCTCAAGATGCAAATCCTCAAAAGCAACCAAAGACAATACAACCCTTATTGAAGTCATTTTTACAACTGGAGAAAAAATCTCGCCAAAGTCAATACCTGGCTTTTGTGCAAATCCTTTTACCACTAATCTGGCCTTGTATCTCATCTGACCATCCTCACCTTCCTTTAACCTGTAGGTCCATCTGTTCTTCAGTGTTCTCTTACCAGCTGGCAATTCAACCAAATCCCATGTTTGGTTCTCTCTTAAGGACTCCATCTCCTCAACCATGCCACGCTCCCACTTACTCCTGGACTCCACCTGTAATGCTTCTTCAAAACTTTCTGGTTCTCCACCATCAGTTAGCAATAAATAATATAAGGAAGGAGAATATCTAATTGGAGGCTTACTCACCCTTTCAGACCTCCTGATGGGTGTCTTGGACTCGTTCTCAACAATCTGTCCACCCAAGTTTTCTGACAGTGACCGACCTCGGCCACCTGTAGACCTATTACTGGCCGACGTCGGTTCATCCTGGCCGACGTCGGTTCCTGGTCTGCCGACGTCGGTCTCTGTATGATCGACATCGGTTTCTGTACTGTCGATGCCGGTTACTAACTTGCCGACGTCGGTCTCTGTGTTTTCCTGTAAGCGATTATTTCTTTTTCCCGCGAGCTCATTTTGGACCATAACTTCATCCAATTCACCATTGCTCTGTCCAGATTGATTCAGCTTCCTTATCTGATCACTGTACATCACTCTTTCATTGAAAACAACATCACGGCTCCTAATTACCTTGTTAGTTCCTAGATTCCAAAATCTGAAACCAAAATCATCTGAGCCATAGCCAATAAACGTGCACCTCATAGACTTAGCGTCAAGCTTCTTTCTATTTTCCTTATCTATGTGCACAAAGGCTTCACAACCAAAAACTTTGAGATATGAGAGATCTACCTTTTTACCTGTCCATGCCTCTTCTAGAATTCCACCATCTAGAGCTGTAGAGGGTCCTCTGTTGATCAGGTACACTGCGGTCTCAACTGCTTCTGCCCAAAACTCTAAGGGCAACCCTGCATGCAATCTCATACATCTTGCACGCTCCATAATAGTTCTGTTCATCCTTTCAGCAATACCATTTTGCTGAGGTGTTCTTGGAACCATCCTTTGCCTACGGATTCTGTGAGTGTAACAATACCAGTTAAACTTTAGACTGCAGAACTCACCGCCATTATCGGATCTCAAGCACTTCAATCTTCTGCCTGTTTCATTCTCAACCATGGCTTTCCAAATCTTAAAAGTCTCAAAAACATCAGATTTCTTTTTAATACAGTAGATCCATACCTTCCTTGTAGCATCATCTATGAATGTGACATAGTACCGTGATCCGCCAATAGAGGCTACCTGAGCCGGTCCCCACACGTCTGTGTGAACAAGTTGCAACTTCTGCCTTTTCTTAGTAGACCCAGTCTTGAGAAAACTAACCCTTTTCTATTTTCCAAGTACACAATGCTCACAAAATTCTAGATCCAAACTTTTCAAATCTGAAAGCATACCTTTAGACTTAAGAATTGACATCCCCTTCTCACTCATGTGGCCAAGCCTTGAGTGCCACAATTTAGCATCCACATCTGAAGTAGATAAAACTGAAGGAGATTTGTTAGTAACACAATTACACAAATAGAGAGTACCTTCTCTCTTACCTCTGGCCATAACGAGTGCACCCTTGGTCACCTTCCAAGAATCTGCTGTGAGAGTCACTGTACAACCCTCATCACCTAGTTTACCTACAGAAATCAAATTTCTCTTCAAACTAGGAACATGCATCACATCTCTCAACACCCATGTGTTGCCATTCTGCATCTTTAGCTGCACTTTACCTTTGCCAGTAATCTTACAAGGTTCGTCATCCCCTAAGTATACTATTCCAAAATCCCCTTGGATATAGTCACTGAAATATTCCCTGTTAGGAGTAGCATGAAAAGATGCACCAGAATCTAGTACCCAAGATTCTATATTATTATGCAGAGAGAAAATTAAAGCATCCTGTGCAATACCTGCAATCTTGGCTTCTTCCTTTCCTTCGTGTTGGTTGTCCTCCTTAGGCTTTGACCAACAATCTCTGCTTATGTGCCCCATCTTTCCACAGTTCCAACATTGTGGCTTCCTGCCATTTCTGAATTTAGATCTGCCTTTCCCTTTAGACTTGGATCTTGCTCTACCTTTCTTGCTCTTCTCTTTTTGCCTTCCCCTGCTCTCAAAACTTAAAGCGTTCCCAGATGCCTCTTCTATGCTTTTCCTGCGTATTTCCTCATTCAAGATAACACTAACAACATCCTCTACTTTCAAAATATTTGATGCAGATGCAGTATTAGAAACTGCCATTACTAAGCCATGCCAGCTTTCAGGCAAAGAACATAATATCAAAAGAGCTTTTATTTCATCTTCAAATACAATATTGATTGAACTTAACTGATTAACAATACCATGAAAATCATTCAGGTGATTAGAGACAGATCCACCTTCTTGCATATGCAAATTAAATAACTGCTTCATTAAATATACCTTATTTGAAGCTGAGGGTTTTTCATACAGATTTGCTAACGTAGTCATTAACTCTACCATAGTTTTTGCTTGTGACAAATTAGATATCACAGTGGAGGCCAGACTCAGTCTTATAGACCCAAGAGCCTTTCTGTCAAGAACTTCCCATTCTTCATCCTCCATGTCTTTGGGCTTCTTTGCTATCCCACCTAATGGTAAGTAAAGATCCTTCTGATACAGATAATCCTCTATCTGCATTCTCCAGTGTTGATAGTTCTTGCCATTAAACTTTTCCATTCTCAACTTACTTTATTCTGCTATTGCTTCTCCCACTCAAACAGAAATCCCTGTGAGCAACCTGTAATCCAAACACACTACACAGATCTGAACAACCTGTTAGTGAACCTGAGCTCTGATACCACTTGTTGGGGATCAACCAACAATGGATTACACTTGTGAAAGCAATAAATGCGGAAATAAATCAGATAGATAAGTAACTGAAATGATAAATAGCACAGAACAAGATATACAAGAAAACACCCTGAAAACTTGTATTAAAACTCTTTACAATAGGAATACAATTTGAAGAAACTTCGTTCTTCCACACCTCTCTCAGATGCACACAAGATCTCTCACTAGATCTCTATTCCTCAAGAGCTCTCTCTCAAGTACAATCAAATCCAACAACCTGGATTGATGCAACTCAATACTGTCCTTCAAACATTCACAATGTTCTACTCATACAGTTCAACTCTCTTACACACAATAGCTAAGAAGATCTTTCCTACATATAGAAAATAGGAAACTTAAGCATGCCTTTACAACAAACAGTTAACCTCTTCAACAAGGGCTCTAAAAATAACATTGCTAATAATAGAGACGCGAGTTTGAGTTCACAACTCAAACTCATCATGCAAACACTCGCTTCTGTCCTCGGAAATCGCTTTCTGGACACGCAGATAACCGACGTCGGTTCCTGTCTGTTCGCCTGTGACCGTCACTGGCCGACCCTACTGCCGACGTCGGTGCCTCTGTAACTGCAACTGACCGACGTCGGTCGCTCCTGACCGACGCCGGCGCCTGTGAAGACCCGAAACTGTTTTGTATGCTCCTTGGTGAAGCTTTTAGCTCCACACCCTAACAATGTTTAACCCTTTTATGTTTTGGTAATGGTTAGGGGAGAATAACCTAATCAAATAAATGGCTAAGCTATTCTAAATTAGGATAATTAAATAATTTAGATTCACAAGATTTTGATATAGTGTTAAACTATGAAAGTATGTTAAATATAAAAATTACAATGCCAAACATTAATTTGAATGTAGTAACATGAAGATTAAAAATACTTGCTTATTTATTGATGCATAGGTGGATCCAGAAGATGTAAGTACATGATAAGACATGATGATATTCCACAATGATTTGTTATATTTTGAATATTTTATTTTTATCCGTCTAGACACTACTTTCAAACTGTAAACACTAGCATTGACACTTCTATCCTGAATCCGATGCTTCAATCTAGTAAAAATTACACATCCTTTTGTAAAATAACCAAATACTCTATAATATAAAAAAATATGACCAACTACACCTATTATAGTTCATTTTTACCTTTTATATTGTGAACTTAGATCATGCACATAGGTTCTATTTATCACTCTTTTGCTCAAAACCCTAGGTACTCTAACTTGGGCATGTCACCTTATAAAATGGGGGTCAATTGGCTCAAGTGAAGTTGATCTGACCTCAAATACCCCTTTGTCAATTAGTGTTGCCTATCTAGCCATATAATTCAAAGAAGGCCTCAAAATAATATAGTTCTCCTCGTTATATGGGATTATGTGTGAACAATTGTGCAATATGTTATATGTAAGTGCATGTAGTGATCTATCTTATAACTTGACAAATACTGCTCATGGGCTGCTATTTGAATGCTTCATACCTATGATAAAGTTGCACATATGATTAATTTATAAATATGATATAATAGGTAAATATATCTCAGTTGTGCAAATGATTAAGTGTGATCTTGATAGGTGTTTTCTTGATAATTGCTAGGTGATAATGAACAACCTTTTTTAAAATATTTTTGGCACAACTTTTAAAATGATCTCATGGGGGGTTAAAAGAGTACCATAGGCTACCCATATATGTTAAAAGATTTTAAAATTTAACTATTTCTAAGGCTCAAACACTAGTGTTAGATCTAGGACACTATTGTCGTAGTATGGATCATCGTATCTAGGAGAAAAAAAAGTTGTTGAAGGTTTGTAATTGCCAAAGTAAGATATAAATCTAGGTTTATGTAGACTATGAGCTATAGGTGATCTAGGTAATCAAAATATCAAGGTTAGACTATAGGATAAGCATTTATTCATAATGATATGAAAAACATAAGCCTTTTGGTAGTAGGAAGGGCATGAACTGAAGGGTTAGGGCATGAGTGATATTTGTCAAGTATACAAGACTAGTTTATCCCATATAATCAAATTTTAGCATCTACATATTCAATGCATTCACAAGATTTTGAAAATTTATTGGAAACTTCATGATAAACTACTTGTCATATCATGTAATTATAGGTTTAGAAAAGATAATATCTATTCATTTTCATGTTTTCCAATCAACACATCTCATTACAGTTCCAAAATATTATAAGCTTGGGATACAAAAAACTATAGCCATTATATTTTTTGAATTAATCTTGTTACTTCTTATTGGTCTTGGAATAATTAATTTGGTAGTTGAATTATGGTTGTTACCTATAAATGATAAAATGTTTAAATTTTCTTCTTCTATTTCAATTCACAATGACCACTTCCAATCTTGCGAGTAAAACATGGTGGCATTGTGTTTATGACTCATTAACACTTAAATAACATTTTGGTATTAATATTAAAAAATTTGTGTGATTTCATTTTTCACGTAGTGATTAATTTTTTTAGCTCTAAAATTGACTACTCTTATGATATTAAATTAGATGCCTTAGAATTTGTCAAACTATGTTTATCTTTAGCACTTTTTTCCCTACCATCTTTTGTCTATTACATGTTATTTCCCATTTGTTTCATGGATTTTTTAATTGAATAATAAATTTCATGTCATTGTAGCTCTTACTTTTCTCATTGATTTTAAATTTACTTTCCAATTGATTAATTCTTTTGAGTTACATGTTACTTGAGCAAGACAATAACTAATTTTTATGTTTGGAAAGTGAGTGGAATTTATTATCATTGTAGCTCTTACTTTTCTAATTGATTTTAAATTTACTTGCCAATTGATTAATTATTTTGAGTTACATGTTACTTCAGAAGGACAATAACTAATTTTTATGTTTAGAAAGTGGGTGGAAATTGATATCATACGAGGCTTTAGTAAGAAGGAAGCTTCAATTTCAAAATTTCACAATTCCTCTTAGAAGATTGAGAATGATGCAATGGAAATTCCTATTTCAGCATAGAGAAGAGCATAGAACCTTGGTCGAATATCATCTATAGAACTATATTAATAACTCTTAGAAGATTGATAAGGATGCAATGGAAATTCTTATTTCAGCATAGAGAAGAGCGTAGAACCTTCGCTGAATATCATCTATAGAACTATATGAAATTACACAAAATCACTTATGTTAAATTCTCAGGGTTTACTCAACATATGCAGTTACTACATGAAGTTTATAGGATGATTTTTTTAAGCTTCATCTTGATTATTTTAAGCTCTATAGCTTCTATAGTGATCAATGGGTGCATGAGAAAAAACTTATTCACACTTGGGTATGATTACATTCTATTGATCTCTCGATAGGTTGGCTCCAAACCATAAACTACATTACCAAGTTTATATTTAGAAAGTTACCACATTATATTATATTATGGAATACATATTTTCTTATTTATTAACTAGATACAATTATGGACATAAATTATTGACAAAATAATGCTCATTTGTCTTGATGTTCCTCTAGGTTAAATATTATTCATGTTAAAAGGAATGGATTCAATGAGACACAATGTCCTTATTCCCACTTCATGGCTCTTAATGTGTAATATAATGTTTTTCATTTAGCTTTTGATAACTATATATAATGTAATAATGTGCCTTTTATGTCAACTTTATGGGTGTGTATCTCATTTATTTTGTAAGGCACTGCCTGTCCAAATTTTGATTGGATTTGTTAGTTATAGTAATATTTGGTTGTCTCATAATATTATATTTTAGTGAAAATTAATGTCATATGGTATTTTTATTTTTTAACACATTCTGACATTTTTTAATTAATAAAATTAATCAATATTAAAAAAGTTTAATATTGAAACACATTAAATAATAATTTGAGCTATAACATTCTATTTTGGCTCATTCATTTGAGCTATTTTATAACACTTCAAGTATCATTTTTTTATTAAATTGTGCCTTTGTTTCGTATACCATCTCACCTTAAATTAAAATGTACCCTTTACCCTTTTTAGATTGTGACTTTGTTTCTTATACCATCTCACGTTAAATTATAATGTACCCTTTACCCTTCTACCATATTATGTAGGTTGATTCACTAATTTTTAACCATTTTAAAAGTTTGGCCTATTAGACATAACCCTAATAAAATATCTTCAAATTTATATTACATTTATTTTATTCTTTTGACATTTAATTAAAATTTAAATTACTTTTTGACTTCTTCACTCAAAAGAAATAAATAAACTCAAACTATGATATGGTTATGGTAGGAGCACACATCCAATGTAGAGATCGACTAAAAGTATTTAATATATAAAATTAAATTTTAAATAAATTGAAAGCAAGAAAAAAAGAATTATGTTTTAGAGAAATGAGGTTTAGTAGTGCAGAGTCACTATGAGTATACCATTAGATTTCTCAATATTCTAGGTGTTTGGTGTTGGGTATTTTTATTTTCTACCAACACCTTTCAACTGCTTTCCCAAATGAAACATTTTCCTCCAATGTCTCCTAATATTTATTTTGATGTCTAAAATAATGGTATTTCAAGTCAGAATGAATTCTTAAATTTCAAGAATCTCCCAAAATAGACTTATTATTCGTATTCACATCTTATGAGGAATGATGACATTAACAACGCCGGAGAAGATTGACATAGATTTGCTAAAATGGTGGAATTTGAGTGGTGACTTTTCAATTGGCAATTCTAGAGTGTTTCATCGTAGAAAATAGTATCAAAATAGCATGGAATTAAAGCACGTGAAGACTTTTAGGTCTATAATTCAGTATGCCACACATCATTCTAGAAATAGCATCGAAACATAATCAAATTAAATTAATTGAAGAGTGACAAGTAACATTGACTTGGCTTTAACTTTTGTTTAGATTTATAATTAAATATACTACATATCATGTGAAAAAATAATATCAAAATAAAATCAAATTAAATTAGTTAAAGAATGATATGTAACATTACCCTGACATAACTTTTGTTTAGGTTTATAGTTAAGTATACTACACATCATCTTAAAAATAGTATCAAAATAACATCAAATTAAAGTAGTTGGAGAACGACATGTAACATTGGCCTAGACTAACTTTTGTATAAGTTTATAAATAAGTATACTATCCATCATCTTATAAAATAGTATCAAAACATCATCAAATTAAAACAGTTGAACACTGACATGTAACAGTGGCCTAATCTAATTTTTGTTCAAGTCTATAGTTAAGTATACTACACATCATCTTAAAAAATAACATCAAAATAACACAATCAAATTAAATTAATTGAAGCATGACAGGTAACAACATTGAGATCTATTATTGCATGGAACTTTATTTTACCTCAGATTTCAGTACTGTAGATGGAACCTAGGCTAGATTTCCAGCCTGATTTGGACTACCATCCCGATCTATTTTGCGAAGGAAATAATGAACGGATGGGGGAAACTTTGTTTCCTCTGTGTTGGTGCACCCTATGTGGAAGGTGGCTCTGGTGGTGGTTATGGGCGACCGCAGCCTCTGCGGCGGCTTCAATAACATGGTTCTAAAGTGAACAGAGAGGCGTATGAAGGAGCTATGACAGGTAGGTGTGGGGTACATGATTTTGAGCATGGGCAAGAATGGATCCACCTACTTCCATCGATAGCCATATATTCCTATGTGGATTTGTATTTTGAGACGCTGATTAAGGAAGTCAGGGCTATGGGCAGTGTGATTTTAGGGTTTGAGGGCATGGTGGAGCACGGCCTTTTTCTTGACATGGCTACAACTGTCATTATTGTTGGATCTGACGGTGTCTCTATCAAATCAAAGGGACAGAGAAACCAAAGGTATTTTATAGATTTTTAATGTCCTAATAAATGCTTGTGTCGTTATTTTGTGATGGCAACCTGCATTGTTGGCTAGGGCAGAATGATAAAGATATATATATATTTAGCATTCTTTACCCTATGCTGTATATTCTTTGAGGTTTTAGGTCCTTGTAAAACTTAGGTAATTTTATTGGACTATGTTTGTGGTTTCAGGTCCCTGTAAAACCTGATTGTGATATTGTTCTTTAGTAGGTTTCAGGAATACTTTTCCTAGTGGTTGTTAATGCTTTATCTTTCTTGATTCTGTTAAAGGGTTTCGGGGTCCCTTCAAAACCTACTTTTACCTTAATCTAAAGCATTGACTTGGCTTTAACTTTTGTTTAGATTTATAATTAAGTATACTACATATCATCTTAAAAAATAAAATCAAATTAAAGTAATTGAAGAGTGACACATAACATTGGCCTAGCCTAACTTTTGTTAAGGTCTATAGTTAAGTATACTATATTTTTAATTGACTTATTATATATGATTAGGGATCTTGCTTTGACTCATGAATCCTTTGATTATTTTTTATTGGAGCACAAAATAAAATAGTATAAAAAACATCAAATGAAATTAGTGAAGAGTGACATTTAGTATTGTAATGTAACATTTGTTTGGCCTAGCTTTTTTTTAGGTCTATGATTAAGTATTGATCAAGAGTACATATTTTAATTGAGTTATTTTATATGATTAAGGTTCTTTGATTTGATTCATGCATCTTTTTATTATTTTTTACTAGAGCATGAAATAAAAAAGATATATTATTATGGTTTTGATAAAGAAGTGTTTGGTTACATCTCTTCGTATCATAGAGGTATCACAATTAGTTTGGTTTATGTGAAGTGAATAGGGGTTCCAACTGTATTCTAATTTTTATACTAAAGATGAGATGAGTTGGTGATGGTTATAATTTTTTTTATTGGGATAATTTTATGAGTCGACCCAATAAGAACGAGATCTCTAATAGAAGACTTATACAATGATCATTGATCCTAATAGGATTGGTGATGGAAGTGAAATTATGTGCAGCTAGTTTATGTGGCACATTGGCCATGTGGACACTTATCTCCTTATGCTTGGATAGCATATAATATAATAGACATATTATGTTAAGTGTGGATAATTATCCACATGTGCATGTGGTAAAGTGAAAAGTGAAATGTGATAAAATGGAATGATCTCCATTTAAATAAAAAGTGTAAGATATCGTTAAGTGATCCACAACCTACATGGTCATAGTCATAATAGATAAACATTATACAAATAATTAATATGAAAATAATACATGACAAGTAAAGTGGTTGATGATAAATTAATATAAATGTAGACTACAACAAGAAATCATAGTCTTCTAAGAAACAAGAAAATAAATGTAGATAAAGAAGGAAGCAACAACAAGAAATTAAAAAAGTTAGAACAAGATGAGGGACACCATCTCTCAATTAAATGTTATTTTCCCAAGTTTTTATAGGAATTAATGGTCACTAGACCACTCTATGGAAAGGCATAATTATTTAAAGGAAGCATCAAATGAAAAAGGGGGGATGACAAACTATGACATAATCTTTATTTGAAAATTTATCAGTGAGTTGTAATTTCAAAACATGTTGTTTCTCAATTAGACTAAGCTCACTTCAATGGAATATATATTACTTGATTAACACTAGAGAATATTCCTTAGTACCCCCTTATGGACATAGTGAACTCACCATGAGGGTGGCCATGGTGGATCATGGTACTAAATCATCTCTTCAACTAGTGATCATGCTAAGACCAGTCAAGAAAGCAAGCAAGACTCATAAATTAGGTGAATACATTTTAAACCCTTAATGTATATTTAACTTCCTTTAAACATATAAATGTTACTCTTAAAATATTTAATCTATGGAATAAGTGAAGGAAGTAGGGGTAAAATTAGATCTATAACTCCTTGTTATACTTCAGATAAACATTGGTTTAATGGTGAATGCTTAAATAGTCACATGCTACACATCCATGAGAAGATGGACTTTACCATTAATGCCATATGAGTAAAATTAGAGATGATGACACTGGTAAAATGAATTAATTATGTTTAAAATGTGGAGAATCAAGGATATCTCTTTACCTAGTAAATTAAACCCGTACTTTAAAAATGTGGAGTCTAAATTCTAGGTAGATTTTGACATGGCCATGGTTTCCTTCCAAATTCAAAGTTGTAGTTTCTTTAGACCTTGAGTGATCCTTATGTGGAAGAGGGTAAGTGCAAAAATATGGTTGACAAAAAGGGGCCCACTCGTGGAATGTTTTTCCTAAAAATTAAAAAATATCAACTTCTATAGATTATTTGAGATGGCTACACTTAAAATTTGATTATGGTATAAGAACATGAATTGTAGCATTTCGAGTCTAGTTTCAAAACACTATTTTAAAAAAAATGGTTAAGTATAAATAGGTCAAACATATAAAAGTTGAATATAAACTCTTATTTTTAAAGAAAATAGAGTAGATAGTCATCCATATGGTGTAAACTTTTTATAGCAAAGTTTAGTATTTTTGAAACCATTTTGAGAAAATTTAGATAGGATCATCTAGTTTTTGACCTATATTTTATTAAAAAAATTAATGAATATTTTTAATTTAATTTACAAGTAAATATATTTTTAAAACTAACCAAAAATGGATAGATGGTCATATGACCCCCATAACAACCTCAAAAAAAGGAAACAATTTTTTTGGAATGCATATAGAATAAGGCCTAGTTTATGACCATATATATTTTTTTACATTTATATCAATGAAAAAAAAAATATATAAACAATATAGGCAAGAATATTCATGACATCTAGTGGCCTAAAAAAATCATAGTTAGAAATCAACATATAAACCTTAAAATAGACCAAAAATTAACAAAAAAACATCTATGTGGAAAGAGGAAAGCATGCTCATCATCATGGTAATAATTTTGTGAATTTTCTCATTGAAATTCATAGTGTTTTAGGTGATGGAATTTGAATTTTTCTATTTTATATCAAATATCTAAGATTCAACTATGTGTTGGTATGTCCAAGCCTTTGGTTCAGGAACCCAAGCCATATCTAAGCCAGAAGTCTTGGTTTTTAAATTCAAACATAGCATAACACGTACACACATATTTTTAAATTTATATTCCTTATAATTTAAGTTTATTTTAGTAAATATAATAAATTAGGGTCACTTTACATCTTATATAGTTGGTCTCATAGTTGCATGCATTACGACATGGGAGATAGTTTTTACAAATATAATTTGGTCATTACTTAATCATTTTTAGTATTTTAGTATTTAACATAAGGATTTTAGTGCATAAGTTTTGTATTTGATATCCATTTTAAATAAATATATACTCATTTTTAGGTTTTGGCACCTTTCATATTACTTACTCGCATTTCTAAGAGTCTTAGGTTTGTCAAAATTAAAGTTTACAAACTAATCCACATCCAACTGCCCTTATATTTCAATTTTACATATGATTAGGTCCCTTATAGGCAAAAAGGTGACATAACAACACCATAATCATTTGTGACTATGGTAAATAGGGATAATTTAGGTCACACTTAGGCATAGTCATGCCAATTCAATTTTAATCATGTCAAAGTGGTGTGCATAAGAAAACTAGTTTACATTGGTGACACATGCACAACCAACCACCCATTCATGATAATTTTAGTTGTGATTAAGTCCATTATAGGCTAAAATTTACATAAAAACACCATATCTATTTATGACCAAGGTAAATGCAAATAATGGGCCCACCACATTAAATCAAGCCATACATAATAAAACTCATTCAATGATGTCAAGTAGTTGAAACCAAATATAATATTAACATGGAATGAATTAGCCATCATGTCACGTTACCCACACCCATTTCATTGTGTATCACATCAACATCATGAAATACATATAAAGATGGCATTGATCTATTCTATGATATAGATAGATACTGCATCACACAATTCATTCATGTCATGTTGGTTATCATGCATATTGGGTCAATTTGGTTGTACCATACATACTATGTATGTAATGTAGATTCATTGATCATTGATAGACTTTTTTTTTCATTTATATACTTATTTAATGGATAGAGTGAATTAGATATAACTGAGAGAATTGATAGACCTTGGCCAATATATCTATCCAATCTAAATCCATTTATGAGGTTAGGATGAAAATATATATTGTGTCAATCAAACTATATACTATTTCAATGCTAATGAAACTCCTTCATCTACCCTTATTTTCAATAAACACACTCTCATCAATCTTATTCATCCCTTATCATCCATAGTCAATCCCTCATCACCCCTAATCATACCTATCCACTCCCTCATTTACCCTCATTTACCCTCATCATCCCTAATCAAATATTATTTAGTCATCATCTTCCCTCATAGCCCTTAATCACACACTCATCGGCCCTCATTGTCCCTCATCATCCCTAAACACTCACTAATCATCCCTCATTGTCCCTCATTATCCCTAATTACTCTCTTGTCAACCCTCTTCATACCTCATCATCACTAATCACTCCCTCATTTATCCTCATTTTACATAAAAACACCTTCAATGTCATGTTACCCACACCCATTTCATTGTGTATCACATTGACATCATAAAATACATATAAATATGACATATATATAATCTATGATATGGATATATACTGCATCACACAAATCATTCATGCCATGTCATGCATCATGCATATTAGGTCATTTTGGTCATACAATATATATTATGTATGTAAGGTAGAAGCATTGATCATTAATAGACTTGTATAGTCATTGATATACTTGTTTAATGGATAGAGTGAACTAGATATAGCTGATAGCATTGATAGACCTTTGCCCCTATATCTATTCAATCTAAATCTATATCTAAATCCATTTATGAGGTTATGATGCAATTATATATTCTATTAATCAAACTATATACGCTATTAATTAAACTATATACTATTTCAATGCTAATGAAATCCCTCATCTACCCTCATTTTCCATCAACACACTCTCATCAATCCTAATCATCCCTCATCATCCATAGTCAATCCCTCATCATCCTTAACCACTTATTCATTAGTCATCATGATCCCTCATAGTCCTTAATCACACACTCATTGGCCCTCATTGTCCCTTATCATGCCTAAATGTTCACTAATCATCCCTCATTGTCCCTCATTATCCCTAATCACTCTCTTGTCAACCCTCATCATACCTTGTCATCACTAATCACTCCCTCATTTATCATCATTTTACATAAACACACTTTCATATACCCTCATCATCCCTTAACATCCCTAATCAATCCCTTATTACCCCTTATCATACCTAATTACTCCCTCATCGACCCTTATCATCCCTAATCATCCATAATGACTCAATTATTGGCCCTCATCATCCCTCATAGTCCCTAATCATACCTTCATCAGCTCTATATGTCCCTCATCATCCCTAAACACTCCCCAATCAACTATCATTTTCCCTCATCATCTCTAATTACTCCCTCATTGTACGTCATCATACATCATCATCCCTAATCACTCCATCATCTACTCTAATTTTCCCTAAATAAACCCTTATCAACCTTTATCATCCCTAATCACTCCCTTATAAAACCTCATCATACCTAATCACTCCCTCATTGACCCTTATCATCCATCACCATCCCTAATCACTCCCTCAGTGGCCTTCATAATCCTTGATATTCCTTATTTACACCCTTATCAGCCCTCATTATCCTTCATCATCCCTAAACACTCCCTAATCAACCCTTATTTTCTCTCGTCATCCCTAATCACTCCCTCATTGATCCTAATCATACCTCATCATCCCTAATCACTCCCTTATCAATAATCATCATCCCTCATTATCCTAATTCACAACCTTTAATACCTTTATGGTGGGTGTAGTGGATTCCCTTATGTTCCCAATCATCCCTACTCACTCATTTCTCTATAAAAGTTAGAATGTCCCCTCTCATTTCAAGATATGGCTCAATCAATTCCCTCCTCTTTTCTCTATATAGTTGATAATGTACCTTCTCCTACTTTTCAAGAATCTATTGATAATGCCCCCTCTAATTTATCCATTGATCTGATAATGCCATCTCTACTAATTTTCAAACATGATAATTCCTCCTCGCCTTTAAAGATATGGATTGGGTATTCAATTAAGTATTAGGTATTAAAGGTATGGTCAGGTAAGAAAAATATGACTAGGATTTGATATTAGTATTCAAGATCAAGATATGGATCAATTATTTAATTGGGTAGGGCATACCCAAGTAGGAAACTCAAGTAGGTCAAGAATCATAGATAGGTAGGGTATACTCAAGTACAAGAAGTTGGTATGGTTTGAGTATTTATCTAAGGCATTCTCAATATGCTATATGATATGGATCAAGTTTGAGATTAGGGTATGGCCTTTATAATTGTGACCCCATATATCTATGGTGGGATCCCCATTCCTATGCTATCCTTTGATATACTGTATTAGGGACTAGGGCATACTCAGAATATGATAGGCCCTAGTTTGGCCTTTAGGGCCCACTATGCCATGCCTAATATCTACGTATCACCACTTTGATACATTAGATTAAGGAATATTCCCCTCCTTCCATTCATAGATCAAGTTGTATATATATCAGGTTAGGTATAGATCAAGTTGGGTTTGGAAACCCACTCTATCGGCTACCTGATTGGAACAAACTCTACCAGATTGGTGACCACCTATCTATTTATCTAGAAATCTACTCTAAATATATATTGGGTTGGGTATAAATTGAGTTGGGTTTGGAAACAAACTCTACTAGATTGGTGACCACTTATATATTTATATAGAAATTTGATCTACTTTGGAAAAATCTCAATGACATATAGAGAAAATGAGAACTCAACTACGGGGTTGGAATTAGAATTATCAAATAGTCTCTGGTCACCTCTATCTATTTAAATATAAATTGGGATTATCAACTCTAGGATTGGGATTCTTAGATGCTCGAATCCTAATGTGTATATATAAGTAATACAATTTCATCCCACCATTTACTCGTTTTCCTACCTATTTATTCTATCTCAGGGATATAGATACACTCTCTATCCATGGTCTGGGCATGGATCACCATATATATCTATATATCCTACAAGAAAATTAGATTATATTTTTAGGTTCTTTTTCCTTTAATCAGCTTTGTCACCTTAATTTCCATATCATACTCCATTACCTTGGTTATCCAACCCGCTTTCTTCTCATATATATCTTTGGTCAAAAGGAACTCTTTGATGCTTGGATGAGAAACCATTAGGTGTATCTTATTATTAGACAACAAGTATCTAAACTTTTTAAGAGACCCTAACTGAGAGTTCATGTTTTTCAACAAAAGAGTGCTTTGTTTCATATTCCTCTAAGCCTTGACTGAATAAAGTTATTTTTTGCTCCAAATCCTCATGATTTTGTTGCATAAGAATGCCTGAAATGGTGTCCATGTTAGCATATGTATATAAAATGAAATCTTTTGTGAAATATGGATTTATAAGTTTAGGGGAACTAACCAGGGCCTTTTTAATATCTTCAAAACCTTTTGTTCCTTCTTTAGACCAGTTGAAGCTCATATTCTTCTTCAGCATGGTTGTAAGTGGCTTATTAAAATGGCAAAATTTGAAATATATCTCCTTATGAAGTTGATCTTCCCAAAGAAGCTTTGCATAGCCTTTTTGTGCTTAGGTAAGTAGAGTGCAAGAATAAAATCTATCCTTTTAGAATCTATGCTTAAACCATGATTTGAAATAACATGTCCAAGAAGCTTATCTTCATGAACTAAGAATACACACTTTTTGAGATTTAGAGATACAACAAATTTCCTACACCTTGCGAACACTTGCTTGAAATGAACCATCTGATCACCTGCATTCTTTGAAAACACTATTATATTATCCAAATAAACAAGTACAAACTTGTTAAGAAGGTCTTGGAATGCCATACCCATGGCTATCTGAAAGGTTACTCTAGCATTAGAGAAACTGAATGGCATCTTTCTATATACAAATGTCCTCCACTTGGTTGTGAAGGTTGTCTTAAATTGGTCCTCTTCTTTGACCAAAATTTGATTGTAGCCACTATATCCATCCAACAAAGAAAACCTTTTAAAACCTACAGCCAACTATAAAATTTGTTCAATTGATGGCAATGGATAGTGATCTTTAAGTGAATCCATGTTGAAATCATGGAAGTCAACACACAATATAATCTCACCATTCTTCTTCTCTAACCAAAAAAGATTTTCCACCTAAGTTGAGTGCTTGATTAGAAATATAATAGATTATTCTATGAGCTTGTGAAGCTTAGCTCTCATCAAAGTCTCAAGCTTAGGATTGATGGGCCTTTGTCTTTGTCTCATTGGATTAGTTTTAGCTTCTAACTCAATGGTCTGTTGAGATAAAATTGGATAAAATCCCTATAAAACTTATGCATAACTCAATGAAATCTTATTTTTGTGAAGGAGTGCATACCTTTCCCAACTTAAAAATCTTATCAACTGTAATCTCTACATTGGCATAGTGCTCTTCTTTTGTTGATAAGGATGACTTCTCTTTCCTTAACTCATCATCATCACTAAAAATATTCTCAAGTGTGACTAATCCCTTGGGAAACTTATTTTTTTTAGTTGAAAAATCTGATCACCATACTATTGTAAGTGATTTGATTGGTTTCTTGAAGAAAACTTAGCTTCTTCTTACAAGAATCTCATAATTTGACTATCATCTTTGAACACCTGCCAATTCTCATGATTATTTGGAACATAAGGCCTTACAAATACCTTTATATGTGATTGAATTTTTTCACTTTTTACATCAGTTGGGATACTAAATTGTGATCCAATGGTAGCCAACCTATCTGCATGTCTATTCTTGCCTCTTGATATTGCCTAAATGTTAAAATATTGGAAATATTCAAGTAAGTCCCATATTATATATTTATAAGACTTAAGCAACAAATTTTTACATATATTCAAACCTCTTACTTGGTGAAAAATAAGCTCACTATCACAAAACACTTACAAAGAATTGACTTTCATCTTCCTATCCCACTATAAACTGTGAACTAGTGCTTCATACTCAGCAGCATTATTTGAACAACCAAACTAAAATTTAATAGAAGAAAAATAAATTTGTTTTATTGGATAACCCAACATCATTATATCTTTGCTTCCATTCTTGTTCCTTGATCCATCAAAGTATAATTACCATAGACCTTCATTAGATTCATCATCCTTGACCATGACTGGAATTGGTGCATCATTCTCATGAAGGAAATACACAAAAAGTCCTTATTCTATCAGATTATAAGTATCATGCTCATGAAAATTGGAAGCCCATTCATCAATTAAAAAGTCTATAACTCCATCTAAAGGTGATTCACTTTCTACTTCACTAGCTTGTAGTACTTCATCTGAGATGATACAGTTAGTGTTCACAACACTTGGCATATATAGCTCTACATGAAAATGTGCAATAGGTTAAGAATGAATCATTACCTTAGTACCATACCTAGTCTTGAACATCAAATAAGTCTAATCAGCTGATAAATATCCCCCAATATTTGAGCTAAAGTCTCTCGAAAGTCACATAGCAAAGTAAGGAGGCAAGTCTACCACAACAACATCCTACTGGATAATAACATTGGGACAAGAATGTAACATCAAAATTAAGATGTTTGATGATGTATACCATATTTTTTTGTGACCCATATAATTGTAATACCTCTTTATCATTTGGTTCATATACAAGGTTGAGCTTTTCTACAATCTATTTAGGTATGATTGTACTACTAGCTCCACTATCCACCATACAATTATGAACCAAAGTATCACCTACTATCAAATAAAGGTAAAAAGGAGGAGTTTTCTTTGATTTTACCTCAATTTTTTCCACCTTTTTCATCTTATTTACTTGATGTACCTATTGCATAGTTGGTTGATCTGAATTAGTCAAGACAAACTTTCTTTCTCAATTGGTTTTTGAGACAATTCGAGAGATGAAAACTCTTGAATGAGCTTATCCTTTTGTCCTAGAATGGAAAGATAATCCCACATACTAGTTCTGATATTATATTTCTTTATTTGATCTACTATACTGAAATGAGATCCACTACACTTTGGTTACAATTTTTGAAGCACTGACTGCTCATGAACTAGAGGTATTCATTGAACTTTACTAACCTCTATATTCTGAATTTTTTGAGTTATAATGGTAGGTAGTTGTTCTTTTGTACTCCTAGAAACAACATAATGAGTACATAAAATATTTATCATCTCCTGTAGCTCATTAATGGTTCTTTTTTAGCTCTAGTTATAGCTACAACTTGACCACTTGTATTATTAGTTTCAATACCTTGATTAAAAGCAACATGATCATCCACTTGCCAATTTACATTAATGGCATCAGAATACCCTTAAAATTTTTTAGTCTCTCCTTATGATTCCAAACCTATATCTTGGTACTGACCTCCTTGAAAAGAAAAATCTTCTTGAGTCATTTGTGGCATAATGATATTTTGTGATACCAAGGCTTGGTTTTGAGCATTATTGAGATTTGAGGACTGCGAACTTGAATCCTGCATCATGTTGTTTTGAGGTGGGGTAGGAATAATAGCCTTTGAAGTGGAAGGAGCATTAGGATCAAGGGAAACATATGGCTTATCTGGAGTTATGGCTCCTTATATTTGATAAGGTGGTGTATTCTCTTTGAAACCTTGATAAGGAGGCCTTTGATCTTTGAAGGGCTGATAGGTGGTCTAATTTTGATATTGATAGGGCCTATTTGACTAAAATTGTTGCCTATTGAGCTGCAATGTATCAAGCTTTTCAACTCTCCTATCTCACTAGCTTGACTAGTAAGGGCTGAAATTTGAGCTTGAGGTGATGGAATAGGAGCTAAAGATGGAATTTGAGGAATTTGAGGGGCTGGTATGTTATTCAGTTCTGGGAATATAGGAATTGTAGGCCTTGGAGAAAGCTTACTAACTTGTACAAACTATTTTCTGCCCTTATTATAACCTCATAAGCATCTAACAAGGTAGTACCACCCATTGACTGTATCATCACACTAATGTCAGAACTAAGGGCTTTCAAATAATACAAAAAAACATATTCAAGAGATGGTCAAATCAACATAGGTATTTTGATCCATGTCTTTTTAAATTTGAGGTTAAAATCAGACATGAACTCATGAGGAGCTCTATTTATGGTGGTTAATTACTCAACTAAAGATAGGTGATCAAATTTGTCCTCAAATTGCTTGACTAAGGATATACCTAATTCATCCCAAGTAGAAATGGAGTTTAGTGGGAGATTTATATACCATTACAATTATTTTCCTTTGAAGGAAGTAGTAATTAATCTAATAACAACATTATTTTCAACAACATTATGGACTGAACATAGATTAGCCACATCTTGGATATGCTCAATAGGGGTTGTTTGATTTTATCCTAATAAGAATGGGATACTATTGAAGGTAGACACAAGAATTCCATAAAACTAGGCTAAATTTAGTGGGATACCTCTATTGAATGGAGCAAGCACCTAGTTTCTGATGGCCATTTGGATAGTGGGGTTTGTAGTGGTAGAATAGTAGGATAACCAGGAGACAAATACTATTTTTGAGGATATAGTTTTACCTTCCTAAATATTGATCTCTTATATGATATAATTTAAAAGGAATGCCTTTACTTTCTGACCTTGTGGTAACCTTTGGCATGAATGAATTTCCTGAATGATGCTTTGAGCTCTGCAACTAGATGTTAATGATAATGAATATCTTCTTCTGCTGTAAAACTTCTTCAGATATGAAAAGAATTTATTCAAGGTCCCATTGGTTGTGCCAATTTTTTTTATTAATTAGACTCACACCCTTGAAAGGTATTTTTAGGCCATCATAGTCTACTAAAACATGGAAACAATCATAGGTTGTGGGTGGCCTAATTAGTGGATTGAGTCTCTAGATTATAAGGGCTAGCTCTTTTTGGTGTATCAATTAAGATCTCTACTCTATGCTATGAAATATTGGTGAAAAGGGAAGAAATAAAATTGAAAGGAAATCTTATCTAATAATAGTGATATACCTAAATTTTTCTTGATCCACCCAATTTGGGATCCTAAAACACTGATAAGACAATAAAAAGATTGAATTTTTTAACTCCAAATGACCCCTACACATCAATATTTCATGAAAAGGTTATATCTAGTGATCAAATATTGAGGGAAATGAAGGAATATTCCTAATTCAAGGCACTAACTAGCCATTTATATCCACTATAACTTCAGCCAAGAGATGTTAAACATAGAACATGACTACATAATCTGATCAATGAGTAACTAGGTAAGAATCAAGACTTGATAAGGAAGAAAATTCTATCACATATGCAAATAAATGACATAAATACACTATAATAACACTTTGGAGTTTTAAAATTGTCATTCTATTAATTTGAAAAGGTTACACAACACAAATTTTTGGCAGAGTACAGTCTTGCCAAAAAGAGGATACAAATCAAGGTTGAAAAGCCAATTTATATAGAAAAGCATACACAAGACAAAGATTGGCACTAAAAATAGAAGAGGAGATTAACTCCCACATCATCCCAAGTCTAATTACAACTGTCTAAATATAAGAAGACCTCTAAAAATAATATCCTTTTGATTATGCCTTGCATGAAAAGCTCTTTGGCATTGAAAATGGATGATGGGCTCATATTGGACTAATCTACTCCGTGCATGAAATATACACCAAATTTGGATGTATTTACTCAATATTGAACTGATTTGAAGCTGAATTTGAATGTGAGAATGTCCTCTATTGCATGGAAAGCATGAGTGGATGTGGCACTTGATAACCAATCAACTAGAACTCAAGACTAGTCAACCTCCAATGAACCTTTCCTTACATGAAAACTATGCCACACATTGAATAGAGAACTCCACTTGAACTAGATGGAACCATTTAAAAGATTTGTATTGCATGAAAATAAAAGAGAAACATGACTTGTCAACTCAAGTGTAATACTAGTCAACTTCAGCTCATCTCTACTTGCATGAAAAATCTCTTTGACAACTGAAGCATGCATAAAAAATCCATGTTAACTCCTTGAAATTCCTTGGTCTCTTGTTATTGTGCTCTTCATTTCTTCATGTATTATACTAGGCTATTTATTAACTTACATGTAGGCTATTTTTTTAATCCCTATTGATTTCCATGAGCTTATTTTATATCAAGCATTTGTTCTTCAGATAATTTGTCCTCGGGCGTCTATTCACTTTAGAGTTTTCTCTTTAAGATTTTATCTTTGGAAAAATTATCTGTGGTTAATTTCTATGAAGCTTATTCTCTCAAGCATTTTACAATGAACTCTCCACTAGTAAGTCCTTTGAAGGAATTCTTTCGGACAATTTGTTTGAAATAATTCCTTCAAACCTTTTATCTATAACTTTTTTTTTGGTATTTTTATTTCTTTTGGAATTTTGCTCTTGTTCATTTCCTTCAAACAAATTATTTGAAGGAATTATTTCAAGATTATAACCATTTCCTTATTATGGGTAAGTTCTCTAAATGAATTCTTTGGAACAATTTGTCCAAAATAATTCTTTCAGAGTTTTACCTATGTCTTTCGGGCTTTTCCTTTCTAAAGGAAATCCTTTAGAAATATGTGAAGTACCTTTTCCATTTTAAAATGCCCTTTTGGATTTGGTAGTGACACTTTGGATAAATTTAAAATAACCCTTCAAAGATGCAAGTGTCCCTTCAAAATTGTGTAAAAGTCCTTTCAACAAGAAAAAGAACCTTTCAAAAAATGTGAAACACACCCCTCAGATTATCTTGCTTTGTCCACTTGCCCTAATGAATATACCTTTTTTGAAGGGAAGGAACCCTTATAAAATATTCATATGGTTGTTGAAACTTTTGGAAAAGATCCTTTTTTTAAAGGGATTAAACCCTTCAGAATATTTGGAATGGGCCCTCCCAAAAAGTAAAAGACTCTACGAAATGATCTTTTATCCTTCATAATTTTGAAAATGCACCTTCGGGTTTGTGAAAAAGAACCCTTATAAAGAGAAAAAGACCTTGGATTTTTGTCAATGGTCCCTCAAAACTTGGGAATGGTCTTTTGATAAAATGAAATAGAACCCTTCAAAAAAGTTATCTCAAAAAATGCTTCAGACAAAAAGTCTAAAAGAATTCAACAAAGTACAAAACTTGAAAGAATTCCTTCCAAAAGAAATAGGCATTGTTATTTTATCATTGGATCTTTGTGGAAAACTTATACTAAAGGAAAAATTGAATGCCACCACTTGGCCTGAAGGTTGAATATGTATACACGTTGGCCTCTTTTGGACTTGTCCCTGTAATTGCTCTGAACACCTCAAAAAACTTGCTTGGATCCTTCCACTGCAACGACATAAAAAGCTTCAAAGATAAAGGTGGAAATTTAAATTGAGGGGTTAAATTGTCAATAATGACCACACCCAAGTTGCTGACAAGAAAAACCAATACTTGACTCACACAAGGCCTGATGACAAGAGGATCCTCTACAAATAAGGATGTACAAACAAGAAAACACATACATACACAACCAAACATTCAAACACAAACAATGAATGTAATAGTGTAACAATATCAATGTAGAATATCCATGTGATAAGAGGCATATAAAGTATAGCATAAGATGTGGTAATATAATCTCAAAATGATAGATGATAAACAAGTATAAATATTACCATGCTAGAATTCATTGAAATAGAAATGCCCCTAAAGCGAAGACACATTGTCCTTGATACTGGCCCCTTCAAGATGTGGGCACATAATGTGACATCCAATATCATGTAATATATTAATCTACACAACATTCATACAAGACAATACTATGAAAAACATGTGTAAAACATGGATATGAAAACCTCTAGCATAGGTAAACATGCATAAAAAAATGTTTTTGAACTTTTTGAAAATTTTAACATTCTTGATTTTTTTTCTAATATTTTTAAATTTTTGAACTTTGTTAATGTTTTTCATTTTTTGAATTTTTGCAAATGTTTTTAAATTTTGCCAATATTTTTGAATTTTGAATTTTTCCAATGTTTTTGTATATTTTATTTTTTTCCAATGTTGATGTGTTTTAGCTCTTAAATGAGTAAGATATGAGTTATGTAGGTATTAAACATAATAATCATAACACAACAATGTATGAATATTATACTAAGTATCATGATCTATGTAATAGTGTAAGCTAAATATGTAATAAAGGTTCCATAGTGCATGATAAAAGTGAAATGTCATCACATATGATATTGCCAACTATGTGGCAAGACCAAATAGAATTCAAATCCTAAGTTAAGCGTAATGATTTACATGAGGAAGATATCCTACCCCTAGAGTGAAAATTATCAGAGAAAGTTAGATATAAAAATGATAACATCATATACAAATGTAATGTGTAAATCATAAAATTTGAAGCTAATAATATGTAGTGCTAATATATATAAGAATAATACATGGGTAAAACACCTCAATAGACAAATATGTGTCATGTACACCAAAGTGGAAGATATGTTCAAGTGAATAATTCATATGAAAACCAAGAAATTCCAAGTTATAAATGGTGATAAAGACATCACGCCACATCGAATGTAATATGGTAAGGCATGCAAGTAATATGGCTTATTAAAGTGATAAATATATAATTAGTACAAAGTGTAGGATGAAAATATGGGTGTCATGTCTCCATGGGTAAATTTTACTAAAGTCATGTTAAAAAAAATCACAATATGTTAATGAGAAACATCTGAGGGTGTTAGTGTAAGTTTTTTCTCACAATGTGGTTTTACCTACATGGTCTAGTCAGCTTGCTTAGGTTTAATAAAGGTCATTGGGTAAAAAAATCCCACATACATGGGGATGTTTATTTTCCACCTATATAATGAACCTTCCTATATACTTTTTGGCTAATGTTTATTAATGTAACTTTTGTTTGTGAAGGCAAGCTTCTTTCTTTGAGTTGTTTCTTTTGGATTTCATTACTCTATATAGTTGTTCTTTGTGCATTATATCCTATCGAGTATATCTTCAAGTATGACTGCATCTGACATGGTATTAGATCCATGTTGGTAGCTAAATGCCATTATTTTTATTGTAATGTCTAGCATTCTAGCTTGTTCAAGTATTTTTCTTTTTCATTTTTCAAGGGTTTGGTGGGGTTTCTAGAAAATTCATGAAGATCTATAAAATTGGAGTCTCTAAACAAAAAATAGATAGCATCATTGGACTCAAAAGGTGTCAAAACCCTATGATTGGATGTAAACATGACCTAATTTCATGTTAGTCAAATTTTCACTATTTTTGGAGGGTTTGAAGACATTTTTTGAAATCTGTAGATTTCGTACTGCTTGGTACTCAAAATATGAAATGGGTATTTGATAGTTTTTAAGGAAACCATACATATTTTTCAAGATTTAAGGTTTTACTATTGGTTTTTTACCATTTTTAGTTGGTTCAATGACCTCTATATTTTTTCTAGATAATTTTTTTTACTTCCATTGCACCCATGCATCTTCCATGACTAGGTCACCATATTAGTGTTGTCGCATTATTCACCCATATGTGAACATAAATGTGGACCCTTTGCATGTCCATATTTTGACATCCCTCATTGGCTATCCCTAACTGGTGTAGACATATGAATGCAGGCCCTCTCTATCTTCACATGTCTGTGTGTTCATGTCTTTGGCTAGCCATCCCTAATTGGCATGAGTGTGGGCCCTGTATATCTCCACACATCTATGTGTTGATATCTTTGGATAACCATCCTTGACTGGCATAACCATGTGATCATGAACACTCCATGTATTTACGTGCTAATGTCCTTGACCAACCATCCCTATCTGATATAAACTCAATCACGTACAAACGCACATCTCTACATGTCTATGTACCAACATCACCAACCATCCATCTCTACCTGATGTGAATGCATGATTTAGTAGCTATCATAACCACATCTATGTGCTTGAAAATTCTCCTATGACATGCTTATTTATCATGCCCAACCATGATAGTCTAATTGTGTTTGAAATCTATGAACATGCAATCTTGTGCTCACACTCTTCCTTGACATTTACACGACCGTTAATTTTATGCTTTTGAAGGGTGAAACTATTCATTTAGAAAATGGGGTCATTTTTTTTTATAATGCCACTCACCCATCAATCAAATCAATCAAAGTGAGGGTGGAGGGAGAACACCTAAATTTGGTCTTAGTCCTTAGTCATATGGGAGTTAAGCCCTTGGTCATGTCCAACCCAAAATTGTTTAACTTTTACTCCAAGGGATCATAAGTTTTTTGTGAGGAATTTTCCACCAATTTTTTTCAAACTATTTGTACACCCAATTTTTTAATGCAAAGTGGAGAACATTATTTTTTGCTAGCAAGAAACATTCAAAAGTGCATAACTTTCAACTTGTTGCTCTTTTTGAGGTATCTTTTTTTTGTAAGTGTAAGTTTTTTTGAGCTCTACACATATTTTATATTATCATGCCTTATAAATTTTAACCTCTAAAAATTTAAGGGTATGTCATTTCTATTATAAAACACGTTTTGTTTCAATTATTATACCATTCAATTATCATGCGTAGAAATTCAAAGTGAAAATCCTCTTGAAGAGTAAAGGATTACATGGAATCATGATAGGTATATAAATAGAACCAACACCTGAGTAGAAAAGGTGAAGTGGTACAATCAAAGTGATGAAGCCTATATCTATTATGTCTGTCTATGTCTCCTGACTTACTCTTTCATATCAAATTTGTAATATTTCTAAATCAAGTGTGGTCTACATTGAAAAAACTCTTTAAAAAGTAAGACATCATGAGGGATCATGAGTTGGAGAATGAGCTCATCAAGTTAAGCCCAGGGGACTATGATATGATTCAAGACTTCTTAACCAAGTTCAAATCACTCAGGTTATAATTAAAATTGTGTGGCATTGCCAATAAGGATGATCAATTGATTCTTTTCATCCTTTCCAAATTAATATCTGACTATTTTATATTTGTTTCTACCTTCCATGCCACCAAGTGTGCCATTGGAGCTATATGGACCATGCCATCCTTGGATGATTTTGCATCTAACTTAACTTAAGATCAATACAAGCTCATTTAAATAGGTACACTAAAGTCCTCCAAATTTCATGCTTTAATTATGAGTCATGATAAACAAGAGGCTTCTAATAGCAAGGAGAAGAAATATAAAAAGGACCTAGTGCAAAGAAAGGGTAAAAAATATGATGCTAAGCCAAAAAAATCAAAAGAGTCCTCCTCTTAAAATGAGAAACCCAAGAAAGAACAACTCACATGCAAATATTATAATAAATCTATGCATGATGAATCCAAATGCATGAAGAAGTAGATTGATCAATCGATAAAAATTCTCAAGAAGAACATTATCAGTGTCCTTGATTCTTCTAATCAGAGTTCATCAAAACATGATACTTTGAAGCCTAAAGATAGTAATAAGGAAAAATATTAGGGCAAATCACTTGTTGTAGTTGCATCCCAGCTTTCCACATGGGTTATTGATTCTAGTGCATTGTATCACATGGCTTCATCACAAGACATGTTCTCATCCTTGAGGCCTTGTTATATACCTTCCATCTTATTGGGTGAAGATACTTATGTAGAAGTTAATGGAAGAGGATATGTTAAATTAAATGGTGGGACATTTCATGATGTTTTATGTGTTACCTCTTTATCCACTAATATCTTATCTATATATCAAATTATTCACATCAGTTTGAGTAAGAAATTTGAGTTTACAACTAATTCCATGGTTATTAGGAAAGTTAATAGTGATTCCATTATTAAATTTGGGAAAATAGATCGACGATAATGATTATATACTTTCTCACATTTTGCTATTGATCAACCTTTTACTGCACTACTCACTCATTCAAATGGGTTGAGTAAATTATGGCATGAACAATTCAACCATCTCAACTATCACTACCAAGAGCAACTCGGTCATCAAGAGATGATTTTAGGTTTGTCATGAGTCATGTTTTTTGATGGAGTTTGATAGGGTGAAATTCTTGGTAAGCATCCCAAAGAGATATTGGAGATTTTTCATAGTGACATTACTGGTCCATTTTCATAACCTTCATTTAATAAGACTAAATAAATGCTTTCTTTTATTGATGACTATTCGAGGTATAATTGGGTGACCTTTATTAATAAAAAATTGAGATCTTGAAGTGGTCAAAAAACCATAGTAGAGCACTTTTGAGTGTTTGGACCTCCTATTATGGCTTATATTCTGAAGAAGAAATGTAAGGCAATGAAAACTGAAAGTCAGCCTTACATTTTCTTTAAATTTATTGAGGGTGTTAATGGACATAGACTTCTTCATCCCAGCACTCATGATTTGTTCATTGAGAGGAAATGTTTATTTTTTAGAGGGTCCTTTGGAATCCACACTTGAAAGCTACACCCCTTCCTTAGATGCACTAGGATTTGATG
>JARHVA010005126.1:0-285000 GCA_037957365.1 Torreya grandis | reverse complement strand
ATTAAGAAAACATATTTTTGTATGCAACCTTTAATTATAAAAGGGTATATATATTTAAATGATAAGCACCAAGAATATACATTCAAACAAAATTGGTTGTGATTTTGTATGCTTACCTAAAGATATATGAAAGTCATATTCATAAAAAAATGAAATGTACATATTAAAAATGAGGTGTTGTGGACATTAGATACTTCTTGTTGATTTGATTAAACTTAAAAAAAAACCCTTGGCTTAGCTCACACAAAAAGAATATATTTAACCCTTTAGATAAACACAAAGGCTTTAAATTAAATACATAGATTGCAAATAAAACACATAGCCACAATGAAACATAGATTATTTGAAGAAGCATAAAATTTGATTGCATGACTTAAATACTATACATAAAAGGAAATATATAAAATATAACACAAAAGCTTCCATAGGATGGAACTCCTATGTAGAAACAAAGGAATTATTCATAAATCTCCCATGGAAGGGAAACTTATGGAGAAGTGAGAGAGTAGAGGCATAATATGGATTCATTCCTCCTTGCTTCTTATCATTGCATAAATAAAAAACAAGAAATTTGGAGAGGAATTCTTCCACTAATTTCAACAAAAATAATTTTAAATGGCCATCAAAAGCCTCATTGCCTCATTTTATAAAGCTTGGCATCATGATCACTGTAAGACTAGGGCTTAAAGTGAATGGAGGACCCAAATTAAATAATCCTACTGCTGGGACTTAAAGTTCCTTTGACTATTAATTTTAATTAAAATAATATTTATTTAAAAATTTAAAAGGGAAGCTTATCTGATGTATTTAGTTGGATTAATTAATATTAATAATCACCATTAATTTAATTTATCCTTAGACTATGGCCCTTGGATTATTCAATTGGTGTTATATGAACTAATTAGTTAACTACATCCAAGTAAGTAGGAACATAAACTGAAGACATGTGTTTGTTATCTATATTATAGTACACTATAAAGATATAACACCATAGAATTTTTGACGTAGAGAGATAGGAAATTATGGGTATAAAAAGGGACCCCATTTAACCTTGAGCGTTAGGCTCATTTTGTTGACCTAACTTGCTTTCACGAGCACTGTGGTGGAAAATATTCTTTGACATCTCTTAATTTTTTGAATAAGTCTTAACTTATTTCTTATTATATATAATAAGAAAAACTTTTCCATATTTTTATCAAATTTGGGTTGCATATGGTTGGATGTGTTAGGGTTTTACTTGAGCAATTTGTGAAAATGTCACATTTTCATTAATGTTTATTAAAATGTGCACTAAGAATAAGTCAAGTAGGCTATGACAATTATGCACTAACCCCTTAAGCAACACATAGAACCAATCTAGGCATAACCTATAAAGGTTTTAAGAAACATTTTGGAAATAGGAAGTTCATCATGGTGAGGCCCTAGATAAGATGCAAATTTTTTTGTAATATGTAAAGAGGGATTTCCCTTTAGGGTGAATGTTGTGAATTTAGGCATATGAAAAGATAGAGGTAAAGGATGAACAATTACCTCTAAATAAAAATGGTTGTGCAATATGTCCGAAGATGAAGGAACATGATTAATTTAGTAGATGCTTACAAGATTTTTAAATTTTTGGATTTCATGTCACTAAGTTATTGTTGTATGATAGAATAACTATATGCAACACTGGATGTAGGGTTTAAATTTGTGTTAACATTGGTGTGCCCTAGTCAAAGTGATTAAATTCATGATTTCTCTAAGAAGCACCTTAGTATTTGGATTGTTGGATTTGTGCAAGGAATAAAATATTCACCATTTTATGTGGAAGGGACAGCTTCATCCACTAGAAGTTGTTTAGGTATAGGCTTATTGTTTAAGAGATCTTGTTATTTTAATTTTTATTCTTACAATAATTGGTCTAGCAATGCCAAATTTTGTTTAATTTCCTCTTTGATGTTTTCGAGGATTGCCTTCCTATATATATAATTTTCTTCACCATGATCATAATCCTTATAGGTTTCATCATCAATATGAACATCTTCCATCAAATTATCATCATGAATTGTAGCCATGTCTAATGGATGAGTAAGTGTTAGTCATAAATTTGAAACTTATATTTTGAAGAAAGAGATCAAACCTTAAGGCAATGAGGGTTTTTCTAAACCCTAAGTTGAATGTGTGAAAGAGTTTAGGTTCATCGATTATGTTTACCTTAATTCTAGTTTTAATCAAAATAAGGAGTAAACTAGTTGTAATTAAATAGATTTAAGCATACATGATTGAGCATACAAAATTTAGTTCTATCTAACATGCTATGATGAGAAACAATTCCAAATGAAATAATTAAAAATAGACTAAATAATGCAAATGATAATGGGGCAAGAAATGATCACACTTGTTTATTATTATAAAAATTTGAGATAGTAGATGGACCATGCAGACTGATGCAACCTAGTCCTAAAATCTATAAATTATGTGATACTCTGGGATAAACCCATTTAGTTGACAAATTTGTTTCTATTCCTGATACACATGTATAGCCATGACTATTAGATTATGGTTGAGTTTGTCCTGTTACAACCAATTCTTCTTGGTAGGGTTTCATAGTCTAGTTTTTCTATCACATATGGGATTCTACTTGCCTCTTATGTCACATCCAATTTTCCTTATAGATATTTCAAGCATTAATTTGTGGATTGTGTGTTTAATAATTGGTAGATCTATTGTTATTTCTGAAGATGGATTCTTATATATTGTTTGGTTGATAGATATATTACTTGTTTTTATGATTAGTATCTAGATAGATAATTATAACATATGTTTTGTTATGATTGTAATCATGATTTTTATAGATTACATGTATTCAATAGTTTTTTATGGTTATATTATGATTAATATCATGATACAAGCTAACTACTCATTTGTTGGATGAGGCAGATGCAGGATTATTTCTTCCCTCATAGATTGTTCAGAGGGAGAGTATCATCAAAGAGGGGAGAGTAGATATCAACAATGGACATTGAGAGATATAACTTTAGGGAGCTATGCACAAACTACTATCATCTATTTGGAATGAAATAAATGATGCTTGTACTAAATGATTTAAACCTTATTTTCCTTGATTTCATAATGTATTTATGTGCTAATTTACTGTTGTGATATGATGCTTCTCATTGCATTAAGCTTGGTAGAAAATTGTGTGTGTCAATATCATTTATTTGCTTATACATATTTTATTGGTTGACCACAATATGCTTATATATCTCATTTTTTGTTTCATTGCATCAAACTAAGAAATACAACCTGTATCAAGTTAGGGCATTTGATTATCTTATTTAGTTACATATGCGTACTTGTCTAAATTTTGACTACTTTTGGGCTGAAATGATTACTTATCTTATTGTTGATTCCAAGGATTATTGATGGCATTATCATATTGAAGGAAAGGCACAAGGTCAAATAGGAGTAAAATTACATGAATCACCAATTGGAGGTTTAATACAATAAGAGGTGTTTATGGGAAAAATACCCCTAATGCCAAATTGTTCTAAAGGATATTTTGAAGTTTTGACTCTTGATAAGATTTATACTTAGGAAAGTAGATAAAGTACCACCGTGGTGTTTTGGAAACTTTGTGACACTTCATAAAGAAAAAAGACAAGTTTAAGGTAACATAACAATAGGGTAGTGGTTGGAGAATTCAAAACAACTATATGAGGGTGAATGTGAATAAGATGCACCTCCCAAAATTAGTGTCAATAAAGAGCTTTTCATGACAAAAGACATCATGTAAGGGATTGAAAAGCTAGAAACATGTAAAGCATGAGACATAGATAATTTACAAGTTGAAAATTTAAGATGGGAGCTGATCTCATAGCACCTAAAATCAAATAAATCTTCAACAAGGTCGTCCAAAAGGGCTTTCTGATAGAGTGGACAACAAGCTTAACCATATGCTTATTTAAGAGTGGAGATGTGAACAACCCCTCAAATTACTAAACTATCATGGTCAATACACTATTTAAAAATATATTTGGGAGTATTTTACAATGCAAAATTAGTATTTGGGTAGAAAAAAAGACAAGTAGGCAAAGGGACAAGTAGGCTTTAGGCCCAAACAATCTACTATTGATCATTATATCACGCTTAGACATCTAGTTGAAAAGGTATGGGATAAAAAGGAATATGCATATTGTTTCTTCATAGAATTCAAAAAATCATTTGACGTAGTTCCAAGGAGAAAATTATAGGCCAGAATGGAGGAATTAGAGGTTCCAATGCACTATAGGGTAGAAATTCATAGATTATATGAACAAGTCAATGCTAAAATCAAAACTCAAACATGGCTATCTAAATGTTTTGGGAGTGACATCAACATTAAATAAGGTTTCCCTCTATCCCCAACTTTATTTGGGATTTACATTGATAAGATAGAGGATTCGGTAGACAAATTCAAAGGAGAGGGGGTCTACCTAACTAACTATGTGGTAAAACTTCTGCTCTATGTTGATGACTTAATCCTAATGGCAATGACAATCTAAGATTTAAGATATTATCTCCGAGCTCTAGAAATATTTTGTAAAGAGTATGGATGTAGGTAAACATCGATAAAACCAAAATTATGATTCTTCCAATGAAAAGGAAGGTGCAACACCTTGATTTTTAGTTTATAGGAGGGTCTCTTGAAGTGGTGTCAGAATACAAGTATCTCGGCCTCAAATTTTAAAACAAACTTAGATGGAACACTTGCAAAATGAAAAGAATACAAGGTAGATGGAGAGATTTCTATGTGCTTCAAGATAGATACAGGAATGTAGAGTTATGGGATAGGAATACCACTAGGGTCTTCTTTGGGTTATTTATCACACCAGTGGTCTTATATGGTTGTGAGGTGTGGGCTAGTGGAACAATGAGCTTGAAATGGAGGCAATTATAAAATATTCAAAAAGGACTAATCACAAACAAACTCAAAATTAAGGACTTAGTCCCATATGAAATCATTCTTGTCAAAATAGGTACTTTCCCTCTAGAGGCAACCACTATGACTAGGGTATTATGTTATTTGGAAAAATGGAAAGCATGAAGTTTGATAGATGGCCTAGGGCAGAAAGAGAAGAAGAGTTACATAGGAGGAAAAACACCTAGATGAGGCAGAATTATAGGTGAATGAATAGATGGGATATCAATCTAACTTAATGTCCAAATTGTAATAAAGACAAAAAATTACATGAATTAAAAATTCAAAACGTTAATGTGGAGGAAGGGGACAAGAAAGAAAAGACAACATTATATCTCAATGTTCAATCTGAACTATGAGCATAACGAAAAAACATATATAGGGGCTGAAATTAGTTGGAGGGAAAAGATCCTCATTACTCAATTAAGAACTCTCATTGACTCTGATGTGATACATGGAGATGGACAAACCCTAAGGAGTAGTGGGACAAGAGGGTTTGAGTTTGTTGCATTATAGGGGCTATTGAAACAAATGACCACTTCATCCTTTTAAGTCCCTAGTACTTGGACATATGAGCCAAACATACAAACAATTTAAGATTTGGTTGCATGGTAGATGTATTTGAGGAAAAAAGATTAAAAAATTTGGGGGAGATGCTAACTCAGTTCAACAAGAGGCAGAGTAATGTTCTAAAAGATACCTCAGATCTTAAGAATCCTTGACTAGTTGGAGCACTCAGTATAATTGATGGTCCCTTAGACCATTTGGTCTCATGGACATAATTAAAACCATTTCATTTCATTCACTTTATGATGATGTTCTATTGGCAAAGGCAAAAGGGATTTGAGTTAGGGTTTCATTGGATTTTTGCTATGATGAAAAATGCTAAACATGAATGAAATTAGGGTTCTTATTTTTTTTATCATTGTCATTTTGAGGGTTCGACCTTGCCAAGAAAGAAGGAAGATTATGCAGATGCCATGCCTAGAAATGAAATCATTGCTATAAGTTTAATTGAAATAGTTTGAGTGGATCATTGAGGAAGGGAGTTTCATGTTGGACAAATCGCAAAAAATTTCATGATTTATGGGAATCATACAAAACCTACATGAATGAGAAGAAGGAAATAAAAATTAAGGTAGGAAGAAAGAGGAAAGACACTATGAATGATGGATGATAGAGGAGAAAGGAGAAGACATTGCTAAGGAAGAGAGAGGGCTACCCATTTTTGTAACTGGTTGTGAGCATCTTTGACTAGGTGAGTATTTTAATTTATGCACATAAAATATTTAAGTGTCATTATATTATTGAATTCATTGGAAAAGTGCACATAATGCTTGGTTTAGATTTTATCATGGTCATTTTTAAAATATGGGGAGATGTTATTTTTATATAAAACTTTGAAGAATATCCCAGTTATAGACACGAACAAAATTTCATTCCATTCCCAGATCTATGACCGAGATGTTAAAGCTCTTTCTCTCCATTTAATAAGGAAGTTAAAGAGTGTATGACCTATATAGAAATATTGACTTTTATCGAGGGTTTCCTTTAATAAAATATGTATGAGTAGATCTGTGATGGAGGATTATTTTTATATATACACATTTAAAAGTTGTAATAACTTATAAAATTGTAGTAAAGGATTTTAGATGTATTATCTTAGTTATTATTTTACCTGTTAACGAGTTTCATGGAAATGTGAAAGGAAACTTAGAGAGTAAATATGGGATTGTTCTTATATTTAGAATCTGTGAGAAGTTCATAGCACTTTCTCTATTTATCTATAGGTGTTTTACCTATAATATACTTTTATATTTACCTAAAATTTTTGTACCTATACTTGTATATGTGTAAAATGTACTATTATATTTACCTATAATTATTTTACCTATACTTGCATATGTGAAAAATGTACTTTTATATTTACCTGTAATCCATTTTGCATGAAGTGATAATCAGGGTTAAAAAGGATTTGTATAATTTTAGGTGGTGGCAAGAAAAGTGAACCTTAATACCAGCCTATAGATTTGTATTAGACACTATCTTGCTTTAATATAAGTAGTTGAAGGGAGGTGAATAAACAAACACACACACACACACACACACACACACACACACACACACACACACACACACACACACACACACACACACACACACACACACACACACACACACACACACACATCATAACCAAGGATTATCATAATCAGATTTCGTTGTATAATCACTTCTTAGCCTATCTTCTTAGTTTGTTTTTTCTATCACCTATGGGATTCCACTTCTTTCTTATGCCTATAAATTTTATTTGTGTATGTGATAGGCATAATATGTGACTCTCCTCGTTGACCTATCTTACATTCCAAAACAAAACAACTAGTTATAGAGTTAAACAACCATCCAGGCAACACTGCAAACTACATATCCCACATACACATAACCAAACCTCCACATAGTTCCATGAAGGCATGGATGGAAAAAATTAAGTGAGTGTTTTTGAACCTCCTCTTCCCTATAAGTGATGATACAACTACATGTAGTATACTACCTTATTTTGGCACAAGGTAAAATGTAGATAGACCAAAATAGGGTGATAATGGTACAAGTGTATAAGATTTGATTTGATACTTGACTTGAGTGATGTTTGGATCTTAATGTTATGATTTTTTATTTTTTTTAATTTGTTCTTGATCCTTCTTGATGGTAGCTTCTAGATCTATGAATGGATTGGTTAGACCTTACATATATAGATTGACATAGCATACCTAAACATGTTTCCCAACTGTGGTAATGTATAAAACCAAGATTAAATCTACATGAATCATAACAATGGGCTAAAAGACACAAAAAATTGAAAGGGACAAACCTATAGGTGTACATGTTTGTCTAGGATGAACTTGTAAAATGTATGAGTTTGCCTGTGAGACGAGTATGGATCTATTTTCAATGTAGGGTTGTGTGAATAGCAATAAACAGTCCAAATGTGTTAAAAGATACATTTTTGATAAGTATTATAGTGGTTTTAAGCTCAATGAACCATGTATAGACTTATTATAGGGCTGAAGTTGTCTTCAAAATAGGAAAAATGTACAAATTTTCTAAATAAGGTAAGTTGGGAATAAGATACAAAGAATAGGGGTCTTGTGCCAAATTTAGGTGTTTATAGAACCTTGTTAGAGGATGAATAAATAAATATTTCTTTGTCACTCATTATATAAATATAAGTAAATGAAATTTCCATGATATCGTAGTTGTTAATCCATCCAAAAGTTTCCTCCCCTTTCATTTTCATGCCAGAATCCTTGAAATAGTGAAGATTATAGCGAAACAATGAAGATTATAGCCCATTATGTTATTGATACAATGGTAAAGGAATGTCAATGCTATTTGTATGTGATATTTTCATTTTCAATTGTATAACATCATATAAAATGTTAAATAGTTAAATTTTTGGAAGGCTAAAGTAATTATGAACAAAAATGGGATTTGGCTCATTGCATCTAGTCCAAATATGCTAGTCATAATTACATGGATTATGGAGATTATATTCTAGGCAATTCTTGTGGTTGATTTTTGAGAGAGATTTTCACTAATGGGATTCCCATAATCCTATAATAAAATGATATCAATGACGAAGGCCACTGATGAAAGAAATTCAAAGAGGAGATTTTCAAGTCATGGATTGTAGCTCACCTTTTTTAGCTACAAACATTAAGTTAATGTCCCTACTAAAAAGTAGGTAGTGATACTAGTGGTTCTAGGTGAGATTTTAATACACAAAGTGTTGAACATAATAGAGACTAATAATAGGCATGATGCACATGCTCTATTATACTATATCATTCATGTATATTTTTTCCTAAGAGTCTCAAATTTACCCTACATGGATTGTAGGGTCTTAAGGCTATGCTTATCGAAGCCACCTTCCATCATTTTTATCATCTGTTCTTTTCCCTCAAATCTTGTTAATACCTCTACTTTGGAATTTCTTTCTTCATAACACTTGCCATCACCAACAGGAAAATGTCCTCATTCAGGATTCATGTTGTCAACTACTTGGACAAATACGATAAATAAATAAACTAAAAATATAGAGTGGTTATATTTAGTGTAGTGGATTGTAAAGATGAAATGGGATTTGATTGAAATAGTTTTATATTTATTTTGAAGATCTATAGGAGATTGAACAATAGAGGAATCTAATTAGGTAGAGTAGGCTATGAATTGCATTATGGGAACACACATGTCTAAGCCTTGAGGGAGGATGATTCCATAGATAATTATTAATTTGTCTTGATAAAATTATTACTTGCACTGTTATGTTAGTTCAATTTTAGTTCATTGAGGGAGGATGATTTTAGGGACTACTAAATGATAATAACATTTTCAATTTGTAATCAATTGTAATTTTAAAATTTAGGTTGGGGTTCTTTGCCTCTTCATCTTCTATAGGCTCAGGGGTGGGGCTCTTTGCCTCCCATGAATTAGTGTACGTGGAGCCTTTCTTCTCAAGAGTTTGTAAGGTGGTAGACAACCTCTACTAGAGAAAGACTTCCCCAGGCTTATTTTTTCTATTTCTCACTATAATTTTCTAAGGCTCAAGATGAGGTCGTTTAATAAGCTATCTATTCTAGGTAGGACCCTGTTATTGAAGGGAAAGATCTTCCAAGATTTGACTGAGGTGATCCTCTTGATTATGTCCTCCTAATCATGACCCTTCATTGTTTATCTCTTTACTACTACTACTACTTAAGTTTCCTTTTTTTTAATGTTCTAGAGTTTTTCTAGGTTTGACCTATTTTTGTCTAAATTTTTTTTTACCTCGTTTATGTTTCTTATGCTGAACTTAGTATATTATTATGTGTGCTCTCTTACCACCAACCTTTTTTGTGAATAGTCTTATAACTTTAATATATTTATAATATAAACACTATTTTATTAAAATAAATAAATAAATAAAAGTTTTAAAATTTTAATTTCTAAAATACAAATGTTAACAAATATAAAATTTGTAAGTGTGTAGATAACCTCATGGTGGAAACATACTTCCCCAATCCCATAGAATTTGTGTGAGAAGTTGGCTCATAATCTTTGACAAATTGAAACTCAATCAATGATGCAAAAATTTATACCCCATGAACAAGAATAACACAAGGGTCCATCCCTTTCAAACCTGCTTATATTAGATGTCAAATCAACATACTTTCCAAGATAATTTAATAATGATTTTATATTTCACTATCCTACATCTCTTCACATTTGTTGGTACTCTCCTATGGCATGGCCTTGTTTATTAGTTCTGAAGGGTATACTAAAGGTTGAAATTTGCTTTAACTATCGATTAAAGTTTTCCTTTTAGACCAATCAGAATTCATTATTTTTTGTGTATGCAAAAATTTACAATTTTACAAAAGTTAAGTTGTGCATTTTTTAACAAAAATCATGAAGAAAAACATTTATCTATATCATGATTGGCCAAAATTATCCATATATTATTTAAGGAAAGATCGCTGACATCATCAATAATAACTATAATAAATGTGGAGCAGTACATTTTTTTTATAAGAAACTACAGACTTATTGATGGGTGACTTTATGATGGTAGAACAATTTTTATGTGAATGCTAGTTCGATTTAAAATATGAAGTCATGAGAAACTAGTCCTAAAGAACTCAGTAAATTTTTAGTGGTGATAAGTTTGGCTTATGTGGTGATGTCATGGAAATAAATGTTGTCCTTTAATTAGTAAATTTATTAAATGCACTATCACGTAAAGGATCTAGCTTACCACTAGCTAAATTGATAATCTTGAGCCCTCTTCCCACCCTATGAAATTTCACCAGCTAGCAAAGACATGATAATATGTCGAGCTTCCTTTGTTAAAATTGCATGGACTATATTTCTCATTGTGCTCTTTGTTATGTCTATTTTTACAGTGATTAACATTTATTCTATGGAGGGATTTACCTATATGGGTTCATTTTGATGCAAAGGCATCACTTGAAGAACTAATTGCTTTGTTTTTCCCTCCATTTTGCTTTTGCATTTTTTTTGAAAATTTATTTTGTTCTTAATATTGTTTTAAGCCTGTTAAAAAAAGAAAAAAAAAAAAAAAAAAAAGAGCAGCCTGTAGTTTAGTTAGAATCTCCTTATCTTGGAAGTCTGTTTTAGTGCATTTTGGGTAGATTGTTGCGCCCAACCCAGGTTTGAACAATTTGCTATGTTAATATTAAGAGATTTTTTTATGCATTCTGATGTTTTTTGTGTTAAAAAGAAAGAGGATTTTTGTGAGAAACAGGGGGAGGCGATGCAGGAGAGAACAGGGGCGTTGAATAAAATCAAAACAACTACTGCTGAGTCTTAGTTTTCCCACAGGTCACCTATGATTGTTGGGCGTTCAAATGTGTTATGCTGGGTTTGAAGCTAAGTATGATTCTTTTGTTTCTTGTCAATATTAAACTATCTATGCTTGGGCGTTCCATGTTGGCTGGACCGTAGTTTTTGTTTTATCAAATACATTGTTATGATTTCTGGGCCGCCCCAAACAAATTATTGTTGATAGCTTCAGCGGTTTCAACATAAGTATTAAACTGTTTGGGCCGCTTCAATATACGCCTATGTTTATATAAAATGTTGCTGAGCCGCTTATATTTCCTGACTGGGTCGTGTAATTATTCTGGGACGTGTTCAACGCCTTGAAAGTTAAGTGACGTGGCATACCACATAGGCTCTGTCTTGGTAACCTTTGCATTCAGTATATGTATGAAAGTGTGCAGCCAGGTTCACACTAGCAAATTAGATATTCTTGTGCTGTCTGTATAATGGTGCGCCTAGGAGAATGTGAAGAAGATAAAGTTTAATCCTACCACAATTATTTGATTTTAATTTTGGTCATTCTATAATTGATGCTGGGCGTTCAAATATAGTGAATGATTTTTTTTATTTTTTGTGAATGGCAATGAAAATCCAGCAGCTGTTTGTAATATCAGTTGAAGACTTTTAAAATTACTATCCAGTTTACTCAAGCTGTGGACTCTGTCAGAACATATGTTTTATGTCTTCCATTTGAAGTTTTTCTGTTCATACTTTAAAGATTAATAAAGTGTGAAGAGTGTCACAGTTCATCACATTTCTTCTTAGCATTCTCATTAAAATCCTATGTCATGTCAATTTTGTATGAGCTCCATGTTCAACACTAAGATTGTCAGTCATGCAAACAAAATGGCAAGAGGATAGAAAATTCTGGAAAAGGAAGAGTGACTTAAACTGTAATGTGTGTAGCTAAGGAAGTTATACCTAATTTAGCAATGGATTTGAAGAGGGCATTGATGTGTTGTAATGATGTAGATAAAGTAAGTGTTAAGTGCCTTCTTGGGTTGAGGAAATGTATAATGTGATTAGCTTTAACATTTTTTTGTTTCAGGAAAGGGTATATAGTTGTTACTATGTTGTTACTTATTCATAGGGTTTTGAATCAGAAGAATTGATAGATATGAGTACTCACCATTAATGATAAACATCCTTAGGACACATAGAAAATAATATTGATTTGACTCTAACCCCAATTAATTTTAATGATTTGTGCTACTGGCATGGCTGATTGGCTACAAAAGCTCACATACATAATAGACTTGGTAGGCTAGGCATCTAGTCATGTCAACTACTATGTCTAGTTCTCATCATCTGGCATGGATGAATTCAACTACAAAAATATGGGTTCAATGGCATATATGGGAGGCAACTACAAGTCTCTCGCTGATTGTTCGCTCTAGAGAGCTTAGAGACACTACTCTTCCATTGTTGATGGTCCAAATGTGTGTCTAATTTTTAGTTTTATTGCTTGCCATTTTTTTAAAAAACTAGACTACAATTATCATGTGGGGCTTCCATTCTCCTTTCCTCAGCTCCCTCCATCACCCCATCTCTCTTTCCTTCCTTTCTCTACTCCTACCTGCACCCAACAGAAGAAAGAATTTTACACTATTACAATAATTGAAACTAAATGAGGTACAACTACAAGGTGTAACTATCAGCTTAAAATTATATATAGTGAGGATCACTACTCAGAATAGAATTGAGGAGGATTATAATCAATGAAAGAGTTAGCTTATATTGGGAACATTCTTTATTGACCCAACTTTATCTTTGGGCCTAGTTGAGTTTTGATATATTTGGGTAGGGTAGGGTTATATTCACTTAACATATGATTTTAGCTAGAAAATATTCTAGCAGATTAGGTAACCATATATTAACATTGATGATTTAATTGTTAGTTACCTAATTAGATAGTTGTGAAATTTTATGCTCCTATGTCAACGTATTGTTTGTCAATATCACCCATTTTTGGTAAATGTGAATCTTCATGCTTCATCATCAAAATATGATAGATATAAATATTTATGTACTATAATGTGGTGATTTAGGGTTTGTAGGTGATTATGATTATAGCAAAGAGTTTTGTCCACCTAGAAATAGGGATTGTTACTGCTAAAGGATTGGTGGTTTTGACGTTGCATTCTCTAGGTGGTAGCCAAGGCAAGTGTGATTTTCCTACAATTTTCATTATTGGGGATTCCAATTCAGATATAGAAAATTTCTATGCTAATTTCCATTCTTTTTCCCCTCCCTATGGAATGATTTTTTTCCATAAGCTTGCAGGTCGATCAAGTGATGGCTGCCTTGCAATTGATTTCTTAGGTATTCAACCTGAACCAATATTCATTATATGATGTGGATGGTTTTGAAATTTTTTGAAGTCTCCTTGTTTTACTTAATATATATTCCCTAATATTCTCATTCAATAGCAAATTATTTATGATTAAATTAAGAAATTAAGGGGTGGCAAAAATGACAATCAGCTAACAAAGAATAGAGCACAACCAAAAATCTATGTGGGGAACAATATAAACACTAATACATAATGGTGTTGATAGAAGTTCTTTTTATTTCTTAATAGATTAAAATTATCCACAAAATGGAATATAGGTAATTTGAGGGAAAGAGTTCAATGGTTTATTTACTAAAAATGTCATGTGCATTTTGCATTTTTCTTTTATGAAATCCAAATTTGGTAGTAAATCCTTATTCTCGCTGTACCAAAATGACTCATTGAATTTCTAGTGTATAATTGAATAAAATCAATAAACTGATATTTTTCTTTTTATTGAAATTTATTAGGTCAAGATTTTGGCTTACGATTTCTCAATCCATATTTGCAATCTTTAGGTTTTTATTTTCATCATGGAGCCGACTACGCCTCCAATGCTATGGCATTTCTTAAACCCAACACTTCATAGTATGTAATTATAATTAGCCCCTTCTATCTGGGAGTTTAGTATAATCAAATGAAGGATTCCAAAGTTCATGTTCTTGATCTTCTTTCAAAAGGTATATTTTAATTGTCATGTTTATTTCAATGGTTGGATAAAAAATATTATCATTCAAAATGATGTAGCATCCTATTAACATGTGGATTAACTCATCAATTCACTATTCAAGATGATGACATTGGACATTAGAGCTCTGCATTAGAAGTTACTAAACAGTCACTAGAAAAAGGATAATGCCTTAAGCACAAAGATAATCAATCTAAAGTGTCATTTGCTTGCTACACTAAAAACATCCTAGCATCCCAGGTTATCATTTCAGACCATATTTTATCTTATAAGACCCAAAAAGTACTTGAAAACTAGAAGAAATTATGAATCCACTAATGACTGAGGCCATTCCCAAAATATAGAGAAAGTTTTCTAGTCATATTGAATCCAATGTCATGTGCAATGAAAATTAGACCCATTATTTCTGATCACAAGTCAAAAAACTGCACAATTTTTTAAGAAATGTACTTGCTTTGTTCTACTTTGTTCTGATTAGTTAATATATCCTATTGTCTTTTCCTTTGCAGGAAAATATTTTGAGTATATACCAACTATAGATTTCTTTAGTAAAGTTCTCTAATTTATTGATATTGGGCAGATTGATTTCACCTCACAACTTGGTTGGATAGGAATTGGAGGAGTTAAGAAGTTTCTCCCTAAAGTGGCTTCTTAGATTGGTGAAACTATGAAGATAAATCCTTAGTCACTGACCCTTCATTAAGAGTAGTTTGGGATCATAAGAGATTTAGTTAAATGGCTTTGTCAGTTGATTCAAATAGGCATTACATGGAGAAGGGGAAAGGACAATATTTGTGGCTAACCTTGCACCAATTAGTTGTTTTCCATCCTTTCTGATTGAGCTTCTTCATGAAAAGTCTAATCTAGACATTTATGGAGGTATGATCTCCTACAACAATTTAGTACTTTACTATAATAACTTACTCAAAGTTAAGCTTGAAGAAGTTTGAAAAGTCTTACCGGATGCATCTGTTGTATATGTTGACTCACATGCCATTAAGTTGGAGATCAATACAAACCCAACAAAACATGGCAATCTCTTTCATTGGCAAGCACATAATTCATCTCTGATTATCAATAAAATTGCATAATTTTTTGGCTTACTAAATCATTGAACCCATTCAGTAAGGAGAGCAATGTCACACTTAAGATACCATTTGGGCAAAAAACTATGACAATCAGAACTGGGATCGATCTGTGTGACCATAAATCAACTATCATAAGCATAGATATATTTAGTTGATGATGAAATGGAAACCATTGACATCATTTAGGCCAAATTAGTCCTAGAAATGGCTTTCCCCCAATTAGGTGTAAGTGGGGGAAATGTATGTCCAATTAGAGCTAATGTATGCCAATTGGTGCTAATTGGACTTAATTGGTGTAATTGGGCCTACTTAGTCCCAATTAGACATACATTCCACCAACTAGTAGAATTGGGTGGCAGTTTGGGAAATGTGTATTTATTATGGGATCTCTTTTATAATTTTTAGGTAGGTAGCACATTGGTTTGGAACCTGGTCGTATCAGGGTAGGACGTGAGCCACAGGGCGGATACTTGAAAATGTTTTTGTTTTGAGTGTAGATTTATCTCAATGCTCGTAGATAACTTTGTCTTAAGTCAAATTAGTTCTAGACTCATACATATTTATGTCTTCAGGGGAAAAAAATAGTTCATGTTCATAATTACTTATGATATGAGAATAATTTTAGTTCACATAATTTTAATTAGAAGTAATAAATATGTTTGTGTTTTGGGGTAAGTTTAGATTAGTTTTATAAAAATATTTTTGTCCCAAATAAATTTATCTCCCTCCCATAAAATCATTTGTTTGGTTTTCAATATAATTTTATATGATTTGTAGAGAATTTATTTTCAAGTATATTTTGAATTCAAAATCGTTGATATTTTTGTCCCATGGATACTTTTAGCAGAGATTTATTAATAGTTTTTTGTTTATGGGAAAATTTAGCTCAACTATTAAAATGATTTTATCTTCAAGGGAAATTTTAGTTCAGATTCATCAAATTTTTTGTTTCAAGAATAATTTTGTTTCATATTTTGCATATTATTTTAACCTAGACAATTTGTTTTATGCGTGAAAATTTAACAGACTAACAAATACTTTTGTCTCAGGGATATGTTTAAATATCTAATAAGAATTGTGTAAAAAAGAATTCAGTTTTGCCATATATATATATATATATATATATATATATATATATATATATATATAAATTAAGAAAATGCATCCAAATTTTAAATTGTAATAATTTATATAAGAGTTATTTTATTTTTATTTTTTTAAATAAATTTTATTCTTCTATGAATGAAAATATAATTATAAATATACATCAATTTATTTAATAATATAATTATATTATGTAAAATTAAAATTACATTTTTATTTGTCAACATGACTTATTGGATGTTGGTTTAGATGCTTTTATAATGAATAATTAATTTATATAAAATGTTATAATATTTTTACCATTTTATTGAAAAATATAATTTAATATGATAAATTTTAAGAAATGATTCTATCATCCCAAATGTTTTTGAATAATCTGATTATATATATATAATCACACACTTTCATTTTAAATAGTATTGTTAGTAAAGACTTAAAGTTTCATTTAAAGATTTCACTAATTATTACATAATGTTAATTAACATGTAACTTGGAAATCATATATATGTGTATACTCACACTCAAGTTTAAAAAATTGAGTCTTTCCCTATGCATTAAATTTTATATATATATATATATATATATATATATATATATATATATATATATATATATATATATATATATATATAATTTGGCTATTGTTTTGGATCATCACATATAATCCATAATCAAGATATAAAAATGTCCATGGATAAATAAAATCTACATGATTCTTCCAAACAAATTTCTCTTTTGTTAAGTTTATTAACTATAATAGTTGGATGAAAATAAAAACCATATAATGGTGATTTATTCCCATATATGTGTGTGTGTGTGTGTGTGTGTGTGTGTGTGTGTGACTTTATCTATTTCATCTTTAGTGCTTATATATCTAGGTATCTTGTTAGATTTCCTTGTTTGTTATCAATTCCTATAAATGCTCTTACGATTAGGTATATGGCTTTGGGAGAAGCCTCTTATATTCACTTACATGTCTACAATGTCACTTGCAAGTACACCATTTGAAAAAAAGTATTACCAATACATGTATGTCTATCAGGGCATATGAAATTAAGAAGAATCATATCATGATGAAAGAGAGCTTGTAGTTAGACATTAAATTACTTGTATTTAGTTGCAAAATTAGTAAAATACAATCTTACTTTTCTTTGGAAGCCTAGATGAATGAAACTCTTCAAAGAATGGATTAAATATTTGTCTACTATTTGACATTATTTTTATTGATTTTGAATCTATATTACATCATATGGTACAAATGATTCAACAAATATAGTTACATGTATTTAGTTTCAAAATTAGTCAAATACAATCTTACTTTTCTTTGGAAGCCTAAATAAATGAAACTCTTCAAAGAATGGATTAAATATTTGTCTACTATTTGACATTATTTTTCTTGATTTTGAATCTATATTACATCATATGGTACAAATGATTCAACAAATATAGATGTTGATATGCTTGAGAGGCATAAAAAGGTTTCAACAAGTTTTACAACCATGTTGTTAACAGATTGAGCACTATGGAAATACAATACCTTCATCATGTTGATGATAGGTATGCCCAAATAATGTATAATGTAAAACATTCAAATGTATAAAATATAATGTTTTCAAAATATATGTCAAGATACCATCTATATGTTATAGGTAGTAGGATTTGACACAAAATAAAAGCATTATGGTATGCTAGATCATCATTATAATTGTTAATGATTTATGAAATGCATGTTTCCTTATAATTGTGGCCTATTAAAAACATTGATGTATGTTCCATGTATATTTACACATGTCACAATGTATTATATATTTAAATGTTCAATATTTAGAATGCTTGAGATGATTTTCTAAAATATGATACTCAAACCAGCAAAAATAGCTCCCAAAAAACATTTAGGACCACCAATATTTATGTATTACATTTTCCATCAATGAGGAGATTTAAGCACAATGCATCCATTTAAGTTCATAAACATAGGTGCCAATATATTTTGATCACCCATGCTTCTAAAAATAAACTTTTAATGATTTAGAAAACTCCAATACTTTAAATAATAAGCATAAACTTCTTGTGGCTTTCCACCAAGAGGTTTCATCCACCAAATTTTTTGGCTCATTTGGTTCATACTAGGTCAATTATATAATAACTATTCTTAAATAATTTTACTCGATAAAAAATATTTACTCTATGATCAATACTTAATTTTTTTTTTAAACTATTCTAAACTTCTTTATGGACTTGACGCATGGCACCCTTGTTTAAATACCTCTTATTATGCCATGACTATTGAATTCAACCTAGTTAATTTTTTTCTTTTTCTTTTTGGACCAATCATATGTCATTATTTTTGATATACTAAAGTTTAACTATAGAAAAAATAATAGAAAATGAGATTTTATATCAAAAAGTCTTATTCTAATGCTCATTTTTAAATAGTAATATCCTTGTTGGTTGTTATGATAAAGGAAAATACAACTGACAACAATACTGCTTAAATTAAAAAAATGGTAGAAAATAAGCTTGGATTAATGGCTTAAGTGAGACTAATTACAAATGGTCTATAGATTATTTCAAAATTGTGGACACACTATTGTGCCATGGATCTCACAATCACTATGTTTGTCACCTATATTTGTGGGAACATTTTTAATATATTTGAAGGTATTATATAGAATCATTGAATTATATAGAATGTCGGTATCACTATTTATTTTTTGTAAATAAATATATAGTGAATTTATAATGCTGAGTAAGCATACATCTAAATCAGAAAGCTTGCTCTTTTAGTTAAGTAGCCATGAGTATGGGGCATTTATACCTTCAAAATTACCCATGAAATGATCTTAAATTTAACCACTTATAAACAACCATTATGTTCATAGTTGAACTACAACCCTTTCAATTAATACTATTTTCTATTTTCATTATATAATGGTACAAGCATTTGCATGCAAATATTAGGAAATATGATTTTAGACACTAGTGATATCATAGATACCTCTCTAGGTTCAAGATTAGACAATTCATTGGTCTAAAAAGAATCAACTTTGGAGAGCTATCAAGTGATGTATGGGTATGCTAGTTTTGGGATCTAAAGACTTGGAACTCATGTCTCTGTTTGCCACTTTGCCTGCCTTCAAAATTCTATTTTGGCATCAAAATTTGTTATTCATACTCTTCAAAAGTTAAATAAAAAATAAAAAATAGGGAAATAATTTGGGAAGACAACACCATATTCAAAGCAAAGGGTATGATCTCGAACTAATTTCCAACTAAGCATTTGATGTTCTTAAGATCTCCGTTTCAGATGCCACCATGATTTATTTGCTTTTATTTTTGTGACAAATTTAAATAGATTTTAAGGCCTCCTTGTGCTGTGTTATAACCACAGATCCCTTTTTTGGTCATCTTTAATTTGTTCTTTTATTCAGATAATAATCAAACATGGGGCTTATCATTAGCAATGATTTATTCTATATCTTTGTTCTTACAATGTAATCTATCCTTCTACATGAGATTTTGAGTAATTAATACACTATTTTTTTTAATTTTGTAATGAGTATACTCAAGTCTTTCTTTGTATCATTAGAAAAACACTAATTTTCATTCATTTAGCATATTTTGAGCGCAACTAGATAGTTAGGGGATATTTATAATTCCATTCCATTTCAATATTGATATTAATTAAGTGAATATATAGGATTGAGTGCAGGGATTTTTATTCATTGACATTAACATTATTTCACTTCTGTACTATGATCCTCAACTCTACCGATTAGAAAAAAACCCAATTTTCCATTCAATTAAGAGAGAATAAGTTTTTCCTGGATCTCGAGATGTTTATAAACAAATAACATGATAAATTACATCTCATTTTAGTATTGATATTGATGGAAGAAACATATTTGACTGAATGTAGGGAGATGACGAAGATGGCAACTTGGCAATAATTAACACCCACTTATGGAAACTTCTCCTATATGATTAATATAGTAGGTTAGATTATATTATTGTTGTTAAGATATATTGTTATTTGTTATAACAATATATGGTAATAGGTGTGTGCTTAGTTATAGAATTCGGATTGAGAGAATCTTGAAGATACTATAGGAAACATTATTCCTATAAATATGTAACATGCCCTGAATCATTATTATTGAGATTAATAGAATATAAGAGAGAAAATATATTATAGTGTGATTAAAAGTATTTGTGTACTGCATATCTCTGTTAGACTGGCTCATTCCCCAACAGTGGTATTAGAGTACGTGGATCTTTAATGGATCAGTGATATTTATCTAAGGGGCAGTCATTCAGTTCGTCGCCCCATAGATACCTGCATCAAACGAAAAAACAAGTTTGATGCACAGGGTCCATACTGAGCTCTCTTCTCTAATTCAGCTCGAATTATAGCGATTGACTTAGCATCTGATCTGCAAAGTGAAATGTATCAGTAAAAGAAACCTCTACACTCACATCTACTACGCTTCAAGAAACTGCCTTGCCTTGACTATACGGATTGATCAATCATGTTTGGATGGTTTCATTGATGAATTTATGCACATTTAATTTCTGTTAAATGGTCGATCAGATCCATGCATCTAATCTCTGTGAGGACATCTTTGCCGTGATCTGCCATCGTGATCTTGTTTTTTTATCTTTAGTGCAATTTGGCGATTCTCTACATAAGTCTTTGAGAGCATCTTCCACCAAGCCTTCTTTATGTTTTTCATAATTGAGGCATTCCATTGGTTGCCTACCATTCTCGCAGCTTTGGTAGCATTAAATGAGACTACCCATGCTCTTGAAGTCCTAACCCAAATCTTTAAAGATTCAAAATAATAAGATATATATTGTTAAATAGAGATGATTATTAATTTTTGTATGTATATATATTTAAAATAAAGGTTGTGTAGCAGTTAATCATCGTATTGAAAATTGTTTATGATTGAATTTATATATAAATTTACAATATAAACTCAGCATAAAAAAAATGAATGATACGCAAGAATTAATTATGATTAATATGAGCCAACATATTATTAGTTGGGATGAAAGTCATACTATTGAAACAAGGACTAACAAGATGTTTTTAAGTTTTTGTAGTTTGTCAACTTATTAAAAACTAATTTTAAATGTGACTTACATCTAGTTTAAAACTAAAAAAATGGAGCAACATTAACTTGGAATAAGGTAGATGAAATTATACATGTATTAGTCTAAATGTGACAATTTAATAAATATATTTTAAATTGATGGTGATAATCATTGAAATGTAGAGAAGTTACATTCAAAAGTATTGGACAACCATTGGGTAACAAGTATGTAGGTCTCCACATCTGATTATTCTAGAATAGATTTGTATTAAATATAGGTAAATTTTATAATGTTCATGAGTTTTGAGATGTTAAGGATCCTATAATAATATGGTAATGTGGAATATCTTTATTGTGTTTTCACATTGCACAACCAATATTATATCGTATATTTCATAAAGTAAATGTAGTTGTTTACTCATCTTATTTAGCTTAGGAGATAAATGATCTAATTAATTCTTTTCTCAATTCTTATATCAACTAAAAATAATTTTAATTTAATTGACCCATAATTTTTTGTCTGTTAGGCTTATTTTGGGGCAAGAATTTGACCATTATTACTTACAGTGTTAAGGTTTTAAAAATTTGTATTTATTAATTGAAGGTTTTAATAGTTTGTATATAAATAGAGTCCACATTCATTAGCAAAGATTTTTTTTCAAAAATTTAATCTATGTCATCTAGATGGGCACTATCGAATTGTAACTATGTTATAGACTGAGATTTTCACTAAAAAGTAGAATCATGTGGTGGTGACTAGATATTCACGTTGTCCCTCTGCATTCAATCATGTTTATAATTGTACATATTATTAAAGTGATTTTGGTCAAATATAATTTATGTAATTACAAAATTTTAATTATATTTATGTATAAAAAATCTCATAAATATGACATTTAAATATAACTACAATTATGATGATTTGCGGGTACTTTATTTAATATTTTCTAAGATATAACAACATAATGAAAACAAAACCTTTATGTATTTAAAGGTTTTATAAAAATAATATATATTAAATATTATTTTATAAATAAAAAATTAGATTTAGTGTGTAGAGTGATCTCTAAAAGAATATGAGGCATTTGAACTTAAGTCTAAATAATATGAGGTGGATCATTTATGGAATGAAGAGAGAGAGGAATACAAAAAATATAGTTAATATGAAAAAAAAAGGGAAGGTTTGAGATTAAAATTGGTATAAAAGTGTCATGTTGGGCCAATTACATTGGGACAAGATATATGGTTTTATATCTAAAAGTTTTATGTGTACATTTTTTACCAAATATTACTTCTGATAGTGTTATTGGGTAGGGCATGACATGTTTTTACCTTTTATTGTTATGGAGATTGATTGATAAGACATGAACAAACAAATGCTGTCTTGTTTATTATGGAATGGTGTATTTATTGAAATAAGAATTATTTTAATCATTTTATAATTTTGACATCATTTTTAATTGATTGTTACAATTAATAAATATAATATTCTTTAATAAGATGGAGAGGATCATGCTTTAATTTTTTGTTGTTAGACTTTATGATTTCTAAACTAATATGTTTTGTCAAAGTTTTTAATTGGTTAGAGCATATAAATTATTTTCTCAAGTGATTATATTAGTTCCTTGCTTTGGTAAGGACTAATAATAAGAAATATATTTTTAAATAGAGATGATTATTAATCCATGTATGTTTATACATGGATTTTATGATTATATGCATTATGCTCATTCTTAGTGCTAACCTTATAGGAGGTAAGCTTGACATGTATTTCTACTACCTAGAGGGTATTTCTAATACAGGTTTCCATCATTTTATTGGAAAGAATAAACGTGGGCTATTGAATTTTATTATTATTATTTTGTTTAACCTTTTTATGTTTTGATAAGGGTTAGGGAGAGAATAATGTAATCAAACAAATGGTTAAGATATTTTAAAAGTAGGCCAATTAAATAATCTAGATTCACAATATTCTGATACAATGCTCAGTTATGAAAGTATGTTAAATATAGAAAGTACAATGCCAAATGATTATTTAAATGTATTAACACAAGGAATAAATAATACTTAGCTCATATTTTAATGTGAAGATATTTGACAGATATAAGTTCATGAGAAGATAAGATGATGATCTGTTGTAATTCATTAAATTATGAATATATACTTTCTATCATTCAAGACAATGTTGCCAAACTATAGACACTAGTGTCAAAGCTTTTGTCCTAAATCTAATGATTTTGTCATAAATATGACATTTTTGTCTAGTAAAAAATATAGGCAATTTTTTGGAATGACCAACTGTGCATGTTAAGGTTCACTATTACCTTACAGATTGTCAACTTGGATCACACATATAGGTTCTGGATATTAATATTTTGCTCAAAATCTAGGTCCTTAAACTTAGGCATGTCACCTTGTAAATCAGGTGTTAGTGGGTTCAAGTGAAGTTGAGCTAAACTCAAAGACCCCTTTGTCAATGAGTTTTGCCTACATAGTCATATACTTTGAAGAGGGCCTCAGACTCATGTAATTCTCCCCTCTATGTGGGCTTTTATATGAAAAATTATGCAATATGATATGTGTTATATGCGAGTGCATGTAGTGATCTACCTTGTAACTTGACAAATACTACTCATGGGTTGTTCTTTGAATGTTTTAGACATGTAAGAGGAATATTTCTATATGACTGATTTGGAAATAAGAATGATTAAGGTAACATAAATTAGTTGTGCAAATGATTAAGTGTGAGCTTGATAGGTGTTTTTTTGGTAATTTTTAGATGATAATGGATGGCTTTTTATTTTGCATTTATACCAAACCTTTTGAAATGATCTCATGGGAGGGGTAAAAGAGTACCATAGGATGACCCATACATGTTGAAATATTTATAAATTTGATTATTTATAAGGCTCAAACACTAGCATTAGATCTAGGACATTAACATTGACACTAGTGTCCTAGTCTAGATAGTAGTGTTTGAGAGAGTAGAAAGTTGTTAAAGATGTGTGACTACCATAGTAGTATATAAGTTAGGTTTTATGTAAATTGTATGCTATAGGTGATTTGGATAATCAAAATATCAGGGTCAGACTATGTGATAAGCATATAGGCACTATGAGATGGTGAAAGTGAACATTTTGGCATTGATAAGGTCATAAACCAAAGGTTTGATCCATGAGTGATATTTCTCTCATATAAAAGACTAGTTTATCCCATATAACCAGATTTTAGTATCTACGTTTCCTCCCTTTAATCTAGTAATGCATAATGAGGAAATTTCTAATTTAAATAAAATAAATGTGTACATTGGTGTGTACAAAATAAATTGTCTTTGCTTGAGTCCTATTTAAATTTAATGTTTGTGTATTTTCTATAACCAATAATATGTTACAATGTAATTAATGAATATAATTTTCAAAATAAATAATTTAAAGAAAAGAGAGCAAGGAATGAGTACACATGTGTGTCAATGTAACCATGTTTCCCCTTGGTAGTTTTATTTGGTAATGATGTTTTTTTATTGAAGCATTAGAATGAGAAGTTCACAAAAGAGGAGAATTGGAGGGTGATCATTCCCCCAATCTGGTGTAAGGGTGAGTTGTACCAAAGCCATCAAGATCACTAATCTCAATCATAAAACTCAAGTGTATTCATAATATATCTAATCTTACCTAGGTAAAATGTTGTAACCATCTCAAATTAAAAAAAAAGAAGTAATGCTAATGTTGTTAAGGGTATGGAGTCTCAACCAAACTACTCAAGGGATCCAATTACTATAGATATAAAAAGCTCAATCGATGCATATTGGTAAGATTAGTACATAAATAGTATACAATTTGAATATGTATTAATGATTTGGTGCATTTGTAGAAAATATGCATATTTAATGTGTCTTAATCTAAAGTATATTTATGTAATCTCTACTCTATAAACTATGTATAATATTTATCACACATTTGAAAAACTCTATCTCAATTCTATAAAATTAGTGTCAAATGCATAAAATTATGACCCAAATGTATATCTGAATCATGTAAACTATATCAAATTCTACCAATTGTGTGTATGTGAATTCATGTCTCTATAAGATACCCCCACATATATGTTATGGCACCTTTTGAGATAAAGGGAATGTAACCTAGTAGTCATCTTATCCCAAAATGATAAGATAACCATGCCATATTTGTATCAATCATGTAGAAATGTAGCATATAGTGATATTATGTCAAAGTAGATGTAACAATGAAGCTCATAGTATCTAAACATAACAATCCCTAAGATGCATGATATGGATCATGGCAATGTCTAGGAGTAACAAACATAAGTTAAGAAAAAAATCAAGCACACACACAATAACACTCAATGTCATGCAAAAAGGGTCTAAGGAGACCATAAACAAGGGGCATTTTCAAATGTTGCACACTCAAAGAAAAATAAATTTTAAAATGCCTTCACAACAAAGAAATAAAATTTAGGGCACTGGAAGGCTAAAAACCCTAGAGAAAGTAAGGTTTTGCACAAGAATACTCAGAGGCTAGGTTCACCAAATGTTTAATCCTATTATGTTTTGCTAATTGTTAGGGGAGAATAACCTAATAAAATAAATGGCTAAGCTATTATAAAGTAGGCTAATTAAATAATTTAGATTCACAATATTTTGATATAGTGTTAAACTATGAAAGTATGTTAAATATAAAAATTACAATGCCAAACATTAATTTGAATGTAGTAACGTGAAGAATAAAAATACTTAGCTTATTTATTGATGCATAGGTGGATATAGAAGATGCAGGTACATGATAAGACATGATGATGTTCCATAATGATTTGTTTGATTTTGAATATTTTATTTTTATTAGTCTAGACACTACTTTCAAACTGTAAACACTAGCATTGACACTTTTATCCTGAATCTGACACTTCAATCTAGTAAAAAATACACATCCTTTTGTAAAATAACTAACTACTCTATAATATAAAAAAATATGACCAACTACACCTATTAGAGTTCATTTTTGCCTTTTAGATTTTCAACTTAGATCATACACATATGTTCTATTTATCACTCTTTTGCTCAAAACCCTAGGTACTCCAACTTGGGCATATCACCTTATAAAATGGGGGTCAGTAGGCTCAAGTGAAATTGATCTGACCTCAAATACCCCTTTGTCAATTAGTGTTGCCTATATAGCCATATAATTTGAAGAAGGCCTCAAAATAATATAGTTCTCCTCCTTATAGGGATTATGTGTGAACAATTATGCAATATGCTATATGTAAGTACATGTATTGATCTATCTTATAACTTGACGAATACTACTCATGGGCTGATATTTGAATGCTTCATACCTATGATAAAATTGCACAATTGAATTAGGGTTGTTACCTATAAATGACAAAATGTTTAAATTTTCTTCTTCTATTTCAGTTCACAATGACCACTTTCAATCTTGCAAGTAAAACCTGTTGACATTGTGTTTATGACTCATTAACATTTAAATAGAATTTTGGTATTAATATTCAAAAATTTGTGTGATTTCATCATTCACTTAATGATTAAGTGTTTTAGATATAAAATTGACTACTCTTATGAGATTAAATTAGATGCCTTAGAATTTGTCAAACCATGTTTATCTTTAACACTTTTTTCCCTACCATCTTTTGTCTGTTACATGTTATTTCCCATTTGTTTCATGGATTTTTTAATTGAATAATAACTTTGTTGTCATTTTAACTCTTAATTTTCTCATTAATTTTAAATTTACTTTGAAATTGATTAATTCTTTTGAGTTGCATGTTACTTGAGGAAGACAATAACTAATTTTTATGTTTGGAAAGTGGGTGGACTTTTTTCATCATTGTAGCTCTTAATTTTCTCATTGATTTTAAATTTACGTGCCAATTTATTAATTTTTTAGAGTCACATGTTACTTGAGAAAGACAATAACTAATTTTTATGTTTGGAAAGTGGGTAGAGATTGCTAACATATGAGGCTTCAGCAAGAAAGAAGCTTCAATTTCAAATTTTCACAATTCCTCTTAGAAGATTGAGAAGGATGCAATGGAAATTCCTATTTCAGCATAGAGAAGAGCATAGAACCTTGGTCAAATATCATGTATAGAAATATATGAATAAATCTTAGAAGATTGAGAAGGATGCAATGGAAATTCCTATTTCAGCATAGAGAGGAGTGTAGAACCTTGGCTGAATATCATCTATAGAACTATATGAATAACTATGGGCACTATATGAAATTACAAAAAATCACTTATGTTAAATTCTCAGGGCTTACTCAACATATGAAATTACTAGATGAAGTTTATAGGATGATTTGGTTAAGCCTCATCTTGATGATTTTAAGCTCTATAGCTTCTATAGTGAGCAATGGGTGCATGAGCAAAAACTTATTCACACTTGGGTATGATTACATTCTATTGATCTCTCGATAAGTTTCCTCCAAACCATAAACTACATTACCAAGTTTATATTTAAAAAGTTACCACATTATATTATATTATGGAATAAATATTTTCTTATTTATTAACTAGCTACAATTATGGACATAAATTATTGACAAAACAATGCTTATTTGTCTTGATGTTCCTCTAGGTTAAATATTATTCATGTTAAAAGGAATGGCTTTAATGAGACACAATGTCCTTATTCCCACTTCGTGGCTCTTAATGTGTATTATAAGGTTTTTCATTAGATTTTGATAACTATATATAATGTATTAATGTGCATTTTATGTCAACTTTATGGGTGTGTATCTCATATCTTTTGTAAGGCACTACCTCTCCAAATTTTGATTGGATTTGTTAATTATAGTAGTATCTGGTTATCTCATAATATTATATTTTAGTGTAAATTAATGTCATATGGTATTGTTATTTTTTAACACATTTTGACATTTTTTAATTAATAAAATTAATCAATATTAAAAAATTTTAATATTGAAACACATTAAATAACAATTTGAGTTATAACATTCTATTTTTGCTCATTCATTTGACCTATTTTATAACACTTTAAGTATCATTTTTTTTTTTTTTTTGGTGCCTTTGTTTCTTATACCATCTCACCTTAAATTATAATGTACCCTTTACCCTTCGACCATATTATGTAGGTTGATTCACTAATTTTTAACCATTTTAAAAGTTTGGCCTATTAGACATCAACCCTAATAAAATATCTTCACATTTATATGACATTTATTTTATTCTTTTGACATTTAATTAAAATTTAAATTACTTTTTGACTTCTTCACTCAAAATAAATAAATAAACTCAAACTATGATATGGTTATGGTAGGAGCACACATCCACTGTAGAGATCGATTAAAAGTATTTAATATATAAAATTAAATTTTAAATAAATTAAAAGCAAGAAAAAAAGAATTGTAATTGTTATAATTATTTAAACAAATTATATATATAAATGTTTAATAAAATATATATTTGAAAAATTTATAAATTTTATTATATTATTATTTTGATATATAATTTTAAAAAAAAAACTAATTTATTCAAAATAAAGAAATAATCTGAAACTATATTATGATCATGGTATGAGAACATATTTAATGTAGAGATTCATCAAATGTATCTTGTCTATGAAATTAAACCTTGATTGGATTGAGGACAAATAAAAAAGTAATAAATTAAAACTATTAATACTTTAAAAGTGTAAATAAATGTGTAGTAAAATATATATTAAATTTTTTATAAATTATATAGTAATTATTTTTATTTTCATCTAGTTAAAATAGTCTAGTAGAATCCATAAGTATAACCCAATCTAAATCAAAATGTAAAGCATTCTATGCCAATTAAAAAAATGTAGTGATATCAAAATGCTAATATTGTGAAGTAAAAGTGAAGAAACTATAGAAAATAAACACACAATAAACTTTAGTTCAACATCCTATATTTTGGTGGGAATCTATATCAAATGACTATCACTTCTATTCTACTTGAAGTGGGATTTTTAGTAGGGTACGACAAAAGCTCTACCTTGATCTATATATCCACTAGCTCAACAAGAACTTTAAATATGTGATGCTTGGTCTCTATATCATAATATGTTAGGCCATCTCCAAATATGTAGAAAAATTGTATTCCTTTGCTAATATTGAAGCAAAACTTCTCACAATCAAGCAAGCCATTATTCGGATTCAGAAATTCCCACCTTAATTCTTTAAGTGAAAGGTCAATAAGGATGTTGATATGATTTTTTGCTTCATCTTCTTTACATTCAAGATGGTTTTACATATAAGATGAAATGGCTGATGATGTTTGCCCATGGAGCTTTTCATCCTATATTATAATATGAAAACTATTAATATGGATCTTTTCATCCGATATTATAATAAGAAAATTGTTAATGTTTTAAGCATGTATGTATTTAGTTTCATAATGGCAATGTAGAAAACAATATGCAATACCTCATAATCTATGACATCATCTGTTAATCGTATACACAAGAACATGAGCTCATAGAATTTGGATTGATTAAGGTATATTTTCTCTATGATATCATTTGCTAAAATTGTTGGTGCTAAAAGGATAGACTATAAAAATATTCGTCCCATGACTGAACCAATTGTGGCATTCTTTATGTAATCTTTGAAGTTTGGAACAAATCAAATTTTTCTCCACTGTGCATTTTGTAAGTTTGCTGTGACATAATCTACCCACTCAAAAAATACCCTCAAATCATCTCATAGCCCAACACTAAAAAAATACCCTCAAATCATCTCATAGCCCAATCATTAATTACGTTGATTCCTTAAAGTCTAAAATATATCATTTCATATTTGCTTTTGGATATGAATGCAAAAGTTACATATCAACATTTGATAAATATTGTAATGCAACAATTCAATATTAGTGAATAAAAAAAGTTTGGAAAATAATAAGTACCACTTTTGTAATGTGTGGCATCATGTCATGTCCTTGCCTTTCATCAGCCTCACTTGGCAACTCATGTCCTATTTTAAAAACAAATAGTATGATTGCCTTGAAATTGTTAGGGCTGGTTTCTATAATAGAAACATTCCAACCTTGAATAACTGATTCACTGATAAGTTTGAGTTGGTCAAATGTTGCATAGTCATCAACAAGGTCATCAAGACTAGTAATAACACTTGCGAGTTTATCTATAGCAAGTCTACTACTAGAAAACTCTACCTCATCTACTCCAGAAACCCCCCATAGAAAACATTCTATCGAGTGCTCTCTAATTGCTATCAGTTTAGGGATGCCCGAATCTATCCACCATCTGATATACATATTAATGAATTTCAAATGAGTTTAAAAAATATTTTTAAATATATTTATATATAATACATAAATGTTAGAAATCAAGCCAATATTACTAGTTTATATTAATAAAAATAAAATTTTAAATGATTACTCATCTTATCTAATTAATTAATTAATATTTATATTAATCATATATGTTGCAAAACTAAGAATGCACTCACTATGAACTATTACTAAATGTTTCAATATAAAAATAGTAATAGTATAATTAAATCTAAATTTAAAAATGTTATTGGCCTATTGATGAAGTTTTTTGATTTGCAAAGAAACCACAAAGTATCAATTCTTGTTAAATTATAATCTAAATAAAAGATAACAAAGTAAAAGTTAAATAATTTTAAAGATATACCATATATTCACAATAGACATCCATAAAAAATAGAAAAATATAGCTCTGACAAGAGCATAGGGCCTAAGGCACTTCAAAGTTATCTCAATCTAGTATTCCCTTAGTATATTTTAAAGTGTTTTAACTTATTAATATGCTATCTCAATCTCATATTCCTTTAAAGTGTTTTAATTTATTGAAATTTGATATTTATCTAGAGAGTGCCTTCATCTCCATCTAAGGGATAGATTGAAGAATATTGAATTGCAATTTCGCCAGTTCCAAAATCTTCTTGCTATTCAAGTTTGATAAAAATCTTTAAAAAATAATAAAAATTCAACAATTAATATAAGCATCAAATCTTTTAATTATTGAGACTTAGCAAAAATATATATATATATATATTTCTAAAAATATGTAACAACTTCTACCTGGTATTATCTTGTTCTTATATTTCTATAAAATTTCTTGCTTCCCATCTAGAAAAAGTGCAAGGCCATTCATATACTTGTGCGTACTCCACCTAATCAAACATAAACAACATTTAAAAGTTAACGATGCTTGTTTCAACTTCTCTAATATCTACTATGATGTCCTTTTTAAACTTCATACCTCTTTTGAAAACCTTTGATGATATTGAGAAATGTTTGTCCCTCCAAGTTTTGCTAATATTTGCTTTAAATATGCAGTGCTAAATACTTTTGCCTCATCCATAACCTTTTCTCCAGGAAATGAGATACTGGAAGCTCTCAAAAGGTTGAGCATGCTTCTCATCATGTGTTCCTCTCTCATGTTGCTGTTATTGTTATTACCATTACAATTCTCTCTACTGCAAAAGAACTCTCCATTTTTGTCTTTGAAGTTTTCCAAAACATATGTGTACAATCACCTTATGTAAATAAATATTTTATTATAAATAACTATAGAAAATAAAAAAACGTTTTAAAAGTAGAGAAAATTATTTGATACCTGCAGATACATCATAGTAATGCAGTCTAAGAATCCGAAGTCCTAAAGCTGTAGCATTTAGATCACTGACAACACTTGCACTTCCTGATCCAATGCCCACTCTTCCATTCCAACATCTATAAGTAAATTCAGTTTTTTTTCATTTTAGTCAAGAGTAATCATTTCTTCTATGATCAGATCGGATTTAGATTTTGAAAAACAGATATATAAACATGTAAGAAGAGATTGTTAACAGACCTATAAACATAATCCAGAATTACTTTTATTTCACTCTCAAAATATCGATCGATTCCTAAGCATTGAATTGCGTCAACCATCTCAAGACCCTCGATTAAATCACCATCGCCATCTCCATTTTTCATTTCGTTTAACATGATCTTAACTTCTTTAATCAGCATTTCTGCACGTTCACGGTATATCGATGCCTGACAAATACACAACCAGCAATAAAAAAGTTTACGTCAACAACATACACTTATTCCATAGGAGTAAAAACTAAGAAATGAGCGAGCATATGTATATACTCCGTATGGTGTTTCTATCGATTGCACAAAAGCATTGTCCCACTCATTGGAAGCATTCGCTGGCATGGCAGAAAGAGGAGAATAACAGTCCTCAGCATTTCAAATCCGCCATTGGAGAAACACCAAAATTTGAGCTCAATCTTATTTCAAAGCCAAAGCCGTTGTGAAAAACTTGTGGAAAAGGCTATAATTTATAAGCATCAGGGTAGAATAAGTTAAGCATATCAATTTTATTCTTTTAAAAATTTCTTGAATAATTTAGGCACCTGTGATTAAGAGGCTTGTATAATTTAAGAACTTTTATTTTATTGGGAACTTAAAGTGAGCTGAGCTTCTTGGAAAATCAGAATATTATGCTGTACTATTTTAGAATAGAAGAGGGGCATATTGTGAATGCTCTCACCTATGCCCAAGCTTTTGGTTGTTTTCCTTATATAATAAATATAGACTGAATATATTATGGCTATAACATCCATCCAAGTAAAATAATACAAAATCAAAATAATGTAAACCTTTTTTTCTTAATCTACTTCAATATACAAGAAGACATATCGCTCACACATGTACATTATTTGTTTATAACATTGGGAATGAATATATCCATTTCAACTTTTTTAACACAAAATACGAAGTAAAGAAAATGTAAAACCTCTCTTGTGGGTATTCTATAAATAAAAATTCATGTCTATTTTAAGAAATATACATAACTTTGTTCAAAAATAATATATGTATGTAATGAATATATACTAGTATCTCACACTTCAATGAAAAATATATTCACGAATGGCACACTACCAACACTCTTGCTTATGTCTAAGTCATCTATTTTTTTCCCCTGCACAACAAACATACATTGAATATATTAAAGTTATATCATCCATTCAAGAAAAAAGTACAAAATCAAAACAATGTAAAATTTGCTTCTTAGTTTGCTTTAAATATACACCAATACATATTGCTAATGCACATGGTTTGTTAACAATATAAACAATGAATATATCAAGTTAAATGTTTTTTAACAAAAAATAAAAAATACAAAAAATACAAGACTTCCTTTATATGTATTTTACAAATTAAAAAAAAATGTCTATTTTGGGTAATATACATGGATTTGTTCGCATGCAAGACATACGTGTAATGAATATATCCTGTTGATATCATATTTCAATTAGAAAATATAGGGAGACAAAAGAGAGTTCTTACCCAAAAAATGAATATGTTACACCTATTCACAACTCAAAGATGATCACAATAGAAAATTACAACACAATACCATTGATCTCGTCTATGTTGAAACTCTCTAAATTTTTCTATGCATATTCAAACTACCAATATGACGTGATCACCCCATTCAATGTAAATCAAGACAAACATTAAATATACATGCATGTCACCAGAGACGCCAAAGGACATTAATGATCTAAAATAAAAAAATTACTCAAATTATAATCGAAATTAAAAAAATCTATATAACTTACTCTTATTAACCAACGAAAAATCATTATTTTTAACTAATTGAACATTCCTATATGATTAAGAAAATTTTTTCACCAATTATATATATATATATATATAAGAAAATAAATAAAAAAACAAATATTTATTTTCTAAAAACCTCATGCCAAAGATAAGAAATGCCAATCTACTCGAAACTCTAGGCAATGCACCTAAAATTTACAATAGCAGGCAAATACCAATGAATGAGACGCAGATGGCTAAAGAGAAGGCTCAGGAGATGGTCAACCTCCTCCTCATGAGCAAGTGCGCCAAGTTTAATGAGGCAACAGTGATCAACTATTCGAATCTTCATCTGTCCATTCCCTTGCAAAATCTTATCAACCAATCTACTGCTCATATTTCTTCAGCACCACAAGCAAGCACATGCCTGTATGGTTTTCAATCATGAATAGTTGAAGTGTCAGTGCCTAAGGTTGGACTAATCATCATAATTGATGGGTAATTTAGAAAAAATAAATTAGTCTTCGTAGCTTATAAGCAATGTGATTGCATAGGGAGATGCATGGGGATTCACTCCTATGCAACAACTTGGGGTAGAGCAAGTGCAAATTAAAGTCCCAAAAAACAAGGTTAGTGTGGTCATTGGAACATGAAATAAAATAGTATAAAAAACATCAAATGAAATTAGTGAAGAGTGACATTTAGTATTGTAATGTAACATTTGTTTGGCCTAGCTTTTGTTTAGGTCTATGATTAAGTATTGATCGAGAGTACATATTTTAATTGAGTTATTTTATATGATTAGGGTTCTTGCTTTGATTCATGCATCTTTTTATTATTTTTACTAGAGCATGAAAAAATATATATATATATATATATTATTATGGTTTTGATAAAGAAGTGTTTGGTTACATCTCTTTATATCATAGAGGTATCACAATTAGTTTGGTTTATGTGAAGGGAATAGGGGTTCCAACTATATTCTAATTGTTATACTAAAGATGAGACGAGTTGGTGATGGTTATAATTTTTTCTATTGGCATAATTTTATGAGTCAACCTGACAAGAACGAGAGCTCTAATAGAGGACTTCTACAATGATCATTGATCCTTATAGGATTGGTGATGGAAGTGAAATCATGTGTAGTTGGTTTATGTGGCACATTGGCCATGTGGACACTTAGCTCCTTATGCTTGGATATCATATAATACAATAGACATATTATGTTAAGTATGTATAATTATCCACATGTGCATGGGATAAATTGAAAAGTGAAATGTGATAAAATTGAATGATCTCCATTTAAATAAAAATTATGAGATATCGTTAAGTGATCCACAAGCTATATGGTCATAGTCATAATAGATAAACATTATACAAAGAATTAATATGAAAATAATACGTGACAAGTAAAGTTGTTGATGATAAATTAATATAAATGTAGAGTAAAACAAGAAATCATAGTCTTCTAAGAAACAAGAAAATAAATGTAGATAAAGAAGGAAGCAACAACAAGAAATTAAAAAAGTTAGAACAAGATGAGGGACACCATCTCTCAATTAAATTTTATTTTCCCAAGTTGTTATAGGAATTAATGGTCACTAGAGCACTCTATGGAAAGGCATAATTATTTAAAGGAAGCATCGAATGAAAAAGGGGGGATGACAAACTATGACATAATCTTTATTTCAAAATCTATCAGTGAGTTGTAATTTCAAAACATGTTATTTCTCAATTAGACTAAGCTCACTTCAATGGAATATATATCAATTGATTAACACTAGAGAAGATTCCTTAGTACCCCCTTATGGACATAGTGAACTCACCATGAGGGTGGCCATGGTGGATCATGGTACTAAATCATCTCTTCACCTAGTGATCATGCTAAGACTAGTCAAGAAAGCAAGCAAGCCTCATAAATTAGGTGAATACATTTTAAGCTCTTAATGCATATTTAAGTTCCTTTAAACATATAAATGTCACTCTTAAAATATTTAATCTATGGAATAAGTGAAGGAAGTAGGGGTAAAATTAGATCTATAACTCCCTGTTATACTTCAAATAAACATTGATTCAATGGTGAATGCTTAAATAGTCACATGCTACACATCCATGAGAAGATGAACTTTCCCCTTAATTCCATATGAGTACAATTAGAGATGAGGACACTGGTAAAATGAATTAATTATGTTTAAAATGTGGAGAATCAGGGATATCTCTTTACCTAGTAAATTAGACCCGCACTTTAAAAAAGTGGAGTCTAAATTCTAGGTAGATTTTGAGATGGTCATAATAACAATGATGTTTAAATAGAGAGTCTCAGTTTATAAATAGGAGCCTCTATATTTTTTTAGCCACATGATCAACCAAGACTAACAAGACCCAATTGAGAGAGGGTTGTGTGTCATTACATTTAGAGAATGAAGCTAAGAGGTTTTGGTAATATTATCCTCCAAGATATTTTGATTTAACATGAGATGTAGTCCAAAATAGTGCAAAATGGCTTGCCTCTAATTAGACTAGATCATTCCATAATGAAATATTGGTAGTAGTTTGAGAGTGATTTTGGATTGATTGTAATCATAGTGATTGTTTATAGTTCAAAGTAGATTGGAATATATAAGTAGATCTTCATGATTATAGGGAAACTCATGGAGATGGATCCCTATGGCATATAATTAGATCTACGTGATTATAAGGACACTCATGGAGATGGATACATATGGATTTGATATTAAATCATGTAGCTTCATAGATAAGGTGAAGGAGTGTAGGCTTTACTTGGGAAAATATAGGCTTTATATTGAAATCACATAATTGTAGCGACCCTTATATTAAGCCATGTGTTGGTGATCCTTGTTTGCAACAAATATTGACTACATGTGAATTATATCCATAATCCATTGGTATAACCTTGGATATCATAATATTGAGGTGTTCATAATTTAATATGATTAAGTTATACAAAGAATGAGTCATTTTTAGTATTCTAAGCCATGTCATAACAAGTACCCATTATTCCTATACTTAAAAATTAATGGGGAAACATGATCAAACAATTAACATAAGGTGAGCTGAAGTTTCACATTCATAGAATATAATTAAGACCCCTTGATGACAACCACCAATCATTGCACATGTGAGTCACGTCTATAAGATTTGTCAAATGCCTAATGTCTTGGTAATTACATGTAGCCTCAATCTCTTAGTTATTGATAGATATGCAAATTGCAAACTATGAGAGCCTGGTTGGTATCATTCCCCATTTGTATGAAAAAAACTTTGGTCAAATTGAAAGGAATCACAATAATGATAAAATCTTTGGAAAAGGCCCCCATGGTTTCCTTCCAAATTCAAAGTTGGATCATAATTAGACCTTGAGTGATCCTTATGTGGAAGAGGGTAAGTGCAAAAATATGGTTGACAAAAAGAGGCCCACTCGTGGATATGTTTTTCCTAAAAATTAAAAATATCAACTTCTATAGATTATTTGAGATGGCTACACTTAAAATTTGATTATGGTATAAGAACATGAATTGTAGCATTTCAAGTCTAGTTTCAAAAACAATATTTTTTTAAAAAAAATGCTTAAGTACAAATAGGTCAAACATATAAAAGTTGAATATAAATTCTTATTTTTAAATAAAATAGAGTAGATAGTCATCCGTATGGTGTAAAATTTTTATAACAAAGTTTAGTATTTTTGAAACCCTTTTGAGAAAATTTAGATAGGATCATCTAGTTTTTGACCTATATTTTATTAAAAAAATTAATGAATATTTTTTATTTAATTTAAAAGTAAATATATTTTTAAAACTAACCAAAAATGGATAGATGGCCATACGACCTCCATAACAACCTCAAAAAAATGAAACAATTTTTTTTGAATGCATATAGAATAAGGCCTAGTTTATGACCATATATATGTTTTTGCATTTATATCAATGAAAACAAAAATACATAAACATATATAGGCATGAATATTTGTGACATGTAGTGGCCTAAAAAAATCATAGTTAGAAATCAACATATAAACCTTAAAATAGTCCAAAAAAAAAAAAAAACACATCTATGTGGAAAGAGGAAAGCATGCTCATCATCATGGTAATAATTTTGTGAATTTTATCATTGAAATTCATAGTGTTTTAGGTGATGGAATTTTAATTTTATTATTTTCTATCAAATATCTTAGATTCAACTATGTGTTAGTAGGTCCAAGCCTTTGGTTCAGGAACCCAAGCCATATTTAAGCCAAAAGTCTTGGTTTTTAAATTCAAACATAGCATAACACGTACACACATATTGTTAAATTTATATTCCTTATAATTCAAATTTATTTTATTAAATATAATAAATTAGGGTCACTTTACATCTGATATAGTTGGTCTCATAGTTGCATGCATTATGACATGGGAGATAGTTTTTAAAAATATAATTTGGTCATTACTTAGGCATTTTTAGGATTTTAGTATTGAACCTAAGGATTTCAATGCATAAATTTTGTATTTTATATCCATTTTGGATAAATATATACTCATTTTTAGGTTTTGGTACCTTTCATATTACTTACTTGCATGTCCAGGAGTCTTAGGTTTGTCAAAATTAAAGTTTACAAACTAATGCATACCCAACTTCCCTTATATTTCAATTTTACTTACGATTAGGTCCCTTATAGGTAAAAAGGTGACATAAAAAAACCATAATCATTTGTGACTACGGTATAGTGATAATTTAGGTCACACTTAGGCATAGTCATGCCAATTCAATTTTAATCATGTGAAAGTGGTGTGCACATGAAAACTAGGTTACATTGGTGACCCATGCACACCCAACCACCCATTCATGCTAATTTTACTTGTGATTAAGTCCATTATAGGCTAAAATTTACATAAAAACACCATACCCGTTTATGACCAAGGTAAATGCAAATAATAGGCCCACCACATTAATTCAAGCCATACATAATGAAACTCATTCAATGATGTCAAGTATTTGAAACCAAATATAATATTAATAGGGAATGAATTAGCCATCATGTCATGTTATCCACACCCATTTCATTGTGTATCACATCAAAATCATGAAATACATATAAAGATGACATTGATCTATTCTATGATATAGATATATACTGCATCATAGAAATCATTCATGTCATGTTAGGCATCATGCATATTGGGTCATTTTGGTCATACCCTACATATTATGTATGTAATGTATAAGCATTGATCACTGATAGACTTGTTTTTTCATTGATATACTTATTTAATGGATAGAGTGAACTAGATATAGCTGATAGAATTGATATACCTTGGCCTCTATATGTATCTAATCTAAATCTATATCTAAATCCATTTGTGACATTAGGATGCAAATATATATTGTGTCAATCAAACTATATACTATTTCAATGCTAATGAAACTCCCTCATCTACCCTCATTTTCCATAAACACACTTTCATCAATCCTAATCATCCCTCATCATCATAGTCAATCCCTCATCACCCCTAATCATACCTAACCACTCCCTCATTTACCCTCATTTATCCTCATCATACCTAATCAAATATTCTTTAGTCATCATCTTCCCTCATAGTCCTTAATCACACACTCATCAGCCCTCATTGTCCCTCATCATCCCTAAACACTCACTAATCATCCCTCATTATCCCTCATTATCCCTAATCACTCTCTTGTCAACCCTCTTCATACCTCATCATCACTAATCACTCCCTCATTTATCCTCATTTTACATAAAAACACCTTCAATGTCATGTTACCCACACCCATTTCATTGTGTATCACATCAACATAATAAAATACATATAAAAATGACATATATCTATTGTATGATATGGATATATACTACATCACACAAATCATTCATGCCATGTTAGACATCATGCATATTGGGTCATTTTGGTCATACAATACATATTGTGTATGTAATGCAGAAGCATTTATCATTGTTAGACTTGTATAGTCATTGATATACTTGTTTAATGGATAGAGTTAATGAGATATAGCTGATAGCATTGACAAACCTTGGCCCCTATATCTATTCAATCTAAATCTATACCTAAATCCATGTATGAGGTTAGGATGCAAATATATATTCTATTAATCAAACTATATACTATTTCAATGCTAATGAAATTCCCTCATCTACCCTAATTTTCCATAAACACACTCTCATCAATCCTAATCATCTCTCATCATCCATACTCAATCCCTCATCATTCTTAACCAGTTATTCATTAGTCATCATGATCCCTTATAGTCCTTAATCACACACTCATCAGCCCTCATTGTCCCTCATCATCCCTAAACATTCACTAATCATACCTCATTTTCCCTCATTATCCCTAATCACTCTCTTTTCAACTCTAATCATACCTTTTCATCACTAATCACTCCCTCATTTATCCTCATTTTACATAAACACACCTCCATCTACCCTCATCATCCCTTAACATCCCTAATCACTCCCTTATTACCCCTTATCATACCTAATTACTCCCTCATCGATACTTATCATCTCTAATCATCCATAATGACTCAATCATTGGCCCTCATCATCCCTCATAGTCCATAATCATACCCTCATTGACTCTACATGTCCCATATCATCCCTAAACACTCCCTAGTCAACTATCATTGTCCCTCATCATCTCTAATTACTCCCTCATTATACTTAATCAGACATGATCATCCTTAATCACTCCATCATCTACTCTCATTTTCCCTATATAGACTCTCATTGACCTTTATCATCCCTAATCACTCCCTCATCAAACCTCACCATACCTAATCACTCCCTTATTGACCCTCATCATCCATCATTATCCCTAATCACTCCCTCATTGGCCTTCATCATCCTTCATAGTCCTAAATTACATCCTTATCAACCCTCATTATCCTCCATCATCCCTAAACACTCCCTAGTCGATCCTTATTTTATCTCATCATCCCTAATCACTCCCTCATTGATCCTCATCATACCTCATCATCCCTAATCACTCCCTTATCATAAATCATCATCTCTACTCACTCATTTCTCTATATAAGCTAGAATGTGCCCTCTCATTTCAAGATATGGCTCAATCAATTCCCCCCTCCTTTCTCTATATAGTTGATAATGTACCTTCTCCTACTTTTCAAGAATCTATTGATAATTCCCCCTCTAATTTATCCATTTATATAATAATGCCACCTCTACTAATTTTAAAACATGATAATTCCCCATCTCCTTTAAAGATATGGATTGGGTATTCAATTAGGTATTAGGTATTAAAGGTAGGGTCAGGTTAGATAGATATGACTAGGATTTGATATCAGTATTCAAGATCAAGGTATGGATCAATTATTTTATTGGGTAGGGCATACCCAAGTAGGTAGGGTAAGAAGCATAGATAGGTAGGGCATACTCAAGTATGTAAAGTGGATAGGACATAAGTACAAGAAGTTAGGTATGGTTTGAGTATTTATCTAGGGCATACTCAATATGCTATATGATATGGATCAAGTTTGAGATCAGGGTATGGACTTTATAATTGTGGCCCCCATATATCTATGGTGGGATCCATATTCATATGTTATCCTTTGATATACTGTATTAGGGACTAGGGCATACTCAAAATATGATATGCACTAGTTTGGCCTTTAGGGCCCACTAGGCCATGCCCAATATCTAAGTATCACTACTTTGATACATTGGATTAAGGAATATTCCCCTCCTTTAATTCATAAATCAAGTTGTATATATATTGGTTTGGGTGTATATCGAGTTGGGTTTGGAAACCCACTCTATAGGCTACTTGATTGGAACAAACTCTACCGAATTGGTGACCACCTATCTATTTATCTAGAAATCTACTCTACATATATATTGGGTTGGGTATAAATTGAGTTGGGATTGGAAACACACTCTACTATATTGGTGACCACCTATATATTTATCTAAAAATCTAATCTACTTTAGAAAACCCTCAATGACATATTGAGAAAATGAGAACTCAACTACGGGGTTGGCATTGGAATTATCAACTAGTCTCTGGTCACCTCTATCTATTTAAATATAAATTGGGATTATCAACTCTAGGATTAGGGTTCTAAGGTGCATAAATCCTAATATGTATATATAATTAATACAATTTCATCCCACCATTTACTTGATTTCCTACATATTTATTCTATCTCAGGGATATAGATACACTCTTTGTCCATGGTTTGGGCATGGATCACCATATATATCTATAAATCCTACAAGAAAATTAGATGATATTTTTAGGTTTATTTACCTATAATCATCTTTTTCACCTTAATTTCCACATTATAATCCATTACCTTGGTTATCCAACCCACTTTCTACTCATTTATATCTTTAGTCAAAAGAAACTCTTTGATGCTTGGATGAGAAATCATTAGGTGTATCTTATTGTTAGACAACAAGTATCTAAACCTTTTAAGAGACCTCATAACTAAGAGTTCATTTTTTTCAAAAAAATATTACCTTATTTCATATTCCTCTAAGCCTTGACTGAATAAATCTATTAGCTACTCCAAAGCCTCATGATTTTGTTGCATAAGAATGCCTGAAATGATGTCTATGTTCACATATGTATAAAAAATGAAATATTTTGTGAAATATGGATTTTTAAGTGTAGAGGAACTAACTGTGGCCTTTTTAATATCTTTAAAACCTTTTATTCCTTATTTGGACCATATGAAGCTCTGATTCTTCTTCAACATGGTTGTAAGTGGCTTGCTAAAATGGCAAAATCTAAAATATATCTCCTTGTGAAGTTGATCTTCCCAAAAAAGCTTTGCATAGACTTTTTGTTATTAGGAAAGGAGTGTGAAAGAAATTAAACTATCCTTTTAGAATCTATGCTTAAACCATACTTTGAAACATGTCTAAGAAGCTTACCTTCATGAACTAAGAAGACAAACTTTTTGGGATTTAGAGATACCCCAAATTTCCTACACCTTTCAAACACTTGCTTGAGATGAACCATCTGATCACCTACATTATTTGAAAACACTATTATATTATTCAAATAAACAAGTACAAACTTGTTAAGAAGGCCTTGGAATGCCATACCCATGGCTATCCGAAAGGTTACTATAACATTAGAGAAATTGAATGGCATATTTCTATATGCAAATGTCCTCCACTTGGTTGTGAAGGTTGTCTTAAATTGGTCCTCTTCTTTGATCAAAATCTGATTGTAGCCACTATATCCATCCAACAAAGAAAACATTTCCAAACTTATAACCAGCTGTAAAATTTGTTCCATTGATGGCAATGGATAGTGATCTTTAAGTGAAGCCATGTTCAAATCATGGAAGTCAACACACAATATAATCTCACCATTCTTCTTCTCTACCGAAACAAGACTTTCCATCCAAGTTGAGTTCTTGATTGGAAAGATAATAGTTGATTCTATGAGCTTTTGATACTTAGCTATCATCAGAGGCTTAAGCTTAGAATTGATGGGCCTTTGTCTTTGTCTCACTAGATTAGTTTTAGCTTCTAACTCAATGGTGTGTTGATTTAAACTTGGATCAAATCCCTTGAGATCACTATATTTCCAAGAAAATATATTAGTAAAACTTATGCATAACTCAATGAAATCTTCTTTTTGTGAAAGAGTGCATACCTTTCCCAACTTAAAATTTTTATCAACTGCAATCTCTACATTGGCATAGTGCTCTTTTTTGTTGACAAGGATGGATTCTCTTTCCTTAACTCATCATCACCACTGAAAATATTCTCAAGTGTAACTAATCCCTTGGGAAACTTTTTTTTTTTAGTTGCACAATCTGATCACCATACTACTACAAGTGATTTGATTGGTTTCTTGAAGGAAACTCATCTTCTTCTTGTAAGAATCTCATAATTTGACTATCATCTTTGAACACTTGCCAATTCTCATGATTATCTGGAACACAAGGCCTTACAACTACCTTTATATGTGATTGAATTTTTTCACTTTTTACATCAGTTGGGATACTAAATTGTGATCCAATGGCAGCCAACCTATTTGCATGTTTATTCATGCCTCTTGGTATTGCCTAAATGTTAAAAACTTTAAAATATTCAAGTAAGTCCCATATTATATGCTTGTAAGACTTGAGCAACATTTTTTTACATATATTCAAACCTCTTATTTGGTGAACTATAATTTCAATATCACTAAACACTTGCAAAGAATTGACTTTCATCTTCTTGGCCCACTACAAACCACAAACTAGTGTTTCATACTCAGTAACATTATTTTAACAACCAAAATAAAATTTAATAAAAGAGAAATAAATTTGTTTTATTGGAGAACCCAACATCATTCCAACTCTGGTTCCATGCTTATTCCTTGATCCATCAAAGTACAATTACCATAGACCTTCATTAGATTCATCATCCTTGACCATGGCTGGAATTGGTGCATCATTCTCATGAAGGCAATACACACCAAGTACTTCTTCTTATATCAAATTATAAGGATCATGATCATGCAAAGTAGAAACCCACTCATCAATGAATAAATCTATAACTCCATCCAAATGTGATTCACTTTCTACTTCACTAGCTTGTAGTACTTCATCTGAGATGATACAATTAGTGTTCACAACACTTGGCATATATAGATCTACATGAAAATGTACAATCGTTTCAGAATGAATCATTACCTTAGTACCATACCTAGTCTTGAACATCAAATAAATCTAATCAGCTAATAAATATCACCTAATATTTGAGGTGAAGTCCCTTGAAAGGCACATAGCAAAGTAAGGAGGCAAGTCTACCACAACAACATCCTACTAAATAGTAACATTGGGACAAGCATGTAACATCAAATTTAGATGTTTGATGATGCCTATCATATTTTTGGTGACCCATCTAATTATAATACCTCTTTAGCATTTGGTTCATAAACAAGGTTGAGCTTGTCTACAATCTGTTTAGGCATGATTTTACTACTAGCTCCACTATCCACCATACAATTATGAACCAAAGTATCACCTACTATCAAAAAAAGGTAAAAAAGAGGAGTTTTATTTGATTTTACCTCAGTTTTGTCCACATTTTCTATCTTATTTACTTGATGTACCTATTTCTTAGTTGGTTGATCTGAATTAGTCAAGACAAACTTTCTTTCTCAATTGGTTTTGGAGACGACTCAAGAGATGAAAGCTCTTGAATGAGCTTATCTTTTAGTCTTGGAATGGAAAGATAATCCCACATACTAATGCTGAAATTATATTTCTTCATTTGATCTAATATACTGAAATGAGATCTACTAACCTTTGGTTTCAATTTTTGAAGCACTGGAGGCTCACGAACTAGAGGTATTCACTGAACTTTACTAACCTCTATATTTTGATTTTTTTGAGTTATAAGGGTATCAAGTTGTTCTTTTGTACTCCTAGAAACAAAATGAGGAGTACTTAAATATTTATCATCTCCTGTAGCTCATTAATGGCTCTTTTTTTAGCTCTAGTTATAGCTACAACTTGACCACTTGTATTATTAGTTTTAACACCCTGAGTAAAAGCAACATGATCATCCACTTGCCAATTTACATTAATGGCATTAGAATACCCTTGAAATTTTTGAGTCTCTCCTTATGACACCAAACCTATATCTTGGTACTGACCTCCTTGAAAATAAAACTCTTCTTGAGTCATTTGTGGCATAGTGATATTTTGTGATACCAAGGCTTGGTTTTGAGCATCATTGAGATTTGAGGACCGCCAACCTGAATCCTATATCATGTTATTTTGAGGTGGGGAGGAAATAATGGAATTTGAAGTGGAAAGAACATTAGGATCAAGGGAAACATATGGCTTATCTAGAGTTATGGCTCATTGTATTTGATAAGGTGGTCTATTCTCTTTGAAACCTTGATAAGGAGTTCTTTGATCTTTGAAGGGCTGATAGGTGGTCTAATTTTGATATTAATAGGTCCTATTTGACTAAAATTATTGACTTTTGAGCTACACTATTTCATTCCCAAAGGACTGTTGCAAGCTTTTCAACTATCCTATCTCACTAGCTTGACTAGTAGGGGCTACAATTTGAGTTTGAGGTTATGGAATAGGAGATAAAGATAGAATTTGAGGAATTTGAGGGGTGGTATGTTATTCAGTTCTAGGAATATAGGCATTGGAGGCCTTGGAGAAAGCTTACCAGATTGTACCAAACTATTTTTTATCCTTATTATAAACTCATAAGCATCTAACAAGGTAGTACCACCCATTCACTATATCATCACACTAATGTTAGAATTAAGGGCTTTCAAATAATACAAAAAAGCATATTCAAGAGATGGTCTAATCAACACAGGTATTATATTCCATGTATTTTGGAATTTGAGGTTAAAATTAGACATGAACTCATGAGGAGCTCTATTTATGGTGGTTAATTACTCAACTAAAAATAAGTGATCAAATTTGTCCTCAAATTACTTGAATAAGGCTACACCCAATTCATCCCAAGTAGAAATGGAGTTTAGTGGGAGACTTATTTACCATTACAATTCTTTTCCTTTGAAGGAAGAAATAGGTAATCTGATAGCAACATTATTTTCAATAACATTATGGACTGAACATAGATTAGCCACATCTTGGATATGCTCAATAGGGGTTGTTTGATTTTGTCCTAAGAAGAATGGGACAATATTGAGGGTAGACATGGGAATTCCATAAAACTAGGATATATTTAGTGGCTACCTCTATTGAATAGAGAAAACACCTAGTTTCTTATGGCCATTTGGATAGTGGGGTTTGTAGTGGTTAGAACAATATGATAACTAGGAGACAAATACTATTTTTGAGGATATAGTTTTACCCTCCTAAATCTTGATCTCTTATATGATAAAAATTCAAAAGGAATTCCTTTACTTTCTAACCTTGTGGTAACCTTTGGCATGAATGAATTTCCTAAATGATGCTCTGAGCTCTGCAACTAGATGTTGATGATAATGAATATCTTCTTTTACTGTAAAACTTCTTTAGATATGCAAAGAATTTATTCAAAGTCCCATCAGGTGTGCCAAAAAATGTTTTCAATTAGACTCTCACCCTTGATAAGGTATTTTTAGGCCTTCACAGTCTACTGAAACATGGAAACAATCCTAGGCTGTGGGTGGCCTAATCAGTGGATTGAGTCTCTAGATTATAAGGGCTAGCTCCCTCTGGGGTATCAATTAAGATCTATACTCTACGATATGTATTACTGGGGAAAAGGGAAGAAATAAAATTGAATGGAAATATTATCTAATGATAGTGATATACCTAAATTTTTCTTGATCCACCCAATTTGGGATCCTAAAACACTGATCAGACAGTAAAAAGATTGAATTTTTTAACTCCAAATGACCCCTACGCATCAATATTTCATGAAAAGGTTCTATCTGGTGATCAAATATTGAGGGAAATGAATGAATAGGCCTAATTCAAGGCACTAACGAGCCACTTATATCCACTGTAACTTCAACCAAGAGATGTTAAACATAGAACATGACCTACGTAATCTGATCAACTAGTAACTAGGTAAGAATCAAGACTTGATAAGGAAGAAAATTATATCACATATGTAAGTCAATGACATAAACACACTATAACAACACTTTGGAGTTTGAAAATTGTCCTTTTATTAATCTAAAAAGGTTACACAACACAAATTTTTTGGTAGAGTATGGTCTTGCCAAAAAGAGGATACAAATGAACACTGAAAAGCCAATTTATATAGAAAAGCATACACAAGACAAAGATTGGCACTAAAAATGGAAGAGGATATTAACTCCCACATCATCCCAATTCACATTACAGTTGTCCAAAGATAAAAATACCTTTAAAAGTAATATTCTTTTGTATTATGCCTTGCATGAAAAGCTCTTTGGCATTGAAAATGGACGATTGGCTCATATTGGACTAATCTACCCCATGCATGAAATCTATGACAAATTTATATGTCTTAACTCAAGCTTGAACTAATTTGAAGTTGAGTTTAAATGTGATAATTTCTTCTATTTCATGGAAAGCATGAGTGGATGTGGCACTTGATAACCAGTCAACTAGAACTCAAGAATAGTCAACTTCCAATGAACCTTTCCTTACAGGAAAACTATGCCACACCTTGAATAGATAAATCCACTTGAACTAGATAGAAGCATTGAAAATATTTATATTTCATGAAAATAAAAGAGAAACATGACTTGTCAACTCAAGTGCAAGACTAGTCAACTTTAGCTCATCTCTACTTGCATGAAATGTCAACTCCTTGAAATTCCTTGGTCTCTTGTTCTTGTTCTCTTCATTTATGCATGTATTATACTAGGATATTTATTTAGTTGCATGTAGGCTATTTTCTTCTATCCCTATTGATTTTTATGAGCTTATTTTATATCAATCATTTGTTCTTTGGACAATTTGTCCTCAGGCTTTTCTCACTTTTGTCTTTGTCTATTCACTTTAGAGTTTTCTCTTTGAGATTTTATCTTTAGACAAATTATACGTGGTTAATTTATTTGAAGCTTGTTCTCTCAAGAATTTTTCAATGAACTCTCTACTAGTAAGTCTTTTGAAGGAATTCTTTCGGATAATTTTTCTGAAAGAATTCCTTTAAACTTTTTGTCCATAACTTTTCTCTTTGTATTTTTCTTTCTTTTGGCATTTTTCTCTTGTTCATTTCCTTCGAAAAAATTGTCCAAAGGAATTATTTCAAGATTATAACCATTTCCTTCTTATGGGTAAGTTATCTAAATGAATTATTTTTGATAATTTTTCCAAAATAATTCTTTCAAACTTTTGCCTGTGTTTTTCAGGGTTTTCCTTTCCAAAGGAAATCCTTTAGAAATATGTGAAGTACCTTTGCCCTTTTGAAATGCCCTTTTGGATTTGGTAGTGACCCTTTGGATAAATTGAAAATAACCCTTCAGAGATGCAAGTGTCCCTTCAAAATTATGTAAAAGTCCTTTCGACAAGAAAAAGAAGCCTTTAAAAAATGTGAAACACACCCCTCAGATTATCTTGCTTTGTCCACTTGCCCTAATGAATATACCTTTTTCGAAGGGAATGAACCCTTTTGAAATCTTGATATGGTCATTGAAACTTTTGGAAAATATCATTTTTCTGAAGGGAATGAATCCTTTAGAATATTTGAAATGGGCCCTTCCAAAAAGTAAAAGACTCTATGAAATGATCTTTTATCCTTCAAAATTTTGAAAATGCACCTTTGGGTTTGTGAAAAAGAACCCTTCCAAAGAGAAAAATACCTTTGGAGTTTTTCAAATGGTCCCTCAAAACTTGGGAATGGTCTTTCAATAAAATTAAATAGAACCCTTTGAAAAATTTATCTCAAAAAATGCTTCAGACAAAAAGTCTGAAAGAATTCAACAAAGGACAAAACTTGAAGGAATTCCTTCCAAAATAAATAGGTGTTGTTATTTTTTCACGGGCTCTTTATGGAAAAATTATATCAAAGGAAAACTTGAATGCCAACCCTTGGCCCAAAGTTTGAATATGTATACATGTTGGCCTCTTCTGGACTAGTCCCTGCAATTGCTTTGAACACCTCAAAAAACTTGCTTGGATCCTTCCACTACAATGACATAAAAAGATTCAAAGATAAGGGTGGTTATTTAACCTGAGGAATCAAATTTTTCAAAAATGACCACACCCAAGTTAGTGACAAGACAAACTAATAATTGACTCACACAAGGCCTGAAGATAATAGTATCCTCTACAAACAAGGATGCACAAACAAGAAAACGCATGCATACACATGCAAACATTCAAACATAAACAATGAATGTAATAGTGTAACAATATCAATGTAGAATATCCATGTGATAAGAGGCATATAAATTATAGCATAAGATGTGGTAATATAATCTCAAAATTATAAATGATAAACAAGTATAAATATTACCATGTTAGAATTTACTGAAATAGAAATGCCCCTAAAGTTAAGACACATTGTCCTTGATACTGGCCCCTTCAAGATGTGGGCACATAATGTGACATCCAATATCATGTAATATATGAATCTAAACAACATTCATACAAGATAATACTATTAAAAACATGTGTAAACCATGGATATGAAAACCTCTAGCATAGGTAAACATGTATTAAAAAAATGTTTTTGAACTTTTTGAAATTTTCAACATTCTTAATTTTTTTCTAATATTTTTAAATTTTTGAAATTTGTTAATGTTTTTCATTTTTTTAATTTTTGAAAATGTTTTTAAATTTTTGAATTTTGCCAATATTTTTAAATTTTGAATTTTTTCCAATATTTTTGTATATTTTATTCTTTTCTAATGTTGATGTGTTTTAGCTCTTAAATGGGTGAGATATGAGTTAAGTAGGTATTAACGTCAATAATCATAACACAACAATGTATGAATATTATACTAAGAATCATGATCTATGTAATAGTGCAAGGTAAATATGTAATAGTGGTCCCATAGTGCATGATAAAAGTGAAATGTCATGACATATGATATAGCCAACTATGTGGCAAGACCAAATAAAAATTAAATCCTAAGTTAAGCATATTGATGTACACGAGGAAGATATCCTACCTCCAAAGTGAAAATTCTCAAATAAAGTTATATATAAAAATGATAACATCATATACCAATGTAATGTGTAAATCATAAAATTTGAAGCTAATAATATGTAGTGATAATATATATAAGAATCATACATGGGTACAACACCCCAATATATGAATATGTGTTATCTACACCAAAGTGGAAGATATGGTCAAGTGAATAATGCATATGAAAACCAAGCAAAGCCAAGTTATAAATGGTGCTAAGGACATGCAAGCCAAAACTAATGTAATATGGCAAGGCATGCAAGTAATATGGCTTGTTAAAGTGATAAATATATAATTATTACAAAGTGTAGGATGAAAATATAGTTGTCATGTCTCCATGGTTAAATTTTGCTAAAGTCGTGTTAAAAAAAATCACAATATGTTAACGAGAAACATTTTAGGGTGTTAGTGTAAGTTTTTTCTCACTATGTGGGTTTACCTACATGGTCTAGTCAGCTTGTTTAGGTTTAATAAAGGTTATTGGGTAAAAAAATCCCACATACATGAGGATGTTGGGACATGTTTATTTTCCATCTATATAATGAACCTTCCTATATACTTTTTGGCTAATGTTTATTAATGCAACTTTTGTTTGTGAAGACAAGCTTCTTTCTTTGAGTTATTTATTTTAGATTTAATTACTTTATATATGTGTTCTTTGTGCATTAGATCCTATCGAGTAGATATTTAAGTATGGCCCAATCTGACATGGTATTAGATCCATGTTGGTGGGTAAATGCCATTGTTTTTATTGTAATGTCTAGAATTCTAGCTTGTTCAAGTATTTTTCTTGATTTTATTTTTTAAGGGTTTGGTGGGGTTTCTATAAAATTCATGCAGAGATACACAAGTGGAGTCTCTAAAAAAAATATATAGCATCATTGGACTCAAATGGTGTCAAAACCCTATGATTAGATGTAAACATGACCTAATTTCATGTTAGTCAAATTTTGACTATTTTTGGAGGGTTTGAAGACATTTTTTGAAATCTATAGATTCCTTACTACTTGGTACTCAAAATATGAAATGGGTATTTGATAGTTTTTAAGGAAACCATACATATTTTTCAAGATTTAAGGTTTTACTTGCTAGTTTTTTTACCATTTTTAGTTGGTTTGATGACTTCTATAATTTTTCTAGACAATTTTTTTTTACTTCCACTATAACCATGCATCTTCCATGATTAGGTAACCATATTAGTGTTGTCACATCCTTCACCCATATATGAACATGAATGTGGACCCTTTGCATGTCCATATGTTGACATCCCTCATCGGTTGTCCTTGACTAGTGTAGACACATGAATTCAGGCCCTCTGTGTCTTCACATGTCTATATGTGTATGTCTTTGGCTAGTCATCCCTAATTGGCATGAGTATGGGCCCTATACATCTCCACACATCTATGTGCTAACGTCTTTTGTTAACCATCCTTGACTAGCATAACCATGTGATCATGAGCACTCCATGCATTTACATGATCATGTCCTCAACTGACCATCCCTATCTGATATGAACTCAATCACATACAAACCCACATCTCTGCATGTCTATGTACCAACATCACCAACCATCCATCTCTACTTGATGTGAATGCATGATTGAGTAACTATGGTAACCACATCTGTGTGCTTGAAAAATTTGTTATAACATGCTTATATATCATGCCCAACCATGATAGTCTGATTGTCTTTAAAATCTATGAACATGATATCTTTTGCTCACACTCTTCCTTGACATTTGCACAACCATTAATTTTATGCTCGTGAAGGGTGAAACTATTCATTTGGAAAATGGGGTCATTTTTTTTTATAATGCCACTCACCCATCAAGCACATCAATCAAAGTGAAGGTGGAGGGAGAACACCTAAATTTTGTCTTAGTCCTTGGTCATATGCAAGTTAAGCCCTTGGTCATGTCCAACCCAAAATTGTTTAACTTTTACTCCAAGGGATCATAAGTTTTTTGTGAGGAAGTTGCCACCAATTTTTTTCAAACTATTTGTACAATTTTTTTAATGAAAAGTGGAGAGCATTATTTTTGGCTAGTAAGAAGCATTTAAAAGTGCATAACTTTCAACTTGTTTCTCTTTTTGAAGTATCATTTTTTTATAAGTGTAAGTTTTTTGAGATTTACACATATTTTATATTGTCATGCCTTATAAATTTGAACATCTACATATTCAAGGGTGTGTCATTCCTATTATAAAACACACATAGTTCAACACACTTATTTTCTCCATCATGGATATTAGTTTTGTTTCGATTATTATACCATTCAAGTATCAGGAGTAGAAATTCAAAGTGCAAATCCTCTTTAAGAGTAAAGGATTACATGGAATCATGATAGGTATATAAATAGAACCAACACATGAGAAGAAAAGGTAATGTGGTACAATCAAAGTGATGAAGCCTATAGTCTATTGTGTCTATCTATGTCTCCTGACTTACTCTTTCATATCAAATTTGTAATATTTCTAAATCAAGTGTGGTCCACATTGAAAAAACCCTTTAAAAAGTAAGACATCATGAGGGATCATGAGTTGGAGAATGAGATCATTAATTTAAGCCCAAGGGACTATGATATGATTCAAGACTTCTTAACCAAGTTCAAATCACTCAGGTTATAATTAAAATTATGTGGCATTGACAATAAGGATGATCAATTGATTCTTTTCATCCTTGCCAAATTAGGATATGACTATTTTATATTCATTTCTACCTTCCATGCCACCAAGCATGTCATTAGAGCTATATGGACCATGCCATCCTTGGATGATTTTGATTCTAACCTTACTAAGAGCAAGACAATCTCATTTAAATAGGTACACTAAAGTCCTCCAAATTTCATACTTTAATTATAAGTCATGATAAATAGAAGGCTTCTAGTAGCAAGGAGAAGAAATAGAAAAAGAACCTAGTGTAAAGAAAGGGTAAAAAATATGATGCCAAGCCAAAAAAATCAAAAGAGTCCTCCTCTTAAAATGTGAAACCCAAGAAAGAACAACTCACATACAAATATTATAAGAAATCTATGCATGATGAATCCAAATGCATGAAGAAGTAGATTGATCAATTGATAAAAATGCTCAAGAAGCACACCATCAATGTCCCTAATTCTTCTAATCAGAGTTCATCAGCACATGATTATTTGAAGCCTAAAGATATTAGGAAGGAAAAATATAAGGGCAAAGCACTTTTTTTAGTTACATCCCAACTTTCCACATGGGTTATTGATTCTAGTGCACTATATCACATGGATTCATCACAAGACATGTTCTCATCCTTGAGGCCTTATTATATGCCTTCCATCTTATTGCGTGATGATACTTTTGTAAAATTTAATGGAAGAGGATCTATTAAATTAAATGGTGGGACATTTCATGATGTTTTGTGTGTTACCTCTTTATCCACCAATATCTTATATGTATATTAGATCATTCACATCGATTCAAGCAAGAAAGTTGAGTTTAAAACTAATTCCATGGTTATTAGGAAATTTAATAGTGATTCCATTATTAAATTTGGGAAAACATATCACCGATAATGATTATATACTTTCTCACATTTTACTCTTGATCAACATTTTACTGCACTACTCACTCATTCCAATGGGTTGAGTAAATTATAGCATGAGAAATTTAGCCATCTCAACTATCGCTACCAACAATAACTTAGTCATCAAGACATGATTTTAGGGTTGCCACGAGTCATGTTTTTTGATGGAGTTTACTAGGGTTGCATTCTTGGTAATCATCCCAAAGAGAAGTATGACAAGGAAAAATAATGTAGAGCTGAATAGATATTGGAGCTTTTTCACAGTAACATTACTGGTCTATTTTCACAACCTTCATTCAATAAAACTAAATACATGCTTAATTTTATTGATGACTATTCGAGGTATACTTGGGTGACCTTTATTAATAAAAAATTTGAGATCTTGAAGTGGTCAAAAACCCATAGTAGAGAACTTTTGAGAGTTTGGATCTCCTATTATGGCTTGTATTCTGAAGAAGAAATGTAAGGCAATGAAAATTGAAAGTGAGCCTTACATTTTCTTTGGATTTATTGAAGGTGTTAACGGATATAGACTTCTTCGTCCCACCACTCATGAGTTTTTTATTGAGAGGAAATTTTTATTTTTCATAGGGTCCTTTGGAATCCACACTTGAAAGCTCCACCCCTTCTTTAGATGCAATAGGATTTGATGATAGTTATGACCATTCAAATCTACCTGAGTAGCTTCTTGATGATCCAAATTCTTATTCTAGTTTTGATGATGAGAGTAGTGATGAGAATTCCCCTCATAGAATATCTTCAAAGGATAAGGAATCTCTTCTTAACTCTCTGATCATTGGTCCTCTTTAGGATAGATAGACACTGAAAAGTGTTAACCAATGGGTTGGAGATCCATTAGATAATAGGCAAATGTGTTCACAATTCCAAATTGGCCCACAAAATTTCATTGTATTTGATTCTAATCCATAATCATTTTTCATGGCATCAGACACTCCTAAATGGAATTTTTATATGGAAGAGGATTATGATTCCTTGTATAGGAACAACACTTTGGATTTCGTCCCTCTTCCTAAGGGAAGAAAACTTATTCGATGTATGTGGATCTACCAAACAAAATTTATAGCAGATGGGTTTATAGACAAGTTCAAAGTATGTTTGGTAGCAAAGGTTTTTTTTCAAGTACCTGACAGTGAATATACCAAGACATTTTCCTTAGTTGCCAAATGAACTCAATCTGACTTACTCTCACCATTACCAAAACACATCATTGGGACATACATTAGATGGATGTGAAGAGTGATTTTCTTCATGGTGACCTCAAAGAGGAAATATTCATGGAGTAACCACAAAGATTTGTGAAAGATTCCTCCTTAGTTTACAAACTTTAAAAGTTTGTAAATTGTGTCCTCACTACACGTACATGCATGATTTAATGTATTAACTTTGGAATGCCACATATTTGATAGTTTTGTCAATATTTTATTTTTAAACACCATTTGTTTTTAAAAATAATGGAGATTAAAATAAAATATTGCAGATTGGTAAGGTGAATAATCCATTCAATACATGATGGTCAAATCGTAAATTTTATAATTAAGTATTTTTTATTTAAATAGTGGAGACCAGTTCATCTTTATTTAGAACCTGATTAGTTCACCTTTTTTGGCATACTCCCAGCTTGTGACAAAATAGGAGCTTTGAAACTAGGTATGGATATCCATGAAATCATCATGGAAAGCATTTTTTTGTTAGATGTTGTAGGCAAACAACCTAATAGACATGCATGCAAAATGTGGAAGCATATGCAAAACATGAGAACTGTTCAAAGAAATGCCTTAATGTAGTCTTGTGGAATCCCATGATTGTAGGATATGCAAAAATAAAAATGGGTTTGTTGAAAACATTGTTGAAGCTTTTAAGAAAATGTAATTATTTGGTGTAAAAGTGGACTCTGACAAGCATCTTCTTAGCTTGGCTAGATTGGGAGCTTTAGAACTGGCTACAAACATCCATCAAAGCAAAGGGAAAGTGGATTTTATCAAATGTTGTAGTCGCAAGGGCCATGGTAGATATGTATGAAAAATGTGGAAGCATACATAAGGCACGTGAACTATTCCACAAAATGCCTGGAGCAATCATATAATTAGAAGTGATCTTATTAGCCTCCCTCTCAATGGAAGGATTTCTCATTTTATTTTAAACCCTTGAGGTAGTTTTTATCCAATTATTATGTGAAGCCTTTCTGAAATAGATGTTGTGGTATTTAAGGTATGAATCATTGCGATTGAAGTAGTTTTCTCTTATGTTTTTTTGAATATTGTGGTCATTGAAGATCTTGTGATTTTTTTTAAAAAATGCTACTGATTGTGTATTTTAAATATATAAAAAAGTTTGTAAAACAAAACAACATAATGCATTGTAAAAATAAAATTAGTAATTTTCAATTATTAATATATATATATATATATATTCTAAATTTAAAATTTTGGTACCATTAATAATATACACACATATATGTGTAAATATGTATGTATATATACATATATACATACTTACATATGTGTTTTTAATATACAATCTTTTTATAGTTGTTTCTTGTCATGTTTCTGTTGTCAATGCAATTTTTTGTTTCTCATTTTTGGGAACATAGAAAATAAGTGGCGAGAAAATGTTAAACCTATAAAATAGAATAATGCAATAAATCCCAAGAAAGAGGCCTAAATCATAGTCATATATTTGAGGATGATGATGACAAAATGCAAATAACACAAATAAATTCATATACACATATAAAATATGTTTACTTTATGTAAGTAATTAGTAAAAAATGGGATGCATTAAATGTATCTATATATAGAAAATATCTTTACATAGTATGATGTAACCATAAAAAAGTAAGCAATGTCTCCCCATGGGAGAGCCAAAAATGTGATCATAAGCATATCTAGCTAGATTATCTCATCTCTTATCTAAACAAAGGTATATTTTAAAAAGAAAGTGTGAAAAAATGAATTTATAAAATCTATAGTGTATGTAGATAGGTATGATATATATCATATGATTAAGACAAAATAAAAATATTTTTTGTATATTTGTCTTTTATGAATGTTTTAAGATTTACAAATTTTGACAAAGTAAGCACTAAAAAGAAGGCACATGTGTAAGGCAACACACATATATGAAGAAACATTATTTACAAGGTTATGGTACAATAAATATGTCAAAATATGTATGGATTGAAATCTAAAATATGTGATAGTAAGGACACCCTATGATACTAGAAATCTTGATCACAAGACATGTGTAATTATAATAATGTATAGGAATTGTGTGTATTTGATGTGGTCTAAGAATAATGTTTTTTGTATGATAAGGAACAGTTGAAGATTGTGTTGAAGTATAACATGCTAAAATGATTAGCCTAGGTCTAAGTCGACCTTATGACATATATGTTTTGGTGATATGGGTCTTGGTGGTGAAACAACATTAATTTGAGCTTGAAGAGCTCACACAAAATATGGCAATGTCTCTCTTTCAAATACATTATGTGCATGAAATGACTCTAAATGTGAATAAGTAGTATTTTCCACCTTAGGAAAAATGAATTTTACCTTTCAAGGTGTAGTAGGTGGTTGATAAATAGGTCTCTCATAAGGTGAGCCATGAATAGTGTGGACTATGTTATTGTAAAAAAACATGACACAATGTGAATTGTTGAAGATGTTGCTTTGATTGTGTTTACCTAAGGGCACCCAGGTAATAGATTATATGATTATAAATCAAGGATAACACAAAACCAAACTAGGCATGTCTTGGGTCCAACTATAAGTGGAAGTGTAATACAACATAAAGGTGTATGTTCATGTCCATCATAATTGCGTAATGTTTTGGTGACCTCACACAAGTCTCTATGGGTGAATCCTTTACTTGATAATAATGGCATCGAGATAAGATTGTCACTAAAACCATTATCAATAAGAATTCCATGTGTCATAGAAGAATTCAATAGGTGGTGGTTTCTCTTGAAAGCTTGACACCATGCAATGATGTTATCTAATTCATGCTCAGGTTGGGTAAATGTTGCCATATGTATATTTTTTTTGCATCATCATGATTTGGCATTGGGTTAATAAAAACATTCAAGTGTTGATTAGGCATTGCCATTAACTCATTCAAATCAAAATTATGCCTATATATCATAATGATGTTGCTATCAATTAAGTCATGATTTTTTTACACAATTTGTAACAACTATTGGTTAAATATCCTAACCCTTGATGGTAATAAAAAAGGCATAAGGATTATATCTCTTAGGTAATGGTATGTGTGGATCCCACTGAAATGGTTCAAGTAAAGAGATGATATTTCATTCTAGAATCCTATTTAGTACTTGAATTAATGGATTAGGTAGCCTTGTGAATTCTCTATTTGGCCCGAGTACAAGAAATGTAATTTTGTCTTATGATACTACATTGATGTTTTTGACCTCATTCGTAGCTTAAAAGTTAGGTGCATTATTCATATTTGTTTTGAATATTTATTTTCCTTGATATTTTGGAGCATTATATTTTGAATCAATTGGTGTATACTTTCACATATTTTCATCCATTAGATTACTCTAAATGTTATGCAAGACATGACAAAGATCACTAAATGAGTCAAAGTTAGTGAGCATAACCTTGTCTTTGAGAGGTTGGAGAAAAATACTTAAGAATATGATTTATAATTCACTATTAAGGAGTGGATGTGGAATATTAATAAGTATAGTCTTGAAGTTAAGTACACAATTTGAATTACATTCATTAGGTCCTTGCTTGATTTCAACTATCATTCCTTGTTTTCTATGTCCTCATGTGTTTTATAGTTTATCTAGCTATTTTTGGGTAGTGCACCAAGTTTTTCTCTTCAAATGTTCTTAAGTATTGATATTATCCATGTCACTAAGGGTTTTGGACATAACTTTGATTATTGGCATCCTTTTTGGTTTCAATGAATATATTAATATACTTATTTTAATGACCTTATTAAGGTGTGTATTGAGATGTTTCTTTGCCCATATTATTATGTAATTGTTAGACATTTGAGGAGGTAGCCCTATTAATCCTAAAAACATACATATGTTGATTATATTTACTATGATTAGCTTATTGTTGGTAGCCTGTCAACATACATATATATTACTAGACCTTAGGTGATGTTAATTACCATTATGTATTACACTTGGCATCATTTTGGTTGTATTGCATAGTTTAATCTCTCTCTCTCTCTCTCTCTCTCTCTCTCTCTCTCTCTCTCTCTCTCTCTCTCTCTCTCTCTCTCTCTCTCTCTCTCTCTCTCTCTCTCTCTCTCTCTCTCTCTCACATTTATGTGATATGAAATAATATGTGTTCAAAGATACTAATAATTTAGTCACACACGCATGTGTGCACATGCACGTGTGTGTGTGTGCATGCACGCACACACACACACACACACACACACACACACACACACACACACACACACACACACACACACACACACACACACACACACACACACATGAAGGGTCATGAGCCTATTTGGAGGTGCTATGATTGGGTTACATGGTTATATTAATCATGTTTTGAATATAATTATTAATGGACATGAGTTATTTTCATATATTATCTAACTCTATATGGATCAACTATGTGATTTGTTTTAGGATTGGATTTGGATGACTCATGTGGTTCGCATGGTGGATGCTCACATTATGTGTACTACTGGGCTGAAATATTTTGATCCTAGGATTAACTTAGGGCCTTGTGGGCTATAGTGGTTCGATTAGGATACAAAAGAGACCAAGGGATTATAAGAATAATTTTGAATCTTATCTTTCATTCTTACATGAAATATAATTATACATTTCTATATTAAAAATTAGAGGTGGATATGACAAGATTTAGTGGGGACCTTTAGTAGGCTGCATGTTGACTCTCTCCCTATGTTATTATTAGAAATGAATATGTATATTTTATAAAATTTAGACTAGAGGAGGAGATTATAATATTTGATGGAGGACTATAGCAGGCTATAAGCTGACTCCCCTCCCTCTATTGAACTAGCAAATCAAATGGTGAATCGAGCAAATGAAAAATGAAGTGAAAGGTTGGAAGTGGAACTTGGGGCCTTGTGGGTTACATATTAGTTCATCTTCTTGTGTTTGATTTATGATACACATATCTTGGATTTTTAATTAAATATCATAGTTATGACAATGTAATGGATTTCATGTACCTAGATCATGTGACCATTATAGGACTCATAGATTGGTATGGCCACATTATGGATGCATTTATTTCCATCATTTATTATATTATATTTTATCATTGTATGATCATTTTAATTATTTTAATGAGTGTAGCAGTGGAAAGTGATCAAAGATAAAAAGGGAGAAAAGAGGTTGACCATTAAACCAAAGACTATGCATCTCCCAAACATGATCATTAACCATTGACCATTATAGTTAGAGTAAATGTACTTGATGACATATGCATGCTTAGATTGCATTGTACCTCAATAAAAACATTCCCTAATGACTTTTTCAGACCATGATAATGCATACCCCATAATCAACTTGATAAAATATTCCTTGCATTAATTATTCCTATGTAAGAAAGATCTTGATGGAACCCATTCTAAAAGACTTGGATTTTTGGTTTTTCCTTGAAATCCAAAAAATACAATATTCTAAAATCATTTTCTTGAAATATTATTAGACAAAAATTTGGTGCCTTGGATGTGTGAAACTTATGACATTCTAGGAAGCTGTCATACCTATGATTGATGTCATCAAAGTTGTTTTAGGGAGGAGTGCATTGCAAACCTAGAGTGGACACATGTTTATCCTTGATTGGCTATAAAATTCAACAACCTAATATATATATATATATATATATATATATATATATATATATATATATATATATATATTTAAATTCTATATATGTCTCCTCATTCTTACTACAACATAATTTGGGGAGTTTGTAGAGCAAATTTTAAAAAAATGAAATAATAACAATTGGAGAAGGATATCTTGTGCTCGTATTAGTTTAACTAGGTTATATACCCTATAATTGCTTAATAATGTGCAAGAATGGTCAAATCTTATATGTGAATGAACTTAATGTAGTGTTTTACTTGGGGAAAATGGAAAAAGGACTTAAGTGGAACTTGGGGACTTTAATAGGTTACTTACTAGATCCTTTAAGTTTGGAGGAAGATTTGAGACATGGGGGTTGTTTACTAGTTCCTTGACATTTGGAGGAAGTTCAGGGCCATAGGAGTTGTTTACTAGTTCCTTGAAGTTTGTAGGAAGCTTAGGGCCATGGGGGTTGATTACTAATTTTATTTTCCATTAACATTGGTGAAAATTCAAGTGTGCAAAGGTAATGCTTGTGGATTACATATTATGAAATAGTTTTTCCTACTCATATTATACCCTTTCCATCTTATTACATATTCTCCAAGATAATTCAGTAGCCCTATACTTGGTTGATTTTGTAGGAATTTCTTGGCCAAATTTGTAAGCCTTGAAATTCTAACTTTATTCTCTATGTGCACATCCTAAATTTTTTGTGTGATGGTCTTTTAGGAAACCTCTTGGCCTGGTATTTGACGGGGCCATAAATGCCTAATGAAATCATATGGATGGAAGGTGAGAACCTCCATTTCTATCCATTGATTTGTAGGTTGATGTATAATATTTTACTGGTTGTGATAAAAGTACTTATACTATGTTAATTGCTAGGTTAAAATAAATTATGTTTGTTGTTAAGTTATTGAAATGAATGACTATGTTTTGTTATTAAAAAAGAAGAAAATGATGTATGTGATAGTTGTTTGATTAAATAATAAAAATATTATTGTAAGAGTTAAACTCTTATGATGTTGTAAAACATGTATTGGGTCCCTAAAATGTTTCTTATACATGTATTATTTCTTCTTAAAAGCATACAAAGTAGTTTGAATTCCACTAGGTTGTTTTAAACGAATGCATTACTTATTTTCTATGAAATATTATGGCTTGTATATGAAAAGATTCTTATTTGAAAAATATATGGTTTTTTCCACCCTGAATTATTCACATGTTTAAAACATATACCTAGTAAATAAATTAAATCTATTTGAATATGTGAGATTCTTAACCATGGTTGTTTTTAACTAGTCCCTATGTTAACTTCTTTAAATGTATACCATATATCTATCTATGTGTTTTAGAAACATGAAATTATTTGTGTGTTGAAAAGGAAGCTTTTGCATTTGAAAAAATAATATATATATTATACATTCTATCATAAAATAATGATTAATTTACAAAAATATTATGAGTGAGAAGAAGTTAAATATGAGAAAATAAAACATGATTGTTATAGTTTAGAGAACAAGATCTATGTAAATATATGACCATATCATCAAATTGAAATAGTTTTTATTTATCCTTGATTTCAAATTAGTTAATGCTAAGATAAATTAAGAAAAATTAAAAATAGGGAAAGTCTATTTTTGTGTAAAAGAATGGGTTTACGCTCCCTGTAGAGAAACCCCTTACACACCCAAATAAGTTGTTAGAAAACATAGTGATGCTGGAAAAAATTTGAAAAAAATAATATAATGTACATGATTAAAATCATAAAAGAATTATTAATTTATAAGGATCAAAATTAATCCTAAATAAATATATTAAAATGACTGTATGGTTTGATAAAGGAGGGGTTAGGTAAGGCCTACCTTGCCCAACTCTATCATACCGTACCCTGCTAAAGCTATATTATGTTTTTAAAAATAAGTGGGAAGTGGGAAATGGTCAGTGGCATCACCACTTCACATGCCCCTCCAACCCCAATGTCTACATTGGACAAGATTGTCATCATCCGACCCTCAGGTTGGGTGGTAGCAATGTCACCCCACCTAAACATTAAACAAGGTGGTTAAGAGTTGACTCCTTGACTGATCCTTTAGTGAGATGTCAGTTGGGATATGGATCCTTGATCAGTAAGTATTAAATTAAAATATTAACACCATAGAATAATTAAGCCATTATGAGTGATATTTTAAGCTTATCCTCAAGAATTTAATTTGGCTTAGAGGTGATACATGCCATTAAAACAAGAAGGTCAATAAAAAAATAATAGGAAAAGATATGTTTGTATGCAACCTTTACTTAAAAAATGCAATATATATTTAAATGTTAAGCACCAAGAATATACATTTAAACAAAAGTGGTTGTGATTCTGTATACTTACCTAAAGATATATGAAAGTTGTATCGATAAAAAAATGAAATGTGCATACTAAAAATGAGGTATTGTGGACATTAAATACTTCTTGTTTATTTGAGTAAACTTTAAAAAAAACCTTTGGCTTAGCTCACACAAAAATAACATGTTGAACCCTTTAGATAAACACAAAGGTTTTAAATTAAACACATAGGTTGCAAATAAAACACATAGCCATAATGAAACATAGATTATTTGAAGAAGCATAGAATATTATTGCATGACTTAAATACTATACATAAAACGAAATCTATAAAATCTAACACAAAATATTCCATAGGATGGAACTCCTATGTAGAAAGAAAGTAATTATGCATAAATCTCCCATGGAAGGGAAACTTATGGAGAAGTGAGAGAGTATAGGCATAATATGTATTCACTCCTCCTTGCTTCTTATCATTTTATAAATAACAAACAAGAAATTTGGAGAGGAATTATTCCAATAATTTCAACAAAAAGAATTTTCAATGGCCATAAAAATACTCATAGCCTCATTTTATAAAGCTTGGCATCATGATTAGTGTAAGATTAGGGCTTCAAGTGAATGAAGGACCCAAACTAAATAATCCTACTTCTGGGACTTAATGTTCCTTTGACTATTAATTTTAATTAAAATAATATTTATTTAAAATTTAAAAGGGAAGATTATCTAATTATTTATTTGGATTAATTAATATTAATAATCACCATTAATTTAATTTATCCTTAGACTATGACCCTTGGATTATTCAATTAGTGTCATATGAACTAATTAGTTTAATTGCATCCAAGTAAGCAGGAACATAAATTGAAGACGTGTTTGTTATCTATATTCTAGTGCACTATAAAATTATAACATCATAGATTTTTTGACGTAGAGAGATAGGAAAGCATGGGTATAAAAGGGACCCCATTTAACCTTCAGTGTTAGGCTCATTTTGTTGACCTAACTTGCTTTCATGAGCACTGTGGTGGAAAATATTCTTTGACATCTCTTAGTTTTTTGAATAAGTCTTAACTTGTTGCTAATTATATATAATAAGAAAAATGTTTCCATATTTTTAGCAAATTTGGGTTGCATATGGTTGGATGTGTTAGGGGTTTACTTGAGTAATTTGTGAAAATGTCACATTTTCATTAATGTTTGTTAAAATGTGCACTAATAATAAGTCAAGTAGGCTATGACAATTTTGCACTAATCCCTTAAGCAACACATAGAACCAATCTAGGCATAACCCGTAATGGTTTTAGGAAATATTTTGGCAATAGGAAGTTCATCATGGTGAGGCCTTAGATAAAATGCAAATTTTTTTGTAATATGTAAAGAGGGATTTCCTTTTAGGGTGAATGTTGTGAATCTAGACATATGAAAAGATAGAGGTAAAGGATGAACAAGTACCTCTAAATAAAAATGGTTGTGCAATATGTCCAAAGATGAAGGAACATGATTAAATTTAGTAGATGCTTACAATATTTTTAAATTTTTGGATTTCATGTCACTAAGTTATTATTGCATGATAGAATAACTATATGCAACACTGGATGTAGGGTTTACAATAGTGTTAACATTGGTGTGCCTTAGTCCAAGTGATTAAATTCATGATTTTTTTAAGAAGCACCTTGGTATTTGGATTATTGGATTTGTGCAAGGAATAAAATATTCACCATTTTATGTGGAAGGGACAACTTCATCCACTAAAAGTTGTTTGGGTATAGGCTTCTTGTTTAAGAGATCTTGTTTTCTAAATTTTTATTCTTACAATAATTGGTCTAGAAATGCTAAAGTTTGTTTAATTTCCTCTTTGATGTTTTCAAGGTTTGCCTTCCTATATGAATAACTTTCTTCACCATGATCACGATTCTTATAGGTTTCATTGTCAATATGAACATCTTCTACCAAATTGTCATCATGAATTATAGCCATGTCTAATGGATAAGTAAGTGTTAGTCATAGATTTGAAACTTATATTTTGAAGAAAGAGATCAAACCTTAAGGCAATGAGGGTTTTTTTAAACCCTTGGTTGAATGTGTAAAAGAGTTGAGGTTCATCAAGTATGTTTACCTTAATTCTATTTTTAATCAAAATAAGGAGTAAACTAGTTGCAATTAATAGATTTAAGCATACATGATTGAGCATACAAAATTTAGATCTATCTAACATGTTATGATGAGAAGAAATTCCAAATGCAATAATTGAAACTAGACTAAATAATAAAAATGATATTGGGGCAAGGAATGATCACACTTGTTTATTATTATAAAAATTTGAGACAGTAGATGGACCATGCTTACTATATGCAACCTAGTCCTAAAATCTATAAACTATGTGATACTATGGGATAAACCCATTTAATGGAAAAAAAAATTCTATGCTAGATAGACATGTATAGCCATGACTATCTGATTATGGTTGAGTTTGTCCTATTACAACCAATTCTTCTTGGTAGGGTTTCACAATCGAGTTTTTCTATCACATATGGATTCCACTTGCCTCTTATGTCACATCCAATTTTCCTTATGGATATTACAAGAATTAATTAGTGGATTGTGTGTTTAATAATTGGTAGATCTATTGTTATTTCTGAAGCTAGATTCTTATATATTATTTGGTTGATAGATATATTAATTTTTTTTATGATTAGTATCTGGATAGATAATTATAGCATATGTTTTGTTATGATCATAATCATGATTTTTATAGATTACTTGTATTCAATATTTTTTTATGGTTATATTCTAATTATTATCATGATACAAGATAACTACCAGTTTATTGGATGAGGTAGATGCATGATTATTTCTACCCTCATAGATAGTGCAGAGGGAGAGTATCATCAGAGAGGGGAGAGTAGATATCAATAATGGAATTTGAGAGATATAGCTTTAGGGAGCTATGCACAAACCACTATCATCTATTTGGAATGAATTAAATGATGTTTTTACTAAATGCTTTAAACCTTATTTGCCTTGATTTCATAATGTATTTATGTGCTAATTTACTATTGTGATATGATACTTCTCACTGTATTATGCTTGGTAGAAACTTGTATGTGTCAATCTCATTTATTTGATTATACATATTTTATTGGTTGACCACAATATGCTTATATATTTCATTGCATCAAACTAAGAAATATAGCCTATATTAGGTTAGGTCATTTGATTATCTCATTTAGTTACATATACGTAGTTATTTGAATTTTTGACTACTTGTGGGCTGAAACGATTACTTGTCTTACTGTTGATTTCAAGGATTATTGATGGCATTATAATTTTGAAGGCAAGGCACAAGGTCAAATAGGAGTAAAATTAAATGAAGCACCGATTAGAGGTTTAATACATTAATAGGTGTTTAGGGGCAAAATACCCTGAATGCAAATTGTTCTAAAGGATACTTTGAAGTTTTGACTCTTTATAAGCTTAATACTTAGGAAATTAGATAAAGTACCATAGTGGTGTTTTGGAAACTTTGTGACACTTCATAAATAAAAAAGACAAGTTTAAAGTAGTGTAACAAAGGGTAGTGGTTGGAGTATTCAAAAAAACTATATGAGGGTGAAAGTGAACAAGATGCACCTCCCAAAATTAGTGTCAATAAAGAGTTTTTCATGACAAAAGACATCATGAAAGGGATTAAAAAGCTAGCAATAGTTAAAGTATGAGACATAGAAAATTTACAAGTAGAATATTTAATATGGGGGTTGATCTCATAGCACCTAAAATCAAAGAAATATTCAAAAAGGCCATCTAAAAGGGCTTTTTGATAGAGTGGACAACAAGCTTAACCATACACTTGTTTAAGAGTGGAGATGTGAACAACCCCTTAAATTACTGAACTATCATGGTCAATCCACTCTTTAAAAAGATATTTGGGAGTATGATAGAATGCAAAATTAGTAGTTGGGCAAGAAAAAGACAAGCAAGATTTAGGCCCAAACAATCTACTATTGATCATTATATCACACTTAGACATCTAGTTGAAAAGGTATGGGATAAAAAGGAATATGCATATTGTTTCTTCATAGACTTTTTAAAAAAAATTGACATAGTTCCAAGGAGAAAATTATGGGCAAGAATAGAGGAATTAGAGGTTCTAACACATTACAAGGTAGTAATTCATAGATTGTATGAACAAGTCAATGCTAAAATCAAAACTCAAACATGGCTATTTTAATGTTCTAGGAGTGACATCAACATAAAATAAGGTTACCCTCTATCACTAGCTTTATTTGGTCTTTACATTAATAAGATAGAGGATTGGGTAAACAAATTCAGAGGAGAGGGGGTCTACCTGACTAACTATGTGGTAAAACTTTTGCTCTATGCCAATGACTTAATCCTAATGGTAATGACAATCCAAGATTTAAGAGATTATCTCCAAGCTCTAGAGCTCTTTTGTAAAGTAGGGATGTATGTAAACATCAAGAAAACCAAAATTATGATTTTTTCAATGAAAAGGAAGGTACAACACCTTGATTTTTAGTTTTTAGGAGGGTTTCTTGAAGTGGTGTCAGAATACAGGTATCTCAACCTCGACTTTCAAAACAAACTTAGATAGGACACTTGCAAAATGAAAAGAATACAAGGTAGATGGAGATCTTTCTATGTGCTTCAAGATAGATGCAAGAATGAAGAGTTATGGGATAGGAAGACCACTAGGGTCTTATTTGGGTTATTTGTCACACCAGTGGTCTTATATGGTTATGAGGTGTGGGCTAGTGGAACAATGAGCTTGAAATGGAAGCAAATAGAAAATATTCAAAAATGACTAATCACAAGCAAACTCAAAATCAAGGACTTAGTCCCATATGAAATTATTATTGTTAAAATAAGTACTTTCCCTCTAGAGGAAATCACTATGACCAGGGTATTATGTTATTTGAAAAAATGGAAAGCATGAAGTCTGATAGATGGCCTAGGGAAACAAGAGAAGAAGAGTTGCATAAGAGGAAAAACACCTAGATAAGGCAAAATTATAGGTAGATGAATAGATGGGATATCAACCTAACTTAATGTCCAAATTGTAATAAAGACATAAAAAATTACGTGAATGAAAAATTTAAAATGGTAATGTGGAGGGAGGTGATAAGCAAGAAAAGATAACATTATATGTCAATGTTCAATCTAAATTATGAACGTAATGAAAAAACATATATAGGGGCTGAAATAAATTGGAGAAAAAAGATTCTCATTACACAATTAAGATCTCTCATAGACTCTAATGTGATACATGGAGATGGACAACCCCTAAGGAGTAGTGGTACAAGAGGGTTTGTGTTTGTTGCATTATAGGGGCTATTGAAACAAAGGACCACTTCATCCTTAAATGTCCTTAATTTGAGGACATACAAGCCAAACATGCAAACAATTTAAGATTTGGTTGCATGGTAGATGTATTTGAGGAAAAAATATTAAAAAATTTGTGGGAGATGCTAACTCGATTCAAAAAGAGGTAGAGCAATGTTTTAAAAGATACCTCAGATCTTAGGAATCCTTGACTAGTTAGAGCACTCAGTATACTTGGCGGTCCCTTAGATTTTTTGGTCTCATGGACATAATTAAAATCATTTCATTTCATTTACTTTATGATGATGTTCCATTGACAAATGAAAAAGGGATTTGAGTTGGGGCTTCATTAGATTCTTACTATGATGAAAAATGGTAAATGTGAATGAAATTAGGGTTCTTATTTTTTTTATCATTATCATTTTGAGGGTTCGACATTGCCAAGAAAGAAGGAAGATTATGCAGCTACCATGCTTGGAAATGAAATCATTACTACAAGTTTAATTTAAATAGTTTGAGTGGAGCATTGAAGAAGGGAGTTTCATGTTGGATAACTCACAAAAATTTGCAGGATTTATGGGAATCATACAAAACTTACATGAATGAGAAGAAGGAAATAAAAATTAAGGTAGGGAGAAATAGGAAACACACTACGGTTGACAGATGATAGAGGAGAAAGGAGAAGACATTGCTAAGGAAGAGAGAGGGCTACCCATTTTTATAACTAGCTGTGAGCATCTTTGACCAGGTGAGTTTTTTAATTTTATGAACATAAAATATTTAAGTATCATTATATTCTTGAATTCATTGGAAAATTTCATATAATGCTTGGTATAGCTTTTATCATGGTCATTTTTAAAATATAGGGAGATGTTATTTTTATATAAAACTATAAAAGAATATCCTAGTTATAGACACGGACAGAATTTCATTCCATTCCTAGATCCATGATCGAGATATTAAACCTCTTTCTCTCCATTTAATAAGGAAGTTAAAGGGTGTATGACCTATAGAAAAATATTGAATTCTATCGAGGGTTTCCTTTAATAAAATATGTATGAGTAGATCTGTGATGGAGGATTATTTTTATATATACACATTTAAAAGTTGTAATAACTTACAAAATTGTAGTAAATGATTTTAGATGTATTACCTTAGTTATTATTCTACCTATTAACGAGTTTCATGGAAATGTGAAAGGAAACTTAGAGAGTAAATATGGGATTTTTCTTATATTTAGAATCCATGAGAAATTCATAACACTTTCTCTATTTATCTATAGGTGTTTGACCTATAATATACTTCTATATTTACTTGCAATTGTTGTACCTATACTTGCATATGTGCAAAATGCAATTTTATATATACCTATAATTATTTTACCTATACTTGCATATGTGCAAAATGTACTTTTATATCTACCTGCAATCAATTTTACATGAAGTGACAATCAGGGTTAAAAAGAATTTGTATAATTATAGGTGGTGCCAAGAAAAGTGAACCTTAAAACTAGCCTATAGATTTATATTAGACATTAGCTCGATTTAATATAAGTAGTTAAAGGGAGGTGAAGAAATAAACACACACACACACACACACACACACACACACACACACACACACACACACACACACACACACACACACACACACACACACACACACACACACACACACACACACACACACAAAATCATAACCAAGGATTATCATAATCAGATTTTGTTGTATTATCACTTCTTAGCCTATCTTCTTAGTTTGGTTTTTATATCACCTATGGGATTCCACTTCCTTCTTATGAATATAAATTTTATTTGTTTACATGATAGGCATAATATGTGAATCTCCTCCTTGACCTATCTTGCATTCCAAAACAAAACAAATAGTTATGGAGTTAAGAAACCATCGAGGCAACATTGCAAACTATATATCCCACATGCGTATAACCAAACCTCCAAATAGTTCCATGAAGGCATGGATGGAAAAACTTAAGTGAGTGTTTTTGAATCTCCTCTTCCCTATAAGTGATGATACAACTACATGTAGTGCACTACCTTCTTTTGACACAAGGTAAAATGTAGATAGACCAAAATAGGGTGATAATGTCACAAGTGTATAAGATTTGATTTGATACTTGACTTGAGTGATGTTTGGATCTTAATGTTAGGATTTTTTTATTTTTTTTATTTTGTTCTTGATCCTTCTTGATAGTAGCTTATAGATCTATGAATGGATTGGTTATACCTTGCATATATAGATTGACATAGGATACCTAAACATGTTTTCCAATTATGGTAATATAGAAAACCAAGATTAAATGTACATGAATCATAACAATGGGCTAAAAGACACATAAAATCGAAAGGTACAAACCTGTAGGTGTACATGTTTGTCTAGGATGAACTTGTAAAATGTATGAGTTTGCCTATGAGATGATTATGGATCTATTTTCAACGTAGGGTTGTGTAAATAGCAATAAATAGTCTATATGTGTTAAAAGATACATTTTTAATAAGTGTTATAGTGGTTTTAAGATCAATAAACCATGTATAGACTTATTGTAGGGCTGAAGTTGTCTTAGAAATAGGAAAAATGTACAAGTTTCCTCAATAAGGTAAGTTGGGAATAAGATACAAAGAATAGGGTCTTTGCCAAATTTAGGTGTTTATAGAACCTTGTTAGAGGATGAATAAGTAAATATTTCTTTGTCACTCATTATATAAATATAAGCAAATTAATTTTCCATGATATCGAAGTTGTTACCCCATCCACAAGTCTCCTCCCCTTTCATTTTCATGCCACAATCTTTGAAATAGTGAAGATTATAGACCATAATGTTATAGATACAATGGTAAAGGAATGCCAATGATATTTGTATGTGATATTTTCATTTTCAATTGTATAACATCATATAAGATGTTAAATAATTAAATTTTTAGAAGGCCAAAGTAATTATGAACAAAAATGGGATTTGGCTCATTGCATCTACTCTATATATGTTAGTCATAATTACATGGATTATGGAGCTTATATTCTAGGCTATTCTTGTGGTTGATTTGTGAGAGAGAGTTTCACTAATCGGATTCCCATAATCCTATCAAAAAATGATATCAATGATGAAGGCCACTCATAAAAGAGGGTCAAAGAGGAGATTTTCAAGTCATGGGTTGTGGCTCACCTTTTTTAGCTACAAACATTTAGTTAATGTCTGGCTAAAAAGAAAGTAGTGATATTAGTGGTTCTAGGTGATATTTTATTAAACAAAGTGTTAAAATTAATAGAGACTAATAACATGCATGGTGCACATGCTCTATTATACTCTATCAGTCATGTATATTTTCTCCTAAGAGTCTCAAATTTCCCTTACATGGATTGCAGGGTCCTAAGGCCATGCTTGTTGAAACCACCTTCCATCATTTTTATCATCTTTTCTTTTCCCTCAAATCCTACCAATATCTCTACTTTGGAATTTATTTCTTCATAACACTTGCCGACACTAACAGGAAAATGTCCTCATTCAGGATTCATGTTGTCAACTACTTGGATAAATAGGATAAATAAATAAAATAAAAATATAGAGAGTGCTTGTATTTAGTGCAGTGGATTGTAAAGATGAATGGGAATTTGATTGAAATAGTTATGCATTTATTTTAAAGATCGATAGGAAATTAAACAATGGAGGAATCAAATTAGGTAGAGCAGGTTAAAACTTGTAGAATAACAAGATTGCATTGCATTACCTTATATTCCATTACCTTTGTAATTCCATTACCTTAGATCAACATCATATTCCATTACCTTTTTAATCCACCCTACACTTTTTTCACTAAGGTTCTTGCTCAAAAAGAACTCTTTGGTGCTAGGATGAGAGACCATGATATGAATCCTGTTGTTTGAAACCATATGCCTAAACCTTTTTATCCCTCTTACAATAGCAAGGACTTGTTTCTCCAAAAATTTATACTTAAACTCATAATATTCCAAACCTTGATTAAAGAATGTAATTGGTTGTTTCACACCTTCATCATTATTTTTCATTAGCATAGTTGAGATAGTATCAGGGTTAGCAAATGAATACAACATGAAATATTTATCAAAATCAGGGTTTACAAGATTAGGAGCTTGTGAAATTACTTGCTTTATGGATTCAAATATACTCTTACCATCCTTAGTCCAAGATAAAAATTTGTTCTTCTTAAGCATGGATGTGTTGGGTTTCCTCAAAGATGTAAAACTAGGTATGAACCTTCTCACAAAATTTATCTTGACTAGGAAACTTTGGAGTCCTTTATTATTCAAGGTCAATGATAGGCATAGAATAGATTCTATCCTTTCATGATCTATAGTTAGACCATATTTTTAAACAATATGTCCTAGTAGCTTGCCTTTATGGATATCAAAGATGGACTTTCTAGGGTTGAGAGATACTCCATACTTCTTGCATCTTTCAAACACTTTCCTTAGGTGTTTCATATGCTCATTTGCATCCTTGGAAAACACTGTTATGTCATATATATATATATATATATATATATATATATATATGACATAACAACATCTCATTTATTAGACCTTTGAAAACCATGTCCATTTCCCTTTGGAAGGTGGCACAAACATTTGACAAACCAAAGGGCATCTTCCTATAAGCAAAAGTCACCCATTTTATAGTGAATGATGTCTTGAACTGATCATATTCATTCACTAAAATATGATTATAACCAAAATATCCATCTAGGAGAGATAAATGTTGAGAACCTAAAACAACTTGAAAAATTTGATCCATGGAAGGTAAAGGATAGTGATCTTTGAGTGACACCCTATTAAGATCTCTAAAATCCACATAAAGTATTATCTCCCCATTCTTATTTATAATAGGCACAATATTAACTACCCACTTTTAATGTTTGATAGGAAATGTTGTCTCAAATTGAAGGAGTTTGGTAAGTTTTATCTTCATGAGTTGTTCAACCTTGGGGTTGATGGGCCTTTATTTTTGCATAACTAGTTTAACTCCAGGTTCTAATTCAATGGTATGGTGTGATAGGATAGGATCAAACCCTATTAGGTCATATATTCCCAAGAATATATGTCATGAAAGACCCTACCCAAATCAATGAATGCTTATTTTTCCAATGTAGAACATGCCTTGCCTAGTTTGAGGAGTTTATCTTTGATGATCAAGACCCTTTCATATTTCTCCTCATTTATAGACATACTCACCTTTTCCTTATTTATTTTATCATCTTTATTAAATATAATTTCTAAGGTTACCATGACTTTAGGTATCTTGTTTATTCTCAGCTGCACAATCTGAATGTCAAACTATTCTTAGAGTCTTTTATGGTTTCTTGACGAGAACTCAACTTCATTTTGTAGGAAATATACAATGTGTTTGTCACTATCACACACTTGACAAGACACCTCATTATTAGGAATGGAAGGTCTGATAATGAACTTTATGTGGGATTGATTTCTTTATTATTTTATGGCATTAGGTGTATCAAATTGTGCTCCTATGGCAACTAGTCTATCATCATGATTATTTTTCTCCCTTGGGGACTGATTGTATGTTAAATGCATTAAAGTCCTTTAAAAAATCCCATACCCTATTCTTATTAATACTTAAACAAAGGTTTCTTAGCAATAACCACATTCCTAACTTAATGCACAAATCAATTCACTATCTCCATATACTTGTAGATTCTCGATTCATTTTTTCCTTGCCCATTGAAGGATATAAATCAAACCTTCATATTCAGTTATATTGCAAGTACAAATAAATAGAACCTATATAAAGAATAGTATTGTTGTTTAGACAAGGAAACCAACATAACACTAGATCTTGCACCAATCTTAATTTTTGATCCATCAAAAAACATCTTCCACATTTCATCATTCTCACCTTCCTCCTTGGTGATTGAAGGTATTGGCATTTCTTCCTCATATGCAATATTTTCCCAAATCAGTTTCATCCATGAGAGTATAAGGATCATGTTCATATGTGTTAGTACCATACTCATCTAGGAAAATATTAGATATACCTTCAAGTTTGGATGATGACCCATCTTCTATAATAGACTCTTCATGATCATTGATGACACAATTCAAATTGGAACTTGCTTCTACATAGGGTTTAATGTGAAATTTGATTAGTGGTTGAGTTATAATTAATCCATACCTTATCCTAAGGGCCAAGAAGGACCAATAAACTAAGAGGTAGCCTTATATCTTTTTTGTGGAATCCCTTGAGAGGTAGATAGAAGTGGGCTGGTACGTCAACAACCACAATGTCTTAGATAATGGGGAGGCTTGGGAAATCATGAAGAAAAACTCTTAATCCTTTGACCATTACTACTGACTTAGTAGGTGTCCCATAAATTTGTAATACCCCTTTACTATATGGTTCATACTTTCAACCCAATTTATTATCTACAACCTTAAACATCACCGAACTACTAGCTCCACTATCAACTATGTTGTTGTGAACAAGTTTATCCCCAATAATGAGAGTGAGGTAGAAGGGTGAAGGATTTTTAGATTTAGAAGAAGGATCAATAATGTGTGTGTGAGCATTGGTTAGGGCAACATTACCATGACTTGATGGTGGATAGATAACATGTATTTTAGATAGATGCTCTTTCAAAAGATCCTTTTGGCCAAGCAAGTGAAAAAAATTCCAAGGAGACATGGATGCCTTGGCATTATTTAAGGATCAATGATGTTTAGAGTAGAAGTGTTAAACTTTTATTGAGTCCTTAGAGGCAAGGAATTATTTGTAATTTTAGTTATGGATTCACCTTGAGTATACCTCACAACATTATAATTTGAAGAAGGTGTAGGAGTTGTATGGACTACCATGCTTGTAGTCACACCTTGTTTCCTTGTAAGGGGACTAGTTGAACTTATAGGCACACCATTAGCATATCCTAGAGGATTTTTCTTTGATCTAGTATTATCTATAAATGAATTACCTTGATTGAGAACATTAGTGTCTTCAATTAGGAAGTTAGTGAAATTCACTCCTTGATGTTGACTTTCATAATTTTCTTGCATTAGAACTTCATCATCTATTGATATTTGAAGAGTGACTCCTCCTTGAGTAACCAAAGATTGATTTCTGCCTTCATTGGAATCCATTAATTGACCTTGTGACCACTCTTATCCTTTCACCAAGTTACTATTAAATAGTACTATTACTCTTGTATTGGATGTGGAAGTGGGATTGTATGCATTGGTAGGCAAATTAAAGGTAGGCTGCCCTTAACCTCTCCCTTTCCCATATTATTGAGGTGAAACCTATTCCCTTTTTGAGTATATGGGTAAGTATTTTGATTCATACCTTGATACACACTTTATTTCCTAAGTTAATATTTTAATAAGTGAATTCTTGCATCCTTATCCATGGAATCATCTGCCTTTTTAGGGGTAGTTCTAGGCTTGGTATTGGCCTTTAGAATTTGGGCAGCACTTGGAGAAATAATATAATTATTTGGAAGTAGAGGCATGGATAATTTTGGAGGAAAATTCTTAGCTTATATGAGGCCATTCTTAGCTCTAATAGCAAGGTCATATGCTTTAGGTATGGTATATACACCTATGGATTACAACATTATGTCTATGTCAATACCAATATATTTCAAATATGTGGGAAACACAAAACTAGCAGGTGGTGTCATGGGAGGAGGTAACCTTTGACAAGTCCTTTAGAATCTCTCATTAATATCATGTATTATCTCCTAGGGGTCTCTTTGAATCACATTGAGCTGATGGATGAGTGATATGTGATCAATCTTATCTTTGAATATTGATGTTAGCATCTCCTCAAAATCATCCCAAGTTGTGATACAACCACCAGGCAAAGTCCTATACCAATCAAGTGATTTCCCTCTAAGATACATGGTAAGGATCCTAATAACAATGTTGACCTTAGTAACATTATCAAAAGTATATAAGTTTGATATATCCCTAATGTGCTCACTAAGAGTGATATGACCTTGGCCATTGAATGTAAGAACACTCTTTATAGCATTAGGGTGAATGTCATCATATGCATCAAGATGGATTAGATTTTTAGTGTTAAAGGATAGGAAGGCATGCTACATATCCATGTTATCTTCAAGTTATCCCTAAATTTCTTGGTCTTCTTGGCTATCAAAGTCCCCTTGTTATTCAAAGGGTAGAATAGGCTGAGGATGATGAACTTCAAGGGGAAGTTGGGGTGGAAGAGGAAGACTGATGGGATTGAAAACTCTACTAGAATATGACCTAGTAAGGACCATGACGTATGATCACAAAGATGTGACAAAAAATTGGTATACAATCATATTTTACCTTGAGTGGAGTTGCCAAATGTTGAGTAGAACACCATATGCAGTTGTGATGTTGTCAAGACTAGCATTCAACTTGACAAGTTATATTTAGGATAATTCTCCCACTATTGTCACCAAATATTTCATCCTAGAGGAGGTTTTTTAAGCCTAATCTAAGATTTAGGCAATATTGGAATACCTTTAGGCTTGTCGATTGACTATAATAGAGGTAGACCTCTAGGTTTAAGGGCTAGCTTCCTAGATTGAATTTAGGTACTTATCACCTATACTAACTAATTTTTTATGTGAAAATAGATATAAAAAACATGTAAATGACCTACTATAACCATGTGATACACAAAAATGATATCCACTATACTACCATTATCTACACTATGAAAGATTACTCACAAGACTGGCTTCAAGTTTCTATGGGACTCTAACATCAGTATTTCAAACATGTAGGTGACATGTACAACATTTCCCAAAGTGAAATGGTAAGAGGTCTAATCTTAGACACTATTAAAAATTTCTACACTTAGAATTAGGCAAAGACATTGACTACACTCCATGTGACTTATTGGAGAATGAATTGCTTTGACACACTATGAGAGAGAAAGATGAATGTAAGGATAGGTGATTAACATGTATCATTTAGCTTGTTACTACTCTACACACTTAGGCAAGGAATTTTAGAACCAAAACTAGATTCAATTATTTATTCAAAGGCAAATATTAGTAATCAAACTAGCAAGGCTTTTCCATATTATTTATGAATCAAACTATAAGACCCAAAATGGATTGCATTTATAGAATGTGAGAGAGGAGAGATATAAGTGGAGCTCAAGGGTCAAAATTCCACTTGTAAAATCATGAGAACTAGTTATATTTTACAGTAATGACTGTTGTAAATATTGTTATTGATGTAAAAGGTCTACCATTATTGGTGATAAAGGCCCATTGAATTTAATGATGTTTTTAATATTCATATCTTGGCTAATGTATGTTAATATTTATTTAATATTAATGAATATATTTTTGGTTTCATATAAGTCAAAAGAGGACCTATGGAGAAGTCAAAGAGTCATGGGGTAAAAGGTGAAAGAGGAATGGGACACATTTTCTTATGAAGAGTCACCTTGAGGAATTCCAAGAGTCACCATGTGAAGACAAAAGAGGTATGGCACATTTTTCCATGAAGGGACACTTTGAGGAATATGAAAAGTCACCAAGATAAAGACAAAAGAGGAAAGGATGCTTTTTCTTATGAAGGGTCACCATATGACTTTTCAAATGCATGGATATGAAGGGTCATGTAAGTTTGGCACCATTTTCCATGAAGATTGAAGGGTCACAAAGGGTGAATGCCAAAGGTCATTTGGAAAGCTATAAATAAAGGCTTGAGAAGCCATTTGATATATGAAAGAGAGTGCATGGTTTGTATTTGTTTTCAAAGAGAGAAAAGTAGGAGATATTAGAGTTCTATCATTTATTGAGTAAGTAACATTGAGATATAGTTGTGTTTTATACACAAGAGGGGTTGGTGCTCCTATGGGTTGGTACTCACAAATATTTATGAGGGGTTGGTGCTCCTATGGGTTGGTGCTCACAAATAGTTATTGTGTTGGTGATCAGCAAAGGGGTTGGTGCTCCTATAAGTTGGTGCTTACGAACTTTGTATTTTGAGTTGGTACTCATTCATATACTTGATATTATTCTTTGTGGTTTTTCTCACTTTGGGTTTCCACATAAAAATCTAGTGTCTCTCTCTCTCTTGTGTGGTGCAAATTATTATTTTAGTTTTATTACATATCTTGAATGTATGATTGAGTGGTTAAAGAAAATAAATCATATTAAGAAAAATATATAAAATATATTGATTCACCCCCCCCCCTCTCAGTATATTTCATGATTAATAATTGGTATCATAGCAGGTTCCTTTTGAAAAAGTTGTATAGCCTGAAGGAAGATCGGGAAAGCACGATGGCTGGATCACATGAAGGATTTTATACAAATAAGGTACCTTTGTTTGATGGGATGAATTATATTTTTTGGAGCATAAGGATGAAGACTTATTTGATGGCCCTTGAATTAGACATATGGCAAGCAGTGGTGGAGGACTATGAAGAGCCACAAACACTTGTAACTACTCTAGCAAAAAAGAAGGCAAGTGAAAATAATGCTAAAGCTTTAAATGTTATTTTATGTGGTTTATGTGAATCTAAATTTATTAAAGTTATGCAATGTAAATCTACTCATGAAACTTGGGTAAAACTTGAGAATATTTAAAAAGGTGATGGAAAGGTTTAAAAAGCTAAGCTTTAGACTTTCAAAAGATAGTTTGAGAATTTGGAGATGGAAGAAGAAGAAAATATAGTAAGTTATCTCTTGTGGGTTGATCAGATAGTTAATCAGATTCAAGGTCTTGGAAAATTTTTAGAAGAATCGACTGTGGTTCAAAAGGTTTTGAGATCTCTACCATTGAGATATGATGCAAAAGTTTTGTCAATTGAAGAGATGAATAATTTAGAAAAGCTAAAGATAGATGAGCTTCATGGTATTCTTACATCATATGAGATGTGGATTGAATAAGATAAACCCTCAAAGAGAGAATCGGCCTTCAAGGCATCAAAGAAAGAGAAGGCTAAAATTCAAGAATCAAGTGATAATTCTAGTGATGATGAAGATGACAATGGAGCTTTATTCATTCACAAGCCAAAAAAGAGCACAAGTAAATATCAAAGAAAATTACCTTTCAAATGCTTTAATTATGAAAAGATTGGACATTTTGTAGCTAAATGCCCAAATAAGGGTAATGATGACAATAAAGATAGAAAGTATACATACAAGAAGAATTTCAAAGACAAATTCAAGAAAGGATTCAAGGAGAATATTTTGTATTTTAAAGATCCTAGCTCAGCTGAAGATAGTGGAGTTAGTGACTCAGAAGAAAAAAAATTCTATTCATGGCCAAACATAAAGATGCCTTCGCAATCAAAAGTGTAGATGATCAAGAAGAAGAATAGGATGAAGCTAAAGTGAATCTGGAAGGAGAACTCATTTGTGCCTTAGAAGAGTTAAAAGCTCTTGAAAAGAAGAATCGAAGATTAAAGCTCTAGATCAAAAAAATGAAAAAGAGTTAAAGAAAATAATTGAAGATCTACAAGTACACTTTGAAGAAGCCAAGAAGAATGAATAAGATCTAACGTCATAGTTGAAAATAGTAAGTAAAGAATGTGAAAGGTATGTTTATAAAATTGATTCTTTAAAATCAGATCTTGAAAAAACAAATAAAGCAATCAATGATAGAGAAACTAATGATTCAAAATTTGAGAATAACACTAATATGTTGAATAAGATATTAAGAAATCAAAGATCAATTCCAGATAAGATAGGTATTAGATTTGAAAAAGAGAAAGAGTAGGTCACTATTTTCACATACAAGGAAAAAGGAAAGAGCTATGTTGAATCTCTTATAAAAGAAAAAATAAAAAGGGAAGAAGTTAAGAATACAGAGGACATCTCAGACAAAGAAGGCTAGAGGGAATAGAGCTATAAAAGGCAATCAGGTCAGAGATACACAAATAGGTCCTATTTTTATGGTTACTATTTTTATTATAATAGATATGGTCATAATAAATTAGAATGTCAAAAAAGAGCTAATAGTTTCAGTAATAAGGAGAAGGAAAGTCATGCAAAGTCAAGCAAAATCCACAACTCTTTTGCTCTTCTATTAGGGTTTAATGAAGAGGCCATAATATGTTACAAGTGAAACAACTTTGGAAACATAGCTCGGTACTATAGAATTTTTTTCAAGTCATTCAAGAAGGACCAGAGTTTCAAGGCTCCATTCATCAAAGATAGGTTTATGGCAAAAGAAACAACCTAAAAACTCTATATTGGTGCAGACCGCTTTGTATGCAATAAATGAAGAAAATCCATGGTTCATTGATAGTGGATGTTAGAGGCACATGATAGGACACAAGAGGAATTTCATAACCTTGAAGAAGATCAATGATGTCACAATGAAATTTGGAGACAATACTACTACCAAAATTGCTAGAAAAGGTACTCTAAGTTTGGATAATGGTAGAACTAAAACTGAACATGTTTTGTATGTAGAAGGTCTTAAGCATAATATTTTGAGTGTAATTCAAATGTGTGATCAGGGTCACACACTAAAGTTTTATGTAGAAGGTTGTGAAATTAGAATAAAATATTTAGATATGTTGGTTACAGATGCTCAGAGAATAGACAATAATTTATATATGTTATCAGACATCAAAGGTCAAAGATGTTTGGGTTAGATTGAATAAAGTTGGCTATGGCATAAGAGAATGGGGCACATAAATTTGACAATATTGTCAACACAAGAAAGAATCAAGTAGTCAAAAATATTCCAAAGATTACAAAGCCATCTGACATGCTTTATGAACTTTTTTAACATGGGAAGCAGGCTAGAAGGCAGTTCAAAACAAAAGAGTACTTGACTATTCAGATGCTAGAGCTTGTTCAACACACTAATCTGTGTGGACCTATGATAACTCAAAGTACTCAAAGTAAGAAATATTTCATGTTTCTTATTGATAATTTTTCACTTATGACTTGGGTAATGTTTTTAAAGAAATAATAATAAGCTTTCAGATATTTCAAAGCATTCAAAGCATTAGTTGAGAATAAAACTAGTTTGAAGATTAAATGTCTGAGATCGAATCAAGGAGGAGAATTCGTGTTAGATAAATTTATTGAGTTTTGTGAATACCATGGCATAAAGTGACATAATTTAGTAGCCAAAACTCCATAACAAAATGAATTAGTTAAACATAAAAATAGAATAGTTCATGAGATGGTGAGGACAATACTAAATGAATCTAAGATAGAAGATAAATATTGGAGAGAGGTAGTTTCTATAGTAGTGTATATTATAAATAGATCATTATTGAGAGTCAATAGTGACAAGACTCTATATGATCTATGGAAAGACAAACTAGCAACAGTTGATTATTTCAGAGTTTTTGGTAGCAGATGCTTCATAAAGAGAATTGATGAAAAACTTGGTAAGTTTGAATCTAGAGTAGATGAAGGTATATTTTTGGTTGTTCTTTTAAAAGTAAAGCTTATAAATGTTATAAAAAAGAACCAAGAAAATTGTTGAAATTTTAAGTGTCAAGATAAAAGAATATGGAACACAAAGAATCAGTTATCCAATAGACATTCCTAAAATCACTGAAGAGGAAGGTTTTGAAAAATCAGATGAAGATGAGAAGAAGGAGAAAAAATGAAAAAAAATACATCTAAATATGATCAAATAAATCATAATTAAAGTAACATCATTAGGGACATAAATGAAGGAATTCACACCAAAAGAATGATGGTAAGTGAATCTGAGCAAGTTAATTTCTCTTTGTTATCCAAAATTTAGCCTAGAACTTTTTCAGAAGCTAGACATGATAAGCATTGGGTTAAGGATATGGATGAAGAATTGAATCAAATATAAAATAATGATACTAGGGAATTAGTGCTTAGACCAAAAGATCACAATGTGATAGGAACAAAATGGGTTTATAGAAATAAGTTGAATGAAAATGGAGAAGTGACCAAAAATAAATCAAGATTAGTATGTAAAGGATATGCTCAGATTGAGGGAATAGATTTTAAAGAAACTTTTGCACCAGTGGCAACATTAGAGGCTATTAGAATGTTTCTTGCATATGCAGTGTTTAAAATTTTCAAAGTGTTTTAGATGCATGTCAAATTTACCTTTTTGAATGGGAATCTATAAGAAGAGGTCTACATTGAGCATCCCGAGGGATTTATTCTCTCAAATATTAGCAGCCATGTATGTAAATTGAAGAAAACATTGCATAGATTGAAAAAGCTCCCAGAGCTTGGTATGCAAGACTTGATAAGTACCTACATGATCAAGGTTTCAAGAGAGCATTTATTGATAGTAATCTCTACATCAAAATAGAAGGTGAGCATCAATTGATTGTTATGGTATATGTTGATGATATCATTTTTAGAGAAAATATTGAAAAGATGACAAGAATTTTATGATAATATGCAAAAATAATTTGAGATGTCTATGCTTGGAGAATTAACATTTTTATTAAGATTGCAAATATTTTAGTCAGATAAAAGAATTTTCATATCTCAAAGTAAATATGCCAAGAAAATATTTAAGAAATTTGGTTTTGAGGATTGTGCACCAATTGGCACACCAATGTGTACAAGAAACAAGGTGAGAAAGGATAAAGATTCACTTGTTACAAATCAATCTTTATATAGATCTGTGATTGGTAATATTTTATATTTGATAGCATCAAGGCCATACATTATGCATGTAGTAGGTATGGTTGCAAGATATCAATCATCTCCAAAAGATAGTCATGTTCAGTTGGTGAAGAGAATATTCAGATATATCAAGGGGACATTGGATTATGGATTATGGTATCCCATAGGTAATTTCACTTTGGTTACTTATACACATTCAGATTGGGCAGGGTGCTTGGATGAAAAAAAGAGTACAAGTGGAGGAACTTTCTTCCTTGGTGATAGCTTAGTATCATGGCTAAGCAAGAAGTAGAATTCAGTATCACTTTTTACAGCTAAAGCATAATATATTACAACAGTATTGTGTTGTACTCAAGTGCTTTGGATGAAGAAAACTTTGGAAGATATCAAGGTAAAATATGATGAACCTATTTATATTTTTTGTGATAACACAAGTTCTATAAATATTTTGAAGAGTCCAGTGATGCATTCAAAAACAAAACATATTCCCATTAGATATCACTTCTTGAGAGATAAGGTTGAAAATTAACAGATTAAGATGGAGTATATCAGTAATACAAAGCAAATTGTAGATATTTTCACAAAGGCACCACCGAAAGACACATTTGAGTATTTACGAGAGAAGTTGGGAGTAATTTCTTTTACTTCCTACCATTGAGGTTCAGCATCAGTTGAGGGGGAGATAAGTGTTAGCTCCAGGTAGGCCTTTTGTTATTGATGTCAAGGGGGAGAATAATAGGTATAGGTATAGGTGAAAAAATAGGTATAAGGAATAGATATAGGTTGCTATAGTAAGGGGGACTTACTATATGTTTTTCAGTTTTAGTTTGAGGTTTCCATCAATGACAAAGCTTGAGATTGTTGGAAATATTGTCATTGATGTCAAAGGTCTAGCATTATTGGTGATAAAGGCCCCATTGAATTTAATGATGTTTTTAATATTCATATCTTGGCTAATGTGTGTTAATATTTAGTTAATATTAATGAATATATTTTTGGTTGCATATAAGTCAAAAGAGAGCCCATGGAGAAGTCAAAGAGTCATGGGGTAAAAGATAAAAGAGGAATGGGATTCATTTTCTCATGAAGAGTCACCTTGAGGAATTCAAAGAGTCACCATATGAAGATAAAATAGGTATGGCACATTTTTCCATGAAAGGACATTTTGAGGAATACAAAAAGTCACTAAGATAAAGACAAAAGGGGAAAGGATGATCTTGCTTATGAAGGGTCACCATATGACTTTTCAAATGCATGGATACGAAGGGTCATGCAAGTGTGGCACCATTTTCCATGAGGATTGAAGGGTCACAAAGGGTGAATGCCAAAGGTCATTTGGAAAGCTATAAATAAAGGATTGAGAAGCCATTTGATATATGTAAGAGAGTGCATGGTTTGTATTTTTTTTTTAAGAGAGAAAAGTACGAGATATTGTAGAGTTCTATCATTTGTTGAGTAAGTAACATTGAGAGATAGTTATGTTTTATACACAAGAGGAGTTAGTGCTCCTGTGGATTGGTGCTCATGAATATTTGTACGGGGTTGGTGCTCACAAATAATTACTATGTTGGTGCTAGGCAAAGGGGTTGGTGCTCCTGTAAGTTGGTGCTTATGAACTTTGTATTTTGAGTTGGTACTCATTCATATACTTGAGATTGTTCTCTATGGTTTTTCCCACTATGAGTTTCCACATAAAAATTTGGTCTCTCTCTCTCTCTCTCTCTCTCTCTCTCTCTCTCTCTCTCTCTCTCTCTCTCTCTCTCTCTCTCTCTCTCTCTCTCTCTCTCTCTCTCTCTCTCTCTCTCTCTCTCTCTCTCTCTCTCTCTCTCTCTCTCTCTCTCGTGTGCTGCAAATTATTATTTTAGTTTTATTGCATATCTTGAATGTATGATTAATTGGTTAAATAAAAGAAATAAAATTTAGAAAAAGATATATAATATACTGATTCACCCCCCCCCCCTCTCTCAATATATTTCATGCTTAACAATGAAGTATGAAATAGGCCATGGAAGCTCTCCTTGGATAAATATCTCTCCAAATCATTAAAACTCTTCAAAATTAGCATAAGACCCTTTAGCTACCTTCTTGGAAACTACCTTCATCATTAGGCTCCTCTTGAGCACTGCACAATATACTAGGAATATTTGACACATATGCACTATGTAGGCAAGGGTTAGAAACAAGATTAAACATGCATTAAATGTGTCCTTAATCATTGGTCTTCTTATAGATGAGTGTTCTCATCATTTGTAGTCACCATCACTAGCTCTACAGGTTTGTCTTCACATTTGGCCCCAAAATGGTCTTTACTTTCTCAATATAATCCATGTAAGGGGTTATATAACACTTTTCAAGAGTCCCCTTGCTTCTAAATCCATTAAGAAAAAATTAAAAGGACTCCCAATTGGATTGATCACTTTCTCACTTGGTGATCACCCTTCATTTTCATTATTTTCCATAGACTAACTAAAGTGAAGGAGCATTTAGAAGTGTTTCCATGTCAATTTTCTATGATAAATGATCATGTAGAGTTAGTAAAAATCCTAATTTTCCTCCCCTAATGACTCTCTTTCAAAACTCCTCAACAATTGTAAAACAATCAAAATCTATCAAGAAAAACTCATTTTTTTACCTTATTCATACAATTAGGGTACCAATCAACTAGATGAGATGGATCTTGAGATAGTATTCTTCAATCCCAAAATAATTTCTAGGTCATACTATCTCTCTTAGATGCATCCACATCCATTTCTTTCCAATCAGGTCAAAAGCAAAGGTTTTAGCTCATTTTGGCTCTTAGTATTTGTTCATAAAAACTAGATATTGAACTTATGAATAAATTCCACTAAAATAATTTTTAGGACCTACTTCAAATTTACCCAATATCTTATATCCCCATTCTAAATGTTTATACTGGTGTGAGCATCCAAAGATGGCTTCTCAAGCTTAGGAGTGCAATCTGAGTAGGCCTAAGGTGAAAAAGTCAAGTTTGACCAACTTGTGATGGATCTCTTCAATATAATAGCACCAAACAACCTTATACCTTCCTATAAATATTATTCGATGCATTGGAAAGTTCACTTGATGTTAGGAATGAGATTATGCCCCTTTAGGGCTTTAGGCCTAACTATGTTCTTGATGTCCAAAATCTCTTTGTATAGTTTATAATGGTTGTGAGGCCTCATTAATTTTTTTTCAATCTTATAAAAACTCTCTATACTTTTATTTCAATGTTACAATTCTTCTCAACTCATTCATTCACTATTCACTCACCCAACTTGTAGTTTTATCTCTATGGGAGTGCCCTCTGTCTGAGATAAAATAGAGGGCACTTCCCCTATTTTCCAAGCCAAAATGAATATATTATGGGATAAAATAGGTCTTAAGGACATTTTTTACCAATTTTTAAGTTTTTTATCCCACCACTAAGCCTTTCAACCCTTCAAAAAACCTCAAGGTAGACTATGTGATTTTGACTACGTGTAAGGTTTGTCTATTAACCATAGGTTGGGGCTTAAACTTCAATATATATATTTTTTCTTTGTCTTTTTTATCTCATGAGGTATATTTTACCATTTTGGAGGTCCTCTTAAACATTTCCAAAATATTACTCTTTTTACAACTCCTCAAATCTCTCCAAACCTAGGCCTAGCTAGCAAACTATGTATTGTGTTATTTAATCAATAAAAAGACATGCCTGTAGGTAACCCTTGGTGTTATAATTTGTGTCTCATGATATAAAACCTCCTTTAAGTTAAAATTTACATTTACAAATTGTTTTAACTCATCTCATATCATGTACTAGGTTTTGTGTCTAAACCTTTCTAGCATACTGGCCTGGGTTGGTCTCTTCATTGTTAGCAAGTTGTAGGTGACTATCCTTAGGCCATAGAGACCCAAGATGGATGTTATAAAAGGTATGATCAGAATATGATAGTGTCCTTCACTAGCAACATGAGTTGTTTCATGCCCATATCTTGACTTCCATACATGAAACCATGTTAATAATCATGTGATAAGAATTTTAATGCTTTTAGGAATCACATATAATACTTGGTTTGTACAAGCTAATGCAAACTAAGAGGAAACTTGAAGGTGATGGGGATGAGTATGAAAAAATGAGTGACAAACTTCTTAGCATTGGTTCATAAAGGATAAGTAACCAATCTTGTAAATCCTACCATGAACTTGGAGTAGACAAAGGTTTCTTTCATTGTTGAATATAATTTAATCGTATTCCTCTCCTACTATCTATAGCAAACCAAAATCGGTTGACTAGCTCTACTTGAAAAAGAGAGTTATGGAGGAGTACAATTATTTTAGGCCATTTTCAAGTATTTATAAGATAATAAAATGTAGAAGTGAGATTAGGGGATCTAAATCATCACTTCCAATCCTTTCACATGTGTCACACTCCTGCCCAAGTTATACAACCAACTAAAATTACCTTTAACTTTCTCATTTTATTAATCTAATGTTAAAAATTATAGTTTATCAATTATGACATAGTATATCTGACTTTCACTGACACATGGGATGTTGAATAATCTCTTGGATCATTTATATACTATAGAAAACCATACAAACCTCATAAATGACCCTAAAAGTGACCTTAAGTGACATGAAATGACATAAAGAGGAAAATGAATGTGACCAAGGCTAGAGATACATCAAATGACATTGTTAGGATCATGATTCACTCTATAAGACCCTATTAGACACATATATAAGTTTTCAACTATAAGGGTTAACCTAGTTTGAATTGTGATCAAAATAATCAATAATTACCACCTTTGGAAATCCATAGAAAATTAAGGTCAGATAAAGGAGTCAGGAGAGGACCTAGAGCCCAATAATTGTCCCCAAGTAGGCAACCTCATATCCTTATCCTCTGAATGGCCCAACAACAACAAAAATAATTGAATAATCCTCTACCACCTCTCCCTCAAGATCCAACCTAGCTAAGAGGTTTAGTTATCAATGTTTCTAGAGTCATACATGATCTCCCTAGAAACCCAAAGAAATATCTCCCTACCTTTTCTCCCTTAGGAGGTAGGACTGTGGAAGAACTTATCAAGGCCTTCAAAACTACTTTAGGGATATTGAATATAACTCACAAATACATGGATTGTATATTATTCCCTTTCACATTGTAATACATAACCTATGATTGGTTCCTAAACATTCTAGAAGGTTCCATCACAACCTTACCTAACTAGCAAGATACTTTCTTGGCATAATTTGTCCAAGTCACTAGTCCAAGTGTTGTTTGTTAGTACTTTTCTAGCGTAAGGCTGATCCTAATGAACCAATCCAAGCTTTCAATGCCAAATTTTAAAATATGTATGGCATATTATATGTTTCCTATCAACTATATGAGGTGTTGGCCCTTGAGATGTATAAAAATTCACTAGATCCCATATATGTTGTGTTCTTACATAGAGCAATTGGAATTATTTCACTAAGTTTGGCTTATGTTGAAGTCATTAGTATAAACAAGTAGCTAAATCCCCAGATATAATCCTTAGTCCCACTTGATCTTGGTCCAATTTTTCCATCTTTCATTCAAATCCTAGGCATAAATAAAAATATTGTATCGCAAAACCAAAACCAAGCATTATTTCTAGTGCCTTTGATCCATGCTCCACCTAACCAACACCTTATCTTCTTGAATAATTTTATGTCTACCTCCAACTAATAAAGTTAGAGTTAACCCTCAATCTTAGTCAATATAGCTACTACACATGGTACTAATTCTAATTCCATAAAGATAGAATTGGATTCAATCTAAAGTATGGTACAAAAATTGAGTAACGATTTTTTGAACATTCAAAAACACATGGGTAACATAGGCAAACAAAATACTAAGAAGAGTTTTAGATTCTAGAGATATAATAGACCTTTCAATAGGTTTGGATATAATTAAGAAAACCAAGATCTATATAATAATATAGTTGAGATAATATCATGGATATCATGGATGCATCTCTTCCAAACTAGTGTTGGGTTCATAAAATTACATATCATGGAGAGTTAGATTGTATCGAGTTCTTTAGTGCTTTTGAAACCTTCCTGTGGGATTAAGAAAGGCAAGAAAATCTTTCACATCAAAATGAATCATCTTCCTTTAATTATTCATACCACACAAACACAATAATGGTTTTATGACTCTCCATTTATTTAATAAGGTGATAATGAACTAGAGGATAACATTAATTAAATCCATGTCTTTCAAAAGTATCATCAAACTAGAAATAACTACAATATGAGGAGTAAGTAGCCTATGACAACTTTAGTGCCTCTGAATAATAATACTACTACTACTCCATATTTGAAGGATAATAATAATCCACCTCCTCCAAAGAGATATGAGCATTTACAAATTGTAAAACCCCCTAACAAAGGGGATACAACATTATTGAGGATATAAATATGATCAAGGCTAACATCAATCTACATGAATTGGCCCATATCAAAAAACAAAGGGAGATGGTGTTCAAAGACTTAAATGGAAGGTCCTCTCCTAATAAATAAAATATTTCACATGTGAATGTGATGGTATATAAAGATAAACAAGATGTACCGCCTTTCTCATTGACTTTCAAAATGTTTATAAAGAATGTACACCCATGTCTAGTCAACTCTAGAGTATCAACCAATGTGATGTCAATAGCTATATGCTAGAAATTAGGTCAGAATCTTGATAAGTTGAAGAGATTGGTTCTTTAATTAGATAAATCCTTAGTCCCATGTGTCATAGAATAAACCAATGTACACATCCAATTGGTGTTTGAACCATGTGTGCAATAGACTATTGATATATTGGTCATTGATATTCTAGAAGCTTATGGCCTATTGTTGAGTAGGGATTTGTATAAAACATTTAATAGATATATGGCCACTAACTTCTCACATATTTTGTTTTCATGGAAGGGGATACCCAACCAATTCCCAGTGGACTATTAACCCAAAATAAAACACATGATCATGGATTACAATGTCACTAATTAAAAGGTAGACTTTGGTCTTCAGATGCAAGTGTGTACACTTTCACCACCAAATAGGAACATGCATTGCATGAAAAATAATTTGAAGTTCCTTCCTAACTATGGACACTCCATTTCAATGGGGCTAGGTCAAAATAAGGTACAAGTATTTTCATAGGCCTCATATATCCAAAAGGGAATTAGTATTTGGCATCTTATAGGTTGAAATTGTTATGCATAAATAATAGGTTTGAATATGAAGCTCTAATCCTCAGCCTCCAATTTGTACTAAAGTAGTGCCAAGTAGGTATAGGTCTTTGATGATTTTGAGTTGGTTGTAAACCAAATGAGAAATAAATACCAATGTAAACTCACTTATTTGAATAAATACAAGCATCAGGCCTAAGACCTAATTGAATATTTTGATGCCTTCAACATCAAATCTATTCCAAGAGAAGAAAACCAAATAATCAATTCAATGGAAACATCAACTACTATTTTGGCATCACTACAGGGGTAAATAATGCAAAGATTCTCTATGGAATTAGTTCCCTATCATTATGTTCTAAATAATATAGACCATTTTTAGGTATTTAAGGATGATAAATAAATTATGCAATTTTTACTAATTTTGGATCCTTTAAGTCTCATCTAATAGATGAAAAGGATATCAAACCTATATAAATTTAAGATCTAGGACAAGAGGGCATTATATAGCTGAAATAAAATTGCATACTTGTTAAGCATGAGATATACTGAGAGGGGGGGGTGAATTAGTATGTCATATATCTTATAAAACTTTTTACTTAATCAAAATCCACTTAACCATACATTCAAGATATGAAATAAAACTAAAAAAATAACATGCACCACTAGAGAGAGAGAGAGAGAGAGAGAGAGAGAGAGAGAGAGAGAGAGAGAGAGAGAGAGAGAGAGAGAGAGAGAGAGAGAGAGAGAGAGAGAGAGAGAGAGGAGATTTTTATGTGGAAACCCAATATGGAAAAAACCATAGAGAACAATCTCAAGAATAAGAATGAGCACCAGCTTAAATTACAAAGTTTCCAAGCATGAGAGAGAGAGAGAGAGAGAGAGAGAGAGAGAGAGAGAGAGAGAGAGGAGAGAGAGAGAGAGAGAGAGAGAGTAGATTTTTATGTGGAAACCTAATATGGAAAAACCCATAGAGAACAATCTCAAAAATAAAAATGAGCACCAACTTAAATTACAAAGTTTCCAAGCACCAACTTGCAAGAGCACCAACCCTTTGTCAAGCACCAACACAACAACTATTTATGAGCACTAACCCATAGGAGCACCAACCCCTTATAAATATTTGTGAGCACTAACCCATAGGAGCACCAACCCCTCTTATGTATAAAACACAACTATCTCTTAATGTTACTTTCTCAACTAATGATAGAACTCTACAATTTATCTTTTTATTCTCTCCTCTTTTCTTGTATAAAATAATTACAAACCATGCACTCTCTTGCATATACAAATGGATTCTCTAGCCTTTATTTATATATTTCTAAATGACATTTGGAATTCACCCTTTGGGACTCTTCACTCCTCATGGAAAATGGCACCAAACTTGCATGACCCTTCGAATCCTTTCATTTGAAAAGTCACATGGTGACCCTTCATGAGAAAATGAGTCCTTTCCCCTTTTGTCTTTATCTTGGTGACCTTTCAAATTCCTTAAGGTGACTCTTCATATAAAAATGCACCCTTCCTCTTTTGTTTTCACTTGGTGACCCTTCAAATTCCTCAAGGTGACCCTTCATGGGAAAATGCACCCTTCCCTCTTTTTTATTTTCCTCATGAATCTTTGATTTCTTCATGGGCCCTCTTTTTAATTTTATGCAACCAAAAATATATTCATTAATATTAAATAAATATCAACACATTTAGCCAAAATATGAACATTAAAAACACCTTTAGACAATAAATGATATGGGGCCTTTGCCACCAACAATGCTAGACCTTTGACATCAATGATAATATTTCCAACAATATCCCCCTTTATCATTGATGGCAATCTCAAACTAAAACTACCACATCCTAAAACCTATACTACATATGCCAACCTACACACACTACCATCTAAAAAACATATAGTAACTCCCCCTTATTGTAGCATCCTATACCTATTCTTGTACCTATTCCTATACTTATTTTTGTATATGTTCCTATTCTTCTCCCCTTTTGATATCAATGGCAAAGGGTCTATCTTGGAGTTAACACTTAGCTCCTCCTCACCTGATGCTAACCCTCAATGGTAGGAAGTAAAAGAAATTACTCCCAACTATTCTCGTAGATATTTAAATGTGTCTTTTGGTAGTGCATTTGTAAAAATATCTACAATATGTTAAGTAGTACTGATATATTCCATTTTAGCTTGTTGATCTACCACCTGATTTCTTAAAAAATGATATCTGATAGGAATATGTTTTGTTCTTGAATGCATCACTAGATTCTTAGAAATATTAATAGCACGTGTGTTGTCACAAAAAATAGAAATAGGTTCATCATATTTTACCTTGATGTCTTTTAAAGTTTTCTTCATCCAAAGCACTTGAGTACAACACAACACCACTACAATATATTTTGATTCAACTATAGAAAGTGATACTAATTTTTGCTTCTTACTTAGCCAAGATACTAAGCTATCACAGAGAAAGAAAGCTTCTCCACTTGTAATTTTTCTATCATCCAAATAACCTACCCAATTTGAATCTATATATATAACCAAATTAAAATCTCTACCTATGTGATACCACAATTTATAATCCAATGTCCCCTTGGCATATCTAAATATTGTTTTCATCAACTGAACATGACTCTCCTTCAGAGTTGACTAATATCTTACAACCATGCCTACTACATGCATGATTTTTGGCCTTGATGCTATCAAATATAAAATACTACTAATAGATCTATACAAAGATTAATCTGCAACATGGGAATCTTCATCCTTACTCACCCTGCTCCCTATACCCATTGGTGTGCCAACTGGTGCACAATCCTCAAAACCAAAAAATTTCAACATCTCCTTGGCATATTTATTTTTAGATATGAAAATTCCTTTCTCTGACTAAAATATTTACAACCCTAAGAAAAATGACACTTTTCCAAGCATAGACATCTCAAATTATTTTTGCATATTATTATAAATTTGACTAATATCTTACAACCATGCCTACTACAAGCATGATTTTTGGCCTTGATGCTATCAAATATAAAATACTACTAATATATCTATACAAAGATTAATCTACAACATGGGAATATTCATCCTTACTCACCTTATTCCCTATACCCATTGGTGTGCCAACTGGTGCACAATCCTCAAAACCAAAATTTTTCAACATCTCCTTGGCATATTTATTTTGAGATATGAAAATTCCTTTTTCTGACTAAAATATTTACAACCCTAAGAAAAATTGTACTTTTTTAAGCATATACATCTCAAATTCTTTTTGCATACTAAGCTATCATAGAGAAAGAAAGCTTCTCCACTTGTAATTTTTCTATCATCCAAATAACCTACCCAATCTGAATCTGTATAAGTAACCAAATTAAAATCTCTACCTATGTGATACCATAATTTATAATCCAATGTCCCCTTGACATATCTAAATATTATTTTCATCAACTGAACATGACTCTCCTTCAGAGTTGACTAATATCTTACAACCATGCCTACTACATGCATGATTTTTGGCCTTGATGCTATCAAATATAAAATACTACTAATAGATATATACAAAGATTAATCTGTAACATGGGAATATTCATCCTTACTCACCTTGTTCCCTATACCCATTGGTGTGCCAACTGGTGCACAATCCTCAAAACCAAAATTTTTCAACATCTCCTTGGCATATTTATTTTGAGATATGAAAATTCCTTTTTCTGACTAAAATATTTACAACCCTAAGAAAAATGACACTTTTCCAAGCATAGACATCTCAAATTATTTTTGCATATTATTAGAAATTTGTTTTGTCATATTTTCACTGTCTCTTCTAAATATTATGTCATTAACTTATACCACAACAATCAACTAATGCTCACCTTTTGTTTTGATGTAGAGATTATTGTTATTAAAACCTCTCTTGAAACCTTGATCTTGGAGGTACTTATCAAGTCTTGCATAGCAAGCTCTAGGAGCTTGTTTCAATCCATACAATGTTTTTTCAATATGCATACATGGCTACTATCATTTGAGAAAATAAATCTCTCATGATGCTCAATGTAGAACTCCTCTTCTAGATTCCCATTCAAGAAGGTAGACTAGACATCTATCTGAAACACTTTGAAATTATTAAACAATGCATATGCAAAAAACATTCTAACAACCTCTAGCCTTGCCACTGGTGCAAAACTTTCTTCAAAATATATACCCTCAATTTGAGCATATTCTTTACATACTAACCATGCTTTGTTCCTTATAACTTCACCATCTTCATTCAACTTATTTATATATATCCATTTTGTTCCTATCACATTTTAATATTTTGGTAGGCACTAATTCCCAAGTATCATTATTTTTTATCTGATTTAATTCTTCATCCATTGCCTTAACCCAATTCTCATCATGTCTAGCTTCTAAAAATGTTTTAGGCTAAATTTTGGATAACAAAGAAAAATTAACTTACTCAGATTCACTTACCATCATCCTATTGGTGTGAACTCCTTCATTTATGTTTTTGATGATGTCATTATTATTATGATTTATATGAACATATTTGGATGGGGCCTTGATGTCATTTTTATCCTTCTTCTCATCCTCATCTTATTCTTCAAAATCTTCTTTAATGATTTTAGGAGTGTCTACTGGATCACTGGCTCTTTGTGCTACATCTTCATCTATCTTGACACTTACACTTTCAAAAATATTCTTATTTATTTTGTTATAATATTTATAATCTTTAATTTTTCTAGAATATCCAATAAATATACCTTCATCTATTCTAGATTCAAACTTACCCAAAATTTCATTTTTTTTATGAAACATCTATTGTCAAAAACTTTGAAGTAAACAACTATAGTTGGTTTGTCTTTCCATAACTAATAGGGAGTCTTGTCACTATTGACTCTTAACAATGCTCTATTCTAAATATGCCCTATTGTACCTACTACCTCTCTCTAATATTTATCTGGTATCTTGGATTCATTTAGCATTGTCTTCACCATCTCCTAAACTATTTTATTTTTCCACTTAACTACTCCATTTTACTGTGGATTTCTAGCTGATGAATAATGTCTCTTTATCCCATAGTCTTCACAATACTTGATGAAATCATCTAACATGAATTCTCCTCCTCGATCTGATCTCAAGCACTCAATCTTCAAATCAATTTCATTCTCAACAAAATCTTGAATGTGAATGCTTTTTATTTTTATTCAAAAACATCACCCAAGTCATACATGTAAAATCATCAATAAGTAACATTAAATATTTCTCACCTTGAGTACTTTGAGTTCTCATAGGTCCACACAAATCAATGTGAACAAGCTCTAACATTTGAGTGGTCAAGTATTCTTTTTTTTTTAACCATATTCTGACCTGATTCCCATGTTGATATGGTTCACAAAGCATGTTAGAGGGCTTTGTAATCTTTGGAAGATCTCTAACTACTTGCTTTTTTTTATGTTGACAAGATTGTTAAAATTTATGTGTCTTATTCTCCTATTCCATAGCCAACTTTCATCAACCTAACTCAAACAACATTTTTGACCTTTGATATCTAATAATATATACAAATTATTGCATGTCCTTTGAGCATCTGTAATCAACACATCTGAATATTTTATCCTAATTTCATAACCTTATACATAAAACTTTAGTGTGTGTCCTTGATCACACATTTAACTTACACTCAATATATTATGCTTAAGACCTTCTACATATAGAACGTTTTCAGTCTTAGTTCTACCATTATCTAAACTTAATGTACCTTTTATGCATATTCTGGTAGTGGTATGGTCTTCAAATTTCACTATACCACCATTGATATTTTTTAGAGTTATGAAATTAATCTTGTCTCCTATCATCTGCCTTGAACATCCACTATCAATTAAATTATGGCATTTTTTCATTTCTTACATGCAAAGTTGTCTAGACTAACATAGAGTTTTCAGGCTGTTTTTTCTACCATGAATCTGCCTGAACTTTCTTCTTGATGAATAGAGCCTTGAAAATTTGGTCCTTCTTGACTAACTCAAACATGATTCAAAAATACCAAGATATGTGCCTAAAATTATTTCACTTGTAACATATTATGGCCTCTTCATCAAAGCTTGATAGAGGAACAAAAAAGTTGTCGCTTCTACTTGACTCTGCATGAGTTTTTTTCTCTTTATTTATGAAATTGTTAGCTCTTTCTAACATTCTATTTTATTATGACCATAACAATTATGATAAAACAATAACCATGAAAATATAACCTATTCTAATTTGTGTATCTTTGACCTGATTATCTTTTGTAGCTCTATTCCTTCCAGCCTTCTTTGTTTGAGCTATCCTCTGCATTCTTAAATTCTTCCCTTTTTATTTCTTCTTTTGTAAGAGATTTAGCATAGCTCTTTTTATTTTCAAATCTGATACCTATCTGATCTAATATTTATTTTTTACTTTCTAAAATCTTATTCAAAATATTAGTGTTATTCTTAAATTTTGAATCATTGGTTGATTTGTCATTGATTGCTTTATTTATTTTCTCAAGATCTGCTTTTAAAGAGGCAATTTCAACAACATACCTTTCACATTATTCACTTACTTTTTGCAACTGATATGTTATATCTTCTTCATTATTTTTGGCTTCTTCAATGTGTGCTTGTATATCTTTAATTATTTCCTTTAACTCTTTTTTCATTTTTCTTGATCTAAAGCTTCAATCTTTGATTCTTCTTCTCAAGAGCTTGTAATTATTCTAAAGCACAAATGAGTTTTCCTTCCAAATTCACCTTAGCTTCACCATGTTCTTCTTCTTTATCATATATACTTTTGCTTATAGAGGCATCTTCATGTATTGTCATGAATATAATCTCTTCTTCATCTGAGTCACTAACTCCACTGTCTTTGGTTGAGCTAGGATCTTTAGAATATAAACTCTTCTTCTCAAATCCCTTCTTGAATTTGTCTTTGAAGTTATTCTTGTATTTATAATTTCATTTTTCATTATCACCATTATTCTTATCTAGTCACTTAGTTACAAAATGTCCAATCGTACCATATTTAAAACATTTAAATGGCAATTTTCCTTGATATTTACTTGTGCCCTTTTTTGGCTTGCAGATGAATAGAGCTCTATTGTCATCTCCCTGATCACTAGATCTGTCACTTGATTCTTGAATTTTAGCTTTATCTTTCTTTGATGTCTTCAAATTAGCTTCCTTCTTTGAGGGTTTCTCTTGTTTAGTTTGCATCTCATATGCTGTAAGAATACCATATAGTTCATCCATTTTTAGCTTAGCTAGATTCTTCATCTCCTCAGTTACTGAAACCTTTGCATCGTATCTCATTAGTAGAGATATCAAAACCTTTTGTACCACTTTTTATTCTTCTAACTTTTCTCGAAGGCCTTGAATTTGATTAACTATTTGATCAACCCACAAAAGATAACTTGCTATGTTTTCTTCTTCTTCCATCTTCAAACTCTCAAACTATCTTTTAAAAGTCTGGAGCTTAGCTTGTTGAACCTTTCCATCACTTTTGTAAATATTCTCAAGATTTACCCAAGTATCATGAGCGTTCTTTCATTGCACAGCTTTAACAAATTTTGATTCACATAAACCACATAAAATAGCATTTAAAGCTTTAGCATTATTTTCATTTTCCTTCTTTTTTACTGGAGTAGTTACAAATGTTTGTGGCTCTTCATATTCCTCCACCACTACTTGCCAAATGTTGAATCCAAGGGACATCAAGTAATTCCTCATCCTTATGCTCCAAAAAACATAATTTGTCCCATCATATAAAGGTTATTTATCTATATAAAAACCTTCATGTGATCCACCCATCGTGCTTTCCCAGATCTACCTTCAAGCTATTAAAGTCCTTTCAAAATAACCTACTATGATACCTATTGTTAAGCATAGGATATATTTAGGGGGGGTTGAGTTAGTATATCATATATCTTATAAAACTTTTATTTAATCAAACTCTACTTAACCATACATTCAAAATATGCAATAAAATTGAAACAATAACATGCACCACATGAGAGAGAGAGAGAGAGAGAGAGAGAGAGAGAGAGAGAGAGAGAGAGAGAGAGAGAGAGAGAGAGAGAGAGAGAGAGAGAGAGAGACCAGATTTTTACATAGAAACCCAATGTGGGAAAAAACATGGATAAAAAATTCAAGAATAATAATGAGCACAAACTCAAATTACAAAGTTTGTAATCACCAACTTGCAGGAAAACCAACCCCTTTGTTGAGCACCAACACAACTATTTGTGAGCACCAACCCACAGGAGTTCCAACCCTTCTTGTGTTTAAAACACAACTATCTCTCAATGTTGCTTTCTCAATAAATGATATAACTCTACAATTTTTATTTATATTCTCTCCTCTTTTATTATATAAAATAATTACAAACCATGCACTCTCTTGTGCATATAAATAGCTTCTCAAGCCTTTATTTATGGCTTTCGAAATGACCTTTGGCATTCACCCTTTGTGACTATTCCCTCCTCATGGAAAATGGTGCCAAACTTTCATGACCCTTTTAATTATTTAATTTGAAAAGTCATATGGTGACCCATCATGAATAAATGCATCATTTCCCCTTTTGTGTTTATCTTGCTGACCTTTTAGATTCCTTAAGGTGACTCTTCATGGAAAAATGTGCCCTTCATCTTTGGTCTTCACTTGGTGACCCTTTGAATTCCTCAAGGTGACCCTTCATAGGAAAATGCATCCTTTCCCTCTTTTTTCTTTTCCTCATGACTCTTTGACTTCCTCATAGGCCTTTTTTTGACTTTATGCCACCAAAAATATATTCATTAATATTAAATAAATATCAACACATTTAACTAAAATATGAACATTAAAAACACCTTTAGACAATAAATGCCATGGGGACTTTGTCACCAACAATGTTAGACCTTTGACATCAATGAACATATTTTCAAAAATACCTTTAGGTATGGTTTCTTTATAATGAGCCTTTGCTATCGATCCACAAGCTCATAAGCAAAAGTAGTTCAAGGCAACCAAGTTTGAGTTGACCAAAGAGAATGTAGAGACTGATCAACATATATAATATGTGAATGTGGGCCTAATATACATTAAGAATGAAAATTAGAGACTCAAGACATTACTTGAAGACTTCAAAGATGTCATTATGTGGACTTATAATGACCTAAAGATCTTTGACCCCAAGGTAATCACTCACACCATCCCCTTCAAACATGATCATAAGCCTTTTAGGAAAATATAGAGGCCAAAGAATCCAATCTTGGAACCTCTTATATAGGCAGAAGTGAAAAAACTTCTATATGCTAAAATCATCTTTCTAATTAGACATTCAGCTTGGGTATCCAACCTATTACCGGTCAGAAAGAAAATTAGGGGAATTAGACTATGCATTGACTTTAAGTACTTAAACAAAGCTTTAGAGAAAGATACTTACCCTCTACCTTCTTTGGATGAAGTGATTCAAATGGTGATCAGATTAGATATTATTCATTTTTTTAATGGGTTCTCTAGTTACAATTAGGTTCTGGTTGAAGCATAAAATAGGATGAAGACTGCATTCACCACCAAGTGGAGAAATTTTGCATATAAAAGGATTTCATTCAACCTAATCAATGTAGGATACACCTTATAGATATTAATATATTTTTCCTTCCAAGGTTTGGTTATTAAATGTATTATCATCTACATGGATGATCTCACTATGTTTTCAAAAAATTGAGCTGCTCATATCGACCACTTGTAGAGAGTCTTTGACAGATGCAAAAAATATGAGGTCTCCCTGAACCTAAAGAAGAGTATCTTTAAATTCACTGAAGGAAAGTTTTTGGGACATATTATCACTAAATAAGGAACTTATATTGATCCAAATAGAGTCCAATCCATCTCTAAGGTAATGTCTCCCAACTATAAAAAGGAGCTAAAGTCATTTTTTGGAAAGATCAACTTTATCATAAAATCCATATCTAGTTTTACCAAAATAATCTAAACATTGAATGTTATGTTGAAATAAGATACAAAAATATAATGGATAGAAAAAGCCTAGAATGCCTTCAAATATATCAAAACCACTATCACTTAGGCTCTAGTTCTGATAAGTCCAGACTTCAATAAAGATTTCTATTTCTATTCAATTACTTTAGAACATACCATAGTTGTTGTATTAACATAAAGGGTATAAGGTAATGAACATCCCATTGATTTCATGAGTACCAATATGAAGGATGTTGAACTTTGATATTCCATGATAGACAAATAAATATATGATTTGATTAAGGTTGTTAATAAATTTAGGTATTACATCTTACAAAACAAAATGTATGCTATTGTTCCAGACCTAGCTATCAAACTTACATTGGGACAAAAAAATAGGTGAAAGGAGAGGTAAGTGGATGGAAAAATTATAGGATTTTGATCTAAAGATCATACTTTCAAAAATGGCAAGAGGCCAAGGTATTATCTAGTTGATGGCTTAAACCAAGCCACACATAAATATTAAACAAACTAATGAAACTCAGATAGCCAGAGGTGAATGGTACTCTCAAAGCTTCCATTACTTGCTCATGATTACAGACCCACTTAAATTAAATAGATAAAAAAATGAGCTCTCAGTATTAAATCAGCACACTACATGATAAAAATTGAGTTCTATATACAAAAAACTATGAAGGCATCTATCCTAGATGCATGTCAAAATAAGAAGCTAAGGATATCTTGGATGACTTGAACCAAAATATAGGCAATGGACACCCCTCAAGTAATAAGACACTCATAATATTTGGAAGATAGGGTACTACTAGACCACAATATTCAAGGATGATCATAGCCATGCTAAAACCTACCATGAATGCTAGATATTTTCTAAAAGAGAAGTGAATGTTGTTATGCCTTTGAAATTGGTTATTGAAGGATGCCCCTTTGCCTAGTCGGGTCTTATAAACTTGAACTCTTCATTATGACACAAGTTCATCCTTATAGCTACAAATTATTAAACCAAGTGAACAAAATTAGTATAAAAAATTTGTTGGCTAGATGTTTTGTAGGCTATCAAAAGTATCTAGGTAGTCATGGGATTAAACCCCTTCATTTAATGGTGAAACTCTCTTATGCTTACGTATATTTACTTTTAATTATTCAAAGCTCTCAGTTATTCATATATTATACAAATTATGTGCAAGTTGTCTTATTTTGGGGTATTACTTTAATCACAGAGTTCATGAACCATAACAAGGTGATTTTGTAGTAAGTAAGTAGCTGTTTTAGAGAATGTGTAAATTTATTTTGGGTATTTAAGAATGGAAAACTAGAACATGCAAGAAGAAAGAAGTTGTACTTCATAATAAAAAAATTTATAGATCTTATTGAATTTATAAAAGTAAATAAAAATCCAAAAAATGATAATATTTTTAGAAAATGACTAAGAAAAACTTGAATTCATATTCAGATTTAAAAATAACACAATGTTTACCATTTTAATCTTCACAAATCCATCAAATAATCTCCTAGGATGTAAAGTTACACAGAAAACAATTTATTTCTCATTCACTTTGAACCAATTTCATACAAAATAAAAATTCAAAAATCTAAACACATAATTTTAGATTTCTTAAACTCTTTGGCTTTAGTTACAATTTCTATCTAAAAATTGCCATCATCATCTAGCACATAGGCCTACACTTTATATATATATATATATATATATATATGTATGTATGTATGTATGTATGTATGTATGTATGTATGTATGTATGTATGTATGTATGTATGTATGTATGTATGTATGTATGTATGTATGTATGTATGTATGTATGTATGTATGTATGTATGTATGTATGTATGTATATATATGCCAAAATCAAATAGGAGACAACTCCTATAAAAACCATGTGTTGCGTTAAAAACTCAAACCTGTTGAGAGGTGTCTTCCTCAAATTTCTCCTATGTGGCATGCAACAACTAGTGACATGTAATGCCTATTGATCTCACTATTTGGATCAAATATAAACTCCTTGCATGTAGCGCAAAGGTAGATTAAGTAATTTGATTTTACATAATGACTTCAAGTAATAGCATTTAGCCAAGTTACTTGAGTTTTACATTTTCCAACAAATTAATTTTCCAAGTAAGTACTTAAATCAAAATTATTTAAATATATTATATATTGAAAGAATAAAATAGAAGTAGAAGAACTATTGAAATCTTTCCAGTTCATTAACTTCATGTCTACACTTCTCTTTATATTTAATGTGTTGAGACATCATGAATTAGATCATTGTGTCATCTGGTTTATCAAACAATTGCCTTTCAGTCTCAAATCTTAGCATTTCTCTTTTCAACCTCCTACTATGAGCTTTCATATTTTCAAGTCTTGCTTGAAGCCTCTTGATTTCATATTGACATTTGATTAAATCCTTTATATATTTAGTTGTGAAAGGAGTTGTGGCCTTTTCCATTAATTGTTTGAACTACTAATATAACTATTCAGATGTCCTTAGAATTTGATCAGACCAACTGTTAGTGAGATAAAAGAGATAATCTTCTAGATTCACCTTTTCATTGTGAGCTTCTTCTTTTGAAGTCTTCATTTCTTCACACATTGCCTAAAGAATACACATGAGAAAAGATAAGAGGTATTTTTCTTGTTTTACCTTCTTTATTGATCCTTCATGAATAATCTTTTCTTTGATCAAAACTTTCTCATTCAAAGTACTTATTCTTTGTAGACACTCTTGTTGTAACTCAGAAATTTCATTCTCATTTTATATTTCCTTCATTATTGCCTTCTTTACCTCTATTAATTTTTCTTTTTCTTCCTCAATTTTCTTCTTAACTTATACTTCCTTCTTCTCAACTACCTTCTCTTCCTCTATTACTTTATCAAGTTTAATTATCTCCTTTTATTTATCTTGTGATACCTCCTAAGATGAGGTATCGTTTTTAGTAGTTACTTGTTCTAACTCCTTTTGAGTGGTTGGTTGATCATATGAAGGGGGTGGAGGTGGTGCAGTAGGTCAAGAAGATGGAGGAAGAGGAGGAGGAATAATTGTCTTATTTTGAATGGGATTATGAGGAACCCTTATGCCATGAGACTTTAGGGGTGGCATAAGTACTGATGGATCTATGGTAGGTGTAATAGAAGTAGAAATAATGGATGGAGAAGTATTTATGGGAGTGACCAAAGGAGGTGTCATAATAGTTGATTGAATTGGTTCTTTATCTTTGACTAAGGGGTAAGTGTCATCAACATTCTTCTTTAACTTTAATTTCTTAGGTACTTAGATGCCCTCTCCTTGAATTGCCTTCCTCTTATAGATTATTCTAGTAGTTTCAATCATTAATTCCTTTATGAAATATCTTTTATTAAGAATCTAATTTGAAGTCATATCAAGGACCATAGAATTTCTATCTATAATGGTTTTAACTTGATCTTTTCTAAAAACAATTTTCAAAAGTGGAACATTATCTCCTCATGTTTCATGGTAGGTATCACTAGTTACAATTTCATCATCCTCCATGTCCTATAGAATTGTAGCTAAATCAAAAGCATGAATCTATCCAATCATCAATCTACTATCATCTCTCTTTCTTACACCAAACTCATCTCTGTAATCAATCCAAAAATCCTCAAGTGCAAGAATATGCATATACTCGATAGAAACTATATTTTGAGCTACACCTCTATAATCAAAATTTACTCTAGCTTCAAAATGGGTCAGATTATAGTTTTGGTACATTTATTTTTTCATGTTATTTTCTTGGTAAATTTTTGGGCAATGGTAGTGACCAATAATAATAAGAAAATTGATTGAAGGGTGGTGAACATTCAATTGTAAATCATGTAACTCAGTTAGTTGCCCACACAATTCCATGAGAATATATTTATCAGAAGGATATCTAGGCAATTTGATTGGTGTGCCCAAAAAACCACCAAATTAAGTGAAGTTGAGGAACTAAATGAAAACACATCTGAATTGGGAAACTACAACCCATGCTACATCAGATACTCTCTTGTATTTTGGAGTTACATTTAACTTTGAAATGATTTCACATAAGAATCCATCATTCACTAACTTATAATGCTTGTAGTACTTGAAAAGAACCAATTGAGGATAATATTCATATATTGGCTTAGTTTCTAGAATCCCTTTTGTATTTATCCTAGAAAAGGCCCCATTTGATGCTATGCGTATACTAGGTATGGGGTCATCTTGAAGACAAAAGTCTATAATACATTGCTTAAGTATTGGTTTATGTTGTCACTTATCAGCCTAGCCCACTCAATCATTATGAAACTCCTATTGAAATCAATGGTCCTAATGTATGCATACATCCAAGTTTAAAATCACTTGGCATTCTTTTCTCTATTGATTATTCATAACAACTAAGTAATGTCATCTAATTCTTGAACCAAGTATGACCTTATTATCTGCTTTACAAATCTTGAAGCTTGCTTAGCTTTATTCATGTAGTTTGTGTTCATTATTTTAATGCACTATGTTATCTTATTTTCCCATTGACTTTTATCTTTTTCCATTGTTACATCTAAGCTTTTAGATGTTGTTGGTATCTTTAAGTAGTAGTTAAGGTATTGAACATCTAACCTTATTACTACATTTTCAGAAGTATCTTTGATTGTCCTAGTGGGGGAGTCATATTACTTGGCACATGCTAGGACAAACTCAAGAAGTTGAGTTGAGCTTGGGAAAGCTACAACTTGCAAAATCCTACTATTAGTCATTGTCTACATTAGTGGAGTCTTTGTTATAGCTTTGGATCTTTCCAATAACTCAGTCACTGACACATGTCCCATATCTGTATCACTTATTTTAGTTAACTTGGAAGTGATACAAGATTTAATAGGGTACCCTTTATACTCATACTTCATATTTGTCTCTTGTGATTTGGCTTTCTTAGCTTTTGTTTTACCCTTCTTACTTGGCCTAGGGATTTCTTCAAGTGCTAACTAAGGGACTTCTTCAATTAAAGTTTTTGTTTCTTGTAATTCTACTTCAAATATTTCTTCCTTTGATCCTTCTAACCCTAACATTTGCTATGGTTAATTTTAGAAAAACTTGACAATTGCTCTTGAAAGTTCTATGATTTCTCTTGTTGGTTTATAAAAATTTGAAGAAATGAGTGAAGTTTTTGTCTCAAATAATACCTCTAAACCAACTTTAGGTTTCAAGTAGTATAAAATCTTGAAAACCCCAAGTAACTCATAGTAATCAATAGGGTATGACAACCCCAATTTGGTTTAGATGATATAAAAGTATTAAGCATTCAATAATACAGGTAAGTAACAAGAAAAAGGCATGGGTAACTTTGGGTTTCTCTTAGTTAGTAACGTGGGTTCAAGATTTTGAGTTAATGAGTCATGAGGAATTTGGGTTTCTTGAAGGTAGCTACTTCAGGTTTGTTAGGATAAATAACTTGGATTAGAATACTTGAGTAAGTAACTAGTATTAAGGAGTTTAGGTTTCATTTGGGTAGTTTAACAGGTTTCTCAAGGCTTGCAACTTAGGATTTGTCAAGTAAATTAATTGTGGTTGGAAAACTTAAATTAGAAGCAATAAGTAAGCATAACTCTGAGTAGGTAGGGTACTTAAGAGTTCTAGGGTTCTTGAGGGTAGTAGCTTATGGTTGAGACTTTGGGTGAGTAGCAAGTGAGAAGTTCAAGTTGGTAGGATGTTTTAGGATTCTTGGCTTTCTTGAGACAAGTAACTTGGATTCCAGAGTTTGAGTAAGTAGTTGTGGGAAACTCAAGTGGGAAATTCTAGGTTATCCACTAGGCTTTATGTAACAAGATTCAAACTTTAGGAATTTATGTGTTTTTTTTACATGATTAGGATATACAAGAACATTTACAAAGTTTTTACAACATCTAAACAAGTAAAAATTGATAAATGAAACCAAGTAAAACAAGCATATATGATAATACATCCATGATGGCAAGTGGAAAATAACTAGAGAGAAACAAAAATAAAATGCTCAAGATGAAGCCATGAGAACTAAAAGGAAATGATCTATATAGCTCAAATACAAATGGGTCGAGATGGGTTTGATCAAAAATCACTCTAGGGTCTTAGATAATACAACTTGTGGTTCATATGGGGGGTGTCTTGGTCAAACAACTTGAATGCTAAGTGGAAAATGAGGTGGAATTCATCGATATTATATTTTATAATGCATTAATGATAAGTTAGAGACATATGGGAAGGAGGAACATAAGGCCTTAAATTTTTATCAGGTTTTTTAAATTACTTTGCTTAATTTGGCCTTTGAAGTTAAGTAGCTTCACAAACTCGACTCAATCTTGATTGATGAGTACTTTGGGTTCATAAACCTTCATTACTTTTACTTGTGGCTTTGGGGAAGTGAAGTTACTTTGAAAACCTGATTTACTTTAGGTAGTGTTCTACGGGTTTGTAGGATTGCTTTACTTCACTTTTGATATAAATCAAAGTTATTTCTCAACTCTTGTTTAAATTGAGTAGTGCAACTCAGACTTGTAGGACTAATTTACTTATTATTTAATTAGTTAAGTAATTTGGGAAACCCGAGTTGGCTTAAAAATGAGCTCATATAGTTGGCTTTTTTTATCTTCTTGGAAAGATGAGTAAATGGGTTTTTCAGTGACAGCCTTAGGCAGATGTTTTCAACCTTCTGGAGAAATTTAAATCAATTAAGAAAATAAATCAATCAAAAATAAATACTAATAAATACTAAGACTTTATTTAGGGGATTGGTTTAATAAGAACAACTAACTCACAATAAGACAAAATGCAAAAATTTAAATAGGGGTAACCCAAAATTTCTAAGTGTGAAATTTTGGGGACACCAAATTCCATAGTAGTTGATGTCATCAAATTTTTAGAGGAAAATGTAGTGACCAAGTTTGGTACCCCATTTTCCCTAGTTTTTTATAATGGTCCAACTTTTCAATCATCTAAATTCACATAATGAGATTATGATAATCAAATTATGGTTAAATTTTCTTCGAATTATTATCCACGAGGGAATGTAATAGATGAATCCACCAATAAAAAAATGGTAGATTCCATTAATAAATTGACATAAGACAAATAAAAATAATGGCATCTCTTAATAAAATATTCATTGTGGGATGATAGTGTAGACACCTAAATCTAGCCACCAATGACCATCAATCAGGCTTTTGACCAATTTCTACCAAAATGCACAATTTGGCCTAAAAACACTAAAACACATTAATTGAGTTAAAATTGATATATTCAAGTAATGATTTTGGTGAGAGTGTTATTAAATAGGGCAATGTAATTTATGAAGCAACTAACTTTGATCAGATCATTTCGAGTCAAAATGACATTTTTGCACTTAGGTGCTTTAGATTGCTTTTTTCTATCAAATTTATTGTATGAGACATGTGCCTTTGTTATTTTGAATTGGAAACATCCTAAATGGGATAATAGTTCTAATGCATCTAACATCAACTTCCAATTCCAATCCGATCAAATTTCAAGCCAATAATATGACATTTTGACCAATTTGATTAATTTGTGCACAAATTGTCAAGGTTTTGCATCAAAGTTAACTAATTATGTTTAAGGCTAATGTTTCAATTTATTTTTATCATTTACTAGTTTTGAAAGTAGATAAAAAAGAGTGAGTATTAGGGTGTGTACCTGGTAAATGCTATGCTCATTAATGACTAGACAAAGTGATAACTCTTTTTCGGTGAAGGACTACCTATAATAAGACCATACTAATCAAACTCATTTGCTAGATAAGTATGAAGGGTGGACTGCCTAGAAATGTTAGATCCAAGAAGTGAAAGCTTCCTTGGAAGGCTATAAATCCACTCACCTAATGGTAGAATTGTTCTAAAAATAAAATTGGAAGATAATAAACTGATATGAATATAAATGCATATACAAAGAAATAAATGATATACATGTTTAATAAAAAATGTAGCAATGGTGGGTCAACACCATGCATAAATGCACCAAGGTTATGTTTAGAAGGTTTGGGTAGGGTCTGCAAGTAGATCAGGAACAAAAATAGAGATTTGATTCAATAAAAGGGGAGAAAATAACAATCTATTATTTTCCTTGACAGTGACTGGTGATAGTTGGGTATGACTAGCGACAGTTAGGTAACTGGTGACAAATTTGGGTAACCAAAAATGGTTGCTACCAATTGGTGATGATTTCCTATAAAATTTGGTGAATTTTGGGATAGAGATGAAAATGGAATGGTTGATGATCAAGAGTTAGAGTGTGGATTTTTGGGTCAAGGGTGGTGTGTAGGTGAATAAAATGAAATAGAAAAACCTGATAAGGAAAGGAAAACACTAAAAACAAAAAGAGGATACATGTGTGATTCCAAGTGAATGATAGTTGAAGACCTTAAAAAATTTGGGTAGCATAATAGTGCTTAAAATTTCAAAATTTATAGAGATAGAGCTTCAGGATGCTAAGTACCTACATCAAGAAAACAAGAGAACCTAGATGTAAATTTGTTTTTGGATCCCCAACTCCTCTAAGAGCCATATATTTATGACACAAAGTTGCTAAGTAAGAGAGGGAGGCTTGAGGGAAAGTTACTAAGTTGGGAGGAGATGAAGTTGCCTATTTTCATTAGTCTTTAAATGCTGGCATTAAACCAAGTTTCCATTATATAAGATGTTAATCTTGAACAAAGCTAGAAATGCTTTAAAATGCTTAAGGCAAGTTTGGGTGACCCCAACCATTGACGATTAGGGTCAAACATCGATAGTTACCCTAACTGGTGATGGTTGAGGGACCATGAGCAAATGGGTGAAAAGGTCATGATTTAAGTGATGTGTTCAAGGAAGGGGTATTTAACATGATGAAGTTGTAAATGATTTCTAGTAGACTAGGTGGTCTACTAGATGAAGAATTGATTAAGGGTTCATAGTTCAAGATGACATTAAAAACTATCATTGTGTAGTTTTCAGGTGTCTACATTTTAACCCTTTTTATTGTGTATCTTTTAAGCAAGTTGTAGAACAAAAATAGGTGGTTGGTCAAGGTCTGGGTCTAGTTACCCCAAGTGTGGGAGGGAGAAGGTATTCCCCCTCAAATTGGGAGGCAATGAGATAAAGGTTGAATTGGGTTTGGGTTTGATAAAAAGGGAGAATTAAGGTGACGAGGTTGGGCATGTGAGACACAAATATACACATAAAATGCAATAAATTGTGAGGGACCACATCGTGAAAGGACTAACTTTACAACATTGGTAACAATAAGGTCAATTTATAAGATAAATGATAAGGTAACCAATATCTATCATTGGCCATAGTTGATCAGGTTACACTTATCAAGTCTCCTAGATAGGGTTAGTTTTGACTCAAGTATCTAGGGTAAGAATGCTCTCAATAAAAACATAATGGGTCATGCAATATACAAGGTGACACATAATACAAAAGTTCAATAGGGAAAAATTGGTCAAGGTGATCAGGAGGACCAAATCAAGGTCACCAAAAAGTATGTGAATAGGTTGGTCTAAGGCCAACATCAAGGTGGACATGGGAAAATTAGTGGGCAAGGTGGGTTGGGTAGATAGTGGCTGAGCTAACTCTAAATGCATGAGGCAAGAGGATGATACCTACATAATCCCATGGATAATTCATCCAACATGGACTTTAGGCCCAATGTAGTTATTGAGAGGTTGAGGGAGGGGGTAACTCATGAAGAGTTCAAGGTGAGGGAAAAATTGTTAAAAGTGTGGTAAAAAATGTTAAACCCTAACCAGTGATAGTTGGGATTAACTGGTGATGGTTAGGTAACTATTAGTAGTGGGGGTTATTGAGTGAAGTGGATTCAACTAGTGATAGTGAAGGAAAGGATGCAAGTATGGTACAAAAATGTTGAACCCTAACTGGTGATAGTTGGGATTAATTGATGATGGTTAGGTAACCTTCGATAGTGGGGGTTGTTGAGTGAATTGGATTCAACTAGTGATGGTGAGGTTCAACCATCGATGGTTGGCAAAAAACCCTAAAACCATGGTAGAAAAAAGGTCAACAAATAGAGGTTTGTCCTCATTTGCAAATTAAGCCATCAGGGATTTATCCATTTTATACATTATGTACAAACTATTTTTGCTAGTGCTTAGAATTATGGTGAGGTGTCGAGATGAGGTTAGAGTGTGAGAGGGATAGTGGGGTTAATATGGATGTAGGATATGCTCAAGGACAAGTGGTTGGGTGTGGATTGAGGTGGTGCAATCAATCACAAAATGAGGTAGGTCATGTTTTAAATTGAAAATAAAGTGTAGTGTGTGAATTGTATGCGAAAAAATAGAATAATGGATGTGATTTGAGGAAATTCAGATACTATTAAATGTTGGGCTATGGTTTTGGATTTATATTGTGTGTGTGTAAAAGGAAAGGGTGTGGGAATAATAGGTTATTTGTAGAGGTATATTGAAAGGGTTAATGGTATGGAGAGGGTTTGTAATTGAATAGATGGATTGTAAGGTGGTGGGAAGAGGTTAGGGGGTTGAGTTTCACTACCTAAAATCAACTAGTAGTGACCATCAATGGTTGGAACTAATATATGATGATCGACCTTGGGGAAAAAAGACCCCAAAGGAACCATCAATGGTTTGGGATAACTAGTGATGGTCGAGTGGTAAGGGTAGGATGCTTGAGTTGGGGTGGATGGGAGAGAGATTGGGTGTGTTTTTGTTATAAATGGGGTGGTTGGAGGTAGGTGATATGGGTGGGGATGGGATGGGATTAAGTGTTAAGGAATAGGTGGGTTAGGGAATTAGAATATGTAGGAGGTAGGTTGGGTTAAAAATGCAATAAGCTATAGAATAGGGGTGTTTAAAAATAGAATAAGAATTTAAAGGGAAGGTTGAGATTATATTTTAAATATAAATGTATTAGATAAGGTGGTTAACCTACCTCATGTGTGGTTTTAGGCACATGATCAGATTCAATTACAGGATCAAGTGCTAGACATTTTTATAGAGGTGAGGGATGCCATGTCAGTAGAAGACTGACATCACATGGAGACTATGGGTTTTGGAGGGATGTGACATTACCAGTACCTGCCCAGGGATACCATGATGATAGTCACTCTCATTAAGAGATGGGACCTAGTGACTAATAACTTCTGGTTACCGATAGGGGATATGAGTATCTTGTTAAAGGATGTTCACCAGATCACACATCTACCCATTCATGGTGATCTCATCTACCATATAGAGGGGGATGAGATTTATGATTACATGAAGATGTTGTACAAAGATGATAGAGATGATTCATAGTTATACTTTGGAGGGTTTAATATTAGGTCATTATATCAAAGAGCTCTAAGAGAGAGACATTTACTAACTATATTGCAGTTAGTGATTACCTGTTATGCATTTTTAGATTTTGTTGGAGGGAGATACCTTTGTGTGTTGTTGGGGGTGTTGGTGGAGTTATTTTTGGGTGGGCATAGGTTTTATTGGTGTAGATATATAGAGATCCATGGGTGTTTAGGGTACATGGGAGTTATGGCATCAGTATTGGATTTGTACTTCAATACTGGGTCTATGAGTACATATAATTATTGAGACCTTTGGGCCTCTAATAGAGGGATTTTAGCTGATAGATTATGTAGTTGGATTTTACTAAAGGAGGAGAGATGGGGCTATTATAGGTGATGGAGGTGTTTTTAGATAAATTGATTGGTTTAGAGGAGCCTTGGAGAGTTTAGTTCCTGGGGACATTGTCTAGAGGCCATATCAAACTTGGCCAATATGGGTTGGGTACAAGTTCCACACCTTGTATTTATATAGATAGAGATGGGCCTATAGGAGGTAAGATGGTGAGATAAATCATATCCCCTTTGAGTGGGTATGGCATCAGTTTTGGTTGGTATAGAGTATCCCTCTAGATTTACTATGAAATAGGAGGGAGGATGCATAGTTTTATTTATCAAAACCACAAGTAGTTAAAGAGGAGCTAATTTTTGAGGAATTGCCCCTAAGGGATGGGGATGATGTAGGTTGTATATCTGACTATCCTACCTATTTTTAGGGGAGGTACACATCCATTAATTTTGGTGTTAGAGTAGGGGATCAGTAGTCAATGGATGTTGACCTAGCATAGTACCAGTACAAGGGGATCCACAGGTAGCAGTGTCATTGGAAGTAGTATAGGCCCAGATAAAAGTATTACAGGGATAGATTTCCACTCTTCAAGGTTAGCTAGGAGGAGTTATAGTATAGAGAGATCAGGCCCAGGTCCAAGTTAATGCTTTACAAGGCTAAATGACCATTTTATAGGGATAATTAGCTACAATAATAAGAGAGTGAGACTAGGTGAGGGTCTCATTGGGGATAGCGACACAAGAGAGGGATTCCCTATATAAAACTAGTAGAGTTAGAGTGCCCCCCCAAGATTTGTTAATCAGGCCAAATACCTAGTGGCCATACAAGATTTGCATTATTATTAGGGCATTGTGCTAACACAGTGTCCTAATGAGCCATGATGGGGAGAGTACCAAATCAAATTGGTAGGTGTGATCTGATAATTTTACTCAAGAGAGGATGGTAAGTATGGTGTTAGCTTCAAAATGAAAAAAAAAGTGAAATAAACACACTAATAGCATAACATATCTAGGCCTAGACACTACAAAGAGCTTAGTTAACAAAAGCAAATGATAAACACAACTAAAATGTAAGGAATGAAAACACAAGAATTTCTTCACTTTCCTTGGATGATCCAAATGCCTTTGTAGTAGTGGCTTGCTCAGTTTTGTGCTCATGAAGTCCTTGGCAATAGAATCTTGGCTATCTCCATCTCTCCTTGGCACCTTTGGCTTGTGGCTTGGCTTGGCTTGGAATCAATTTGACATGGTAACACTATTTGCATGAAGTTTTTGGAACCAATCTTGCATTATAAATTTTCATAAATTAAGATTTGAATATATTTGAGCATAATAACTTTGCACCAAAAAATAGCTTTGAAGATATTTGTGAGGCCTCTTATTTATAGATTTTTGGATTTGATCATAATCAACCTCAACCATCCATCTCAAGATTGAGATGTGTGATTAAAGATTAATTCAATTTTTGGAATTAATTTTGTAATTATCCTCATCATGATATTATAATAAGTGGAAATTAAGAGGTATGGAGGGCATCATGGAAGGTATTGATGAGGCATGGGAGGCATAAATCCTAATATTTATGGCATTTATGGCCTAGGGATGTCTTCCCAAGAGATGGAGTCACTTGATGATGCAGATATTCAATATTCATTTCCAAAACAAATTATTCAACAAGTTTCCATGGAATTCTTAATTAGGCCTTGATTTGGGTTAATTAGCTCTTGAGCATGATTAAGCACACTATGCACAAATTATCCAAATTGATCAGCATGCCTTATTATTGGTCCTAAATTTGATTGGATTGGAATTAGAAGGTGTTGTCAGATGCATTGGAACCATATTCCCATTTAGAATGTTACTAAAAACAAATAACAAAGGCACACATCTTTTGTAGAAGATTTGATAGGAAAGAGTAGTCCAGAGCACGTGGGTGTAAATTTAGCATTTTGACTCAAAATGATTTGATCAAAGTTAGTTGGTTCATAAATTGCATTACCCCATTTAGTGATACCCTATCCAAAATTGGCACTTGAATATGTCAGTTTCACATCATTTAGTGTGTTTTAGTGTTTTTATGCCAAATTGTGCATTTTAAGTGGAAATTGATCAAAAGCCTGGTTGAAGGTTATCGGTGGCCAGATTTAGGTGTCTATAGTTTGCCCCTATTTGGGAAGGTATTGCAAGTTATAAACATAGTAACATCTTCTCAGAGAATTAAAAATTCATGTATGCTTATAACTCTAATGATGATAAACTAACTGTAAGATGCCCCCTCGAGGGAATGGTTAGCACAAGTAAGTCGGCAAATGGTCCCTCAAAAAGAAAGAAGCAAAATGAGGGGACCAAAGAAAGGAAAGATGATGGGGTGAAAACATAATGATCATGAAAAAAGTAGTCAAAATCATTAAGAATGTAAGTGGGATGGTGTACAATGGTTTGCCCAAAGGTGGTTATAAGCATTGTACCTCGATAGTGGTAACATGGTATGATAACATAATGATCTGACCAAAGGTGATTATAATCATTGAGAATATGGAGATTCCCTAGTTAGGACAAACAAACAAGATAATAAGCCCATGTATAGGTAAAAAAAAGTAATGTGGTGACAACATAATGATTTTTCCAAAGGAAATTATAATCATTGAGAAATGCAAGTGGGATGGTGTGTAATGATTTGCCCATAGGTGGTTATAATCATTGGACCCCAATTATGGAAAATATGATAAAATTGGCCAAAGATGATGATAACTTAAGATAGAGGGTAATGATGAATTGAAACAACCTACTAGTAGGGATATGCTCATCTGAACTAATAAAAGTGAAATTCTTTATGTTTAATTACTCTATTTGGGATATGATTAGGATGGAATTAGGATGTTAGTGTCAAAGAGATGCCACCATTTCTAAATAGACTTCTTGAAGCAAAGGTTTGTTGTAGTATGTGATGTTAGGCTTTATGATATAACACCATAAAGAATTGACCAAAATATGCATAAGGATTGACTCCCACAATCCAATAGTCAATAGAAAACAATGCACCAATGATAGAACCCGTGATGATAATGTAAACATATAAATATGGATGGATTTGAGTATAAGTGTGGACAAAGAATCACCTAATGAACACACATAAATTGAATCAAGGCAACAGTGTTAAAAGCAACCAAATAAACAGACAAACAAACAAAATAAGCATAAATAAACAAACAAAAAATGTAATAGAAACCCTATGAACATTGCCCTTAGAAAATAGGAAATAACTTAACAAACAAACAAAATGGAGGAATAGAAGAAAATGAAGGGGTGGTTGAACTATCTCCATATGCATGAGGCAAGTGGATGTTGCTTACATAGTTCCATGGATATAATATCCAATAAAAAAGTTTAGGCCAAATGTAGTTCTCCCAAGGAATGGGAAGAATGTGATAATTAAGAAAAATAAATAGAATTGATGTGATAGAAGAATAGGAATGGTCTTGCAAAATGGCAAGTACATGAGAGAAATAGGCCAAAAAAGATGGGGAAACTAAATGAGAAGTGATTTGCTTGTAACTTAGTAAGGGTTCCTAGAATATTTAAGGCAAAGAAGTGGTCAATGTTTTTATTATTTTATATTGATTTTTCAAATGTTTTTGGAAGTGTTCAAACTATCTCAACTCAATTGAGAATGATGAGACACTAAATGGTTCAAGCATGTAAAATAGTGAGAGCATTCAAACTGAGGCAACTGATAAAATGGTGAGAGTGTGGATTAGGTTTCTCACAAAATGGTGAGGGCATGGTGAATAAGGGTGACTAAGCTGACCTCAACAAGTATTGAGTGTTTCCTACATAGTCCCAGAGTAGGATCTCAAGTCACTGTAGTTCTGCTCTTACAGTGGAGGAATTCAATCAATGCAATAGTCAATTCAAACAAAATAGGCACAATTGGTAAAAAGACATAGTATGTCATAGAAAGTGGTAAGTTAGTAAGTCAAGGCTTAATGTTTCCCCTAGTTTTCCCATAGGTGGTTATAACCAGGACACAATAGCATAGGTCAATAGTACTAATTTGCCCAAAGGTAGTTATAATTAGTAGTAAGACTTGTGGTAAGAAAGGACTAACAAATGAAGGATGCAATGGATAAAACTTCTATCACACTATCCTAAGATATGCTTCCTATCTGAAATAATTAAAATAACTAATGAACTAACTAAATACCTCAATGCTAAAACTACGTAATGAATGACAAAAACCTAGGTCAAATGGGCTAGGTTTTTAGAATACACTGGGTCAAAAGGGCGAAAGAAGAAAGTGGATATGGCAAAGAGGATGGATAAGGATGGTATTTGTACAAAGAAGAATAGTGATAAAATGGTATAACTAAAATGATCCTTATAGATAATATGCATTAACATTTGATCATAGTACTGCTTGAGATGAATAATATTCATTGGCTCTAGAAGTTCATCATCGTCTGGTGTGGCAAGCCTATATGCTCTTGATCCATAATCTACAGTGATGATGAAAGGTCCTATCTAATTTGGTTTGAATTTCCCTTTATGTTTCTTCTTGGTTGTGGTATTCTTTTGGTTTTCTTTAAGATAAGATCACCAAGTTTAAATGTTCTATACTTAACACACTGACTATAGTGGCCTTTGAGTTAGTTCTAATATGCTTTAAGATTGTTGAGCGAGGTTGTGCATGTTTCATCAAGTAGATCCAACTCTTGTAGGTGAGCTACTCGATAGTCATGATCATCCAGGACATGCTTGAAAGAGATGCATAGTGAAGTCAATTTGAACTCAATGGGAAGGATGGCTTTAGTACCATAAACAAGTGAGTATAGAGTGGTTCCTATGGGGGTATGACAATTGGTACAGTATGCCCAAAGGGTAGGGAATATCTGGAGGTGCCAATCACAACCAACATCATTAACAACCTTTTTAAGAATGTTGACAATGGTTTTGTTGGATGCCTTAGCCTGGCCATTACCTTGAGGGTAATATTCTATATAAAAATGTTGGGTAATGTTGTATTTAGTACATAACTAGTCTACATCTTTATTCTTAAATGATACTCCATTATCAGATATAATGTTAGAGGGGATACCATAGCAATAGATGATATGGTTGAAGATGAATTTGAAATTTGCTTTCTAGTCATGTAAGTGAGGGGTATAGCTTTAACCCACTTAGTGAAATATTCAGTGGTGCTAAGGATATGTTTATGGCCATCAAATGAAGTGGGGTTAATCTTCCCAATGAGGTCAAGTCCCCATGCAGAAAATGGCCATGATGTCAACATTGGCTTCAGAGTTTTTGTTGGGGCATGAATTAGATTAGCATGTCATTGACATTTGTCACATTTATTTACATATGTAGTGGCATCTACATCCATTTTAGGCCAATAATAACCATTATGCAAGATCTTTTTGGATAGGACTACCCTGTTAGAATGAGCTCCACATACTCCTTCGTGAACTTCTCTTAACACTAGTGTAGACTCTATTGAAGTTAAACAATGAAGTACAATTCCATCAAAATTATGACAATAAAGAGTAGATCTAAGTAGAGTATAACAAGCGAAATGATGAATAAGGGCTTTGGTTTGTTTTTGAGAGAGGTTGGGTGGTAAAACCTTGTCATAAATGTAGTTGTAAAGTTTTGAGTACCAGATAGAATTAGGACCAACAATATCACAAATCATGGCAATGATTGAAGGTTCATGAGCTGGTGCTAATTAATTTTTGATGAGGAACTGATAATCTCTAGATTTATCTATTTGTTGAATCAGAGGGCCAATAGTAGCCATGGCATAGACAGTTATGTTACTAGTCCTTGGTATGTGCTCAAATTGAATGTTGGAAATTTACTTTTTAAGAGTGTCAACCATGGCTTTATATGGAAACAACTTATCATCTTTAGTCTGAAAATAATTTGTGACATGATTGATGATTAAATGAGAAACACCATAAACTTGAAGATGGGATATATTCCAATGCACTATTTGTCAAAGTCCTATAATAAGTGATTCATACTTGACCATGTTGTTTGTACAAGGAAAGCTAATTCTAAATGATTTAGGGATTAAATCCCCATGTGGTGTGATAAATAATAGGCCTACTCCCAATCCATGTGCAGTGAATGAACCATCAAAATATAATTTATAGGGCTGCTCCTCAAGGGGTGTGTCCATGATGGTCATGATGGATTCATCAAGAAATTGAAACGTGAGTGGTTGGGTGTCTGTGAGAGGTGTTTCAACAAGTTGATCTACAAGAAATTGTCCTTTGATTACCTTCTAATTAACATAATCTATGTCAAACGCACTGATAAGAATGATCTATTTAGCCATTATACCTTACAAAGATGTTTTAGATAGTAGATACTTGAGCAGATCTAATTCTGAAATGACCATAGTTTTATTATTCAACATGTAATGACATAGTTTTTGAGCTACAAAAACCATGGCTAGACAAGCTTTTTCAATAGGTGCATAGTTATGTTCATATGTAACCAAGGTATGACTCAGGTAGTATACAACATGCTCCTTTCCTTTGTCATCATGTTGAGCCAAGAGTGTCATGATTTTGATATTGCATCTTTTGATATTTTGCTAGTGCTTGGAGGGATTGGGGAAGCTGATCGATGTGGGAAGCTTCCAAGAAATTGCTATCCTTTGACAAATGTTTTGCTTAACCATCCTTCAAGGGAGTGGTCCAATTTTATGAGATTTGTTTAAGGATTTTTATAGTTATCCTTCAAGGGAGAATTCTACCTTACATTGAGCCCAGAGCATGGTCGGTAGTTGATAAGTATAAAAAGAATGGCTTTCTTGGCATAGGAGGTAATAAAATAGCCAGATTGACAAGATAATATTTGAGCTGTGGAAAAGCTATTTGGCAGTGATCATCCTAATGGAATGTAACTCCTTTATTTAAAAGGTGTGTAAATATATGGCACTTATTTTCTAATTGAGAGATGAAACATCAGATTGACTTGATCTTACCCTACAAACTATGTAGTTGCTTTAAATTGGTTGGTGGCAGAATCTCGATTATATCATGGATTTTAGCCAAATCGACTTCAATACCTCTATGAGACATGATGAAGCCAAGTAATTTGTCTAAGGTTACACTAAACACACATTTATTTGGATTTAGTATGACTTTTTACTCTTGTAGTCTTTCAAATATCTTATGCAACACTACTGGATGGGTAACCCTAGTTTTGGATTTTCCTAATATGTCATCGACATAGTCTTTAATAATATCATGCATCATATCATGGAATATGATAGTCATGGCCATTTGATATATAGCTCTAAAATTTTTAAGGCCAAATGGCATCACCTAATAATAAAATGTTCCCCATGGAGTGGTGAATGTTATTTTATGATGATCTTTTGGTGCTATTTTGATCTGATTACATCCTGAAAAGCCATCTATAAGTGAAAAAAATTCATAACCTACCATGGAATCAATGATCATGTCAATATTAGGTAAGGTAAAATCATCTTTAGTATAAGATTTATTGATGTCTTGAAAATCATTATAAATTTTAATCCCTTCAAGATTTTTACCAATAGGTACAACATTAGAGATCCATTCAGAGTAGTCAATGGATCAGACACATCCTACTTCTAAGATTTTTTCCAACTCTTTCTTTACCAATACAAAAATGTAAGGATGCATCGTACGTATCTTTTATTTTATTGATTTGGCATCAAGATTAACCACAAGGTGGTGCAGAACCAAGGTGGGGTCTAAACTTGGCATGTTAGAATAGGCCCATGCAAAAATATCCATAAACTCTCTCAATAGAGCTACAAATATGTCACATTCCTCCTCAGTGAGAGACACTCCTAATTTTATCCATTTTAGGTCTAATGGAGTCTTGATATTTACCTCTATTGTATCTTTGACTAGAAGGGTCAAACCATGTTCTAGGATAGTAGGCAGTGACTTGAACTATTGGACTATGTCAGGGTCCTCTGTTAGGACTTGCTCTTCAACTTCTCCTAGGCATGATGAATCTGATTCCCCTAATGGGATATTTGGCCATGTAATAAAAATAGTCATAAATTCTTGGAGAATTTTATCAAATTATTGTTTCTTAAAAATAAACTCAGATCCATAGGCAATTTTGTCATTGGTGGTTTCCTAGTCTAAATTTGAAGAATGAACACCCCCATCTAATGGTGCTTAAGACAAGTTTTTACCACTAGACTGGCCTTCATCTTTACTTTTTCTCTGGTCAAAAAGTGCCTCAAAAAGGTTTTCACCTTGGGACCTCAATGTTTTACTTATTTGTTTTTGGCTAAGGGTGTTCACTCACTCTCCAAAATAGGCTACAAGATCCAGTGTGATTGAGAACCCTAATTTATGATCTCCCAATGGAATGTTGTCTCTAAGGCCCAAGAAGTCACAGAATGCCTCATCATTATAAAACTCATTAGTCATTGGATTGGATTATTGTTGGTCATAATATATCAATTGGGGATAATATAATGGCAATGGATTGTGATGAATGGCTAGGGTAAGGGTACAAATGGCATTGTTATAAAACAAGTTGGTTTCAGCTAGGTCATCAAAGGTGAGGCTATGATCAGACTCTACTTTGCTATCAGCATTATCTTCAATAGTCACTGGTGATGGAGTTTGAATAATATATGTGGGGTCACCCTCATGTAGTTTAATTCCAAGTCCATAAGGTCTTTCATACTTAGTCATGGAAATTAGCTCAATGTTTCCTTAATGATTTGATCTTAGGCCTCTTCCTTCATATTTATGATGCTCCATGATCATATTAGGAATAAGATACTTTGTATTTTTATAATAATAAACTTAGTTTTTTTTGTATAACCATGATTCATCTCCTTCAAGAGGGTCAGGTTCTAGGCTAGATGCTGGTACAAATGTGATAGGTCCCTTATCTTTGTTTTTTTGTTGCCAATGCATATGCAAGATGACTTTAGGTCACCAAAGGTTTTCAAATTATAAAGAAGATTGAAAATATGAAACATATCATGGGTCACATATTCTCCTATTCCATTATCTAAAATGGTGATCCGGGCAACAATTCAGATGATAATTCGGGTGCTGGGTCCACCCCAATTGATGATGAAACTTCTGGGAGCCATAACTTTTGCACCGTAGCTCCAATTGACTCGCCGTTTGAACCATTGAAAAGATTATAATGAGGGAAAAATTATGATATGAAATTTATATTTTCTTCATGAAGTTTTACTCCCTAAAACCCAATGGAAGTGTCCCAAATTTCAATTTTAGTAGTGCAGTCTAAAAATAGTAAGTTTCTAAAAATAGTAATTCCTCGAATTATGTATTGTTGTAAATCATGGAAGTCAAACCAATTCATCTCCCTAGAGATTGGTGACCTTCCACATCCTCCCCACACCTTAAAAACATGTATAAATTAAGATGTAACTCGTAATGGAAATCAGACATCTCTTCTCAAAGATAAGCATATATTTGGGTATGCAAATTTGATCAATAAGACATCTCTTCTCAGAGATAGCATTATTTGAATGGTTTTGTTCTTGTTTCTTGAATTATCTTTCAACCAAATATTTTGAGTTTTGGATCAAATGGTGAAATGATTAGAAGCTTTATAAGGTGGCATGTGGGAAAGGGAGTCCATTATCTGATGAAGGATCAATAAGTATGGCCTTTCATTTCACCTATTTAGAACTTGGATTCATACCATAATAAAAATTATAGCTTTTAAAATTGGCCTCAAGATGCTTATAGTGTTCATATGGGTATAAATCTCTTGGAATATTCACTTCCATCCCTGAGTGGGAAAACTTTATACATTGGTGCAACATTGATGGGACTGCATGAATCTCATGTAATCAAGGCCTGCCTAGAAGCATGTTGTATGATAACTCAAGATCAAGCACATGGAAAAGCGTATCATGGGTAAAAGGCCCAATAATAATTGAAAAACTAATGGTGTCTTATGATTCTCTTTCCTGATTATCATAAGCTTTGATGGTTATTGTTTACGGTTAAAGATCTACCATTGTGTACCCAAGAAGCTTGATGAGCTTTAGAGACACTATGTTGAGGTCTGATCCATTGTCGACAAGAACACGTTTCACTTTATGTCACTTTATAAAAATATATATGTACAATGGGTTATTATGGAGTGGGCCAAGGGAAGACATCACTTTGGTTGAATGTGACTTGTTGGGCTAGAGCTAGGTGTCCAACCAAAGCTTAAAATTTATCAGAGGATATGTCACTAGCAATAGTGGATTGGGTCAAAAACTCATTTAAGATGTTTTTTTAGATTATTAAAATTTGTAAAAAATCTAAGATAGAAATTTATGATGGTGTCTTTTGCAATTGTTCCACAATTTCAAACTTTTTATCTTGATCAGTAGTGAATGGTTTATTTTAAGGCTGAACGGTTGGTTGGATGACAGGCAAAATGGTGGATGGTTATGGGCATAGGATAGTAAAATTTGACCTTTGAGTTATGATTACATAATTGGGATTAAATACTGGACCATTATTTCTAACTGATGTTGTAAATGGTGTGGGACCATATAGGACAAGTCTTAGTTACCAGTGCACTTGCATGTGGTCACATGGCAAGGACAAGTTTTTGATATAAGGTCCAAAAGGGGAAGTCCTAATTTTCTAGTTTACTTGTATGGATTCCCAAGTAAAATAAGGATTATCCATGTGATTTGGTTGAATGTTGTTGTTTAGTAATGGTCGAGGCTGATTAGTGTTTGGTCTAAGATTAATGGAAATGGTATTAATGTTACCCCCTGAAATATGACCTACAACACTATTGTAGTCATGTGCAATTGCATGGTAGGTTTGTTGGTTGTTACCATTGTGACCTTGGTTGTGTCCATTATTTTTTCATTATGAGTTTTACTATTGATTTTATTGGTTCGGCCTTTGATTTTGATACTATTGATTTTGTTGTTGCACTAGCTATTGTTGTTATTGATTATTCTATTATTGTTGATTGTTATGTCAGGGAAATGGGTTTTGATAGATCCCAAGAGTTTGATTAGAAGTGAAAACACCATTATCCAATTTTATCTCCCCATTCTCTAACATATTCTCAATTAAATGCTTGATTTAGACACATCTTCATAGATTATGCCCATTGACCCGATGATAGTCACAAAATTTATTTTCATGGTACCACTTAGGATAAGTAATACTTTATAGATAATGATTTATTATAGACCAACTAATTAGATTAGTGGAAACAAGATTGAAAAATATAGACTCAACAGGTTCTCCTAGGTCACTAAAGACATGACGTGTAGGCACGGTTCTTCTAGGAGGAGGAGTTTTCAATGATAATAGCTACAATATTTGTTATGCAAGTTTTGGTTATTGTGTTTGTAGCATTAGTTATAAAGTTTTATAGGTATGAGTAAGATAAAAAGGTAGTGTAGATGATGTCTGCACAATTTGGACATGATGAGATTTGGTTACTCCATTTCCCACAACATTCCTATTGCAGTCGAATTATTTTGGTCTTTTGTTATTATTGGCCTATGCTAGTTGTGATGCTTGCACTTCGATGGGATGTTGGTCATTTCCCTAATTGGTACCTTGATTTTCATTATTTGAATTAATCTTGATGACTCCTTTATTGATAAGCACCCTCTTAATCAACAAACCTTTATCAATGATCTCCCTGAACGTATGCACACATTGCAATTATAGATGATAAGCTATCTCACTATGAAAATTTTTGGTAAACATAGTGACTAATTGTTTATCTGGTAAACTATGGGTGAAATAGCTTATAAGGGCTCTCCATCACTGTAAATAACTCATAAAACTCTTCCCATCTTTTTGTTTTGCTTATGTCAGGTCCACTAATGAAATTATATGTTCAAGATTATAGGAAAAGTGTTGCACAAACTTATCAAAAAGATCATCAAAATCTGTTACTGAGTTTTTGGGCAAATTTAAAAATCACTCCAAGGCTTGTCTAACCAAGCTCCTTAGAAATAATAGCAAAAGTTATATATCATTATATGCCACTGGTTGACATGTGACAAATAATTTGGTCAAATGAGCCTTAGGATCACCTTTCCCTTTGTATTTATCAAATTTTAGTGGTTCATATCTTGGATTAAATGGTATCTAAAAATAATCCATCAATAAGAATATATGCCATCTAATTTGAAATTTTTGGTCTTCTTCCTAGCTTGAATAGCAGCAATTGCATCCTTCATCTATTGCAATTCTTGGGATAGGAAACTAGATGAATATTGGTTTAAGGGAGAATTTAGGTTTGGATAGATGGTTGGGAGGTCACAAGTGGAACACTTTGACCAAGGTATGATGGAGATACCTATTGGGGTATATTGGTTTGGTTGCGGAATGGACCAAGAATATGCATACATGGATTGGGATGTACTTGAAATTACACATTTAGCTATGTGATATTCTAGTTTGGGTTGGTGATAAAGGTTTGACCTAGGGGATTTTATGGTTAGGATGGAGGGATATAATTATATTATTTCTTTTGTGGTTAAAAAGGGATATGATACTTACTAATCAAACCTTACTATTGAGTGGGAACTTGTGGACCAAGAACCTATCTCTAGATTTGTGGCACATTTTGAACCAATGGTTGTCTAGTAGGTACCTAAGAAACATGAAGACCTAGTTGTTGCATAAATCCTTGTAAGGAAGTGAAAGTAGGTTTTATTTTGACATCTATCATTGACCAATATTTACACATTGTTGACTAGTCATTACTTAGTTTAGGATTAGCATATTATTCTAGGACTGAAGAGGTATGTTCATAATTACCTAGTGGGGTGGAACATTTGTTACCCCTAATTGAGGTGGCAATGTATTCATCCTTTTTTATATTGATACACTAGACTATTTCTATTATTTTGGAATACTACTCACTACCTATTGAGGGGGAGTAGGATTCATCACATTCTATCATTGAGGTGTGACATTGTCTATTGTTTTATTAACTAACCCCATAGGTTGTACACTTGAGGAAGCAGCTGGTTGAGGTTGGGGTGTAAAAAATCTTGTTCCTTGGTATGATGATCTGCTCATGGGATTAAATATAGGTACATGTTGTTGGATAGTTATTTGTGCATTAGTACCACTTTGATCTAGGTTAGATACTGTTTACACATTGTCTACTACATTTGGCTCATTATTCTGTGTATAGCCTGAAGACACTTCTTCAATAATAGGCATATGCATCAAGTTATCTATCAAATAAATTTGTATGAATGGGTCAAAACTCAAATTCTCTTTTCTATTTTATTTTATCTACACTCCTGTTGAAAGTACTAGGTCAATGAGAAGCTTACTTACCATGTTCATCTAATTGAAATCATGTGCTAAATTTAGGTAGGTTTGATAGGCTATTTACATTTGGTTAAAGTGATCTTCCATGATGTTTTTTCCTCGATTGGATATATTAGGGTCTTGATATGTTATTTAGACTAGAGCCATAGGATTGCTAGAAGAAACCTATTAATCATAAATGATATTGTGGGGCACTCTTACTAGAATTCATAAATTTTCATGGGGGAAGTCTACTAAAAAATTAGCCCCTACCTCAATGGCTCTAACCAAAATCTCATATTTTTTTCTCTAAAAAATGTTTCTAAAACAAAAATGGATCATACATGAAATTTTTATTAGTATAATATGACTGTTAAAGAACTGGATCATCCACCATGGGTATTATAGCTAAGTATTGTGTAGTTTGCTCTTGGTCTTGTTCTATGTAAGGTGGTGTGTTAACCAAATAACTAGCCAATGGATCTTGGAATTGTGCCCTTAATTGAGTATTATAAGAGGGATAATAATCCATCTCATAAGCAACACTATTTTCATAAGGGTCTTGTACCATTTCTTCTTATGTAACTATATTACTAATCCCTAGATTGTACATGAGTCTACTATGAGTGTAGGAATGCATGTTAGGATCCATAGTTAATACTTTGCGATAAAAGGTCAAAGAGTTATAAAAACTCTAAAAAGGACCAAATCTAAAACAAATTATGCCTTTAACTTGGTCTAGATTTGTCAAAAGGATCAAAAAATTTATGCAAAGATTTGTGAAGAAACAAGCTAGCATAAAATATCTAATGTTTCACTATTCACATAAAGATAAGCAAGTAAATGGACCAAAAATCAAAATTCCAAACTCTAAGGTCAAAGTACTTCAAATCAATCTAATTTAGGAATTTAAAAGTTGCTAGGTATTTTGGCCAAATGTGGCATCAAAAGCTAGACTCAAACAAGGCATGTGTTAGGACTCTTAGCTAAACAGTGTCACAAGCTAAACTTTGAAAATAAATGAAAGTTTCAATCTAACATATTTGAAACACTTCTAAAAAACACTATGCATTTGATCTTGGACATGAACTTGGTCAACTAGGTATAAGGTATGAAACAAAAGGCACTTTAGCTATAGTTTATTTTCTAACAAAAAATGGTATAAAACTGGGTTCTTTTGGACAAGCAAGCTAGGCAAAAGTGAACAGTATAACCATTTTAGACAAAATATCACAAAAGTAAACTCAGATTGGTATGAAGATGTAGGAAAAAATTTAGAACTCCATGCAAGAGGGTCTATGAAATAATGTTTGAAATGTTTTCGGTAGTGTAACGATGCTATACTACCCAAAATGTGCAATAAAAAAGGTTTGTTTCAAAAAATATCTAAGGCAAAGATGTTTTCCTACAATTTTGATAGCATATCACTAACTTTATTGACTCAAAATGTTGTGGTGTATAGACTTAAAGTGAAAGTGTTTAGCACAAAATGGCTTAAGTCTATTACGTGATGATAATGATTATGAGTCTTAAACGGCCTTCAACCCAAATTGGAAATTAAACCTAAGTTCCCTCAAGTTTAGTGAAAATGGTGAATCCACTTAACACATCAACCTTAGGAACTTGGAAAGGTGTAATTCCAAATCTAGATTATAAGTGAAGGACTTAAAAAACTTTGGTAAAGGTCTGGACTCAATTAGGCAGCATAACTGCACCAAAGTGGATGATATGACTCTCAAGATTTTGATGAAATTTTTGAACAAGGCAAATTGATGATCTCATATGGGTAGCATAATGCCTCTTTGTTCAAAAGAGAATTTGGACTGTGTGTTTGGTTTTGGATTATTTTTTTACACTGATTTTTGACTTCAAACAAGACTTTAATCTAGGACAAGACCAACTAATTAACCGTTCTTAGATCCTAAACTGACAAGGTTGCTTGGTATTGTTGGAATCCATCAATATACATCATTTGAGAAGATTTTTAAGTGTCATCCAAAAGTAAATGCATATTATATAGTATGGTTTTTACACCCCCATTCTCTTAAATGACAGTACTATGACATGAACCTTGAGGTGCACCTTGTACCAACAATAAATTTACAGCAAGTGGGGATTTGTCTAAGATCTAACAACTTTCTGAACAATCTAGGGGAATCAATTGCACAATGACTTTCATGCCAAAAAATGCAAAATAAAAGCATGGATTTTGGGTTTGTATCACTTGGATTATTGCAAAAAAGTATAGTCCTTTTTACAACCACTACATCCTACTGTTTACTTAGTGTAGTGCGATGTCCAAAGTGCCACTATGTCCCATGTGAAACTCCAAAGGAGCCAAATGAATTCAATGCTAGGAGATGAAACCCTGAGTTAAAGCTTCCCTAAAGAACTTGCAAGAGGTGATGAAGTCCCCCTCACAAGCCAAGATGCATAAAAAATAAAGAAAGCATGAAATAGAAAGACTTTAGGGTCATTTTCAAGGTCACCCAAACTTTGACATGTTTTTGGGGAGTGCTTTAGATGGCTTTCTTTTTAAGCCTTGGACTAGGTTATTTGTAATAGGAATGGCACTTTTGATTCCAAGGGTCCCTATAGGGGAAAAATAGAAGAGCATGCATACAACATTCCTCTCTTTACCAAACAAAATCTAACTACACAATTATTGTAAAAAAAAATTGTTAAGTGCATTCAATTTTATACCCGAATGAAAGATTTGGTGGTGTTCATTTGACCCCTTGGTTTTAGTTTCAAACTTTGAAAAAACATTCACCAAAAACATCTAAATTCTTTGTTAAACACCCAAAACAAGGCTCCTAATTGATTTTTAAGCATGCAAAGGTGATTTCAACATGTTTTGAACAAATATCAAGCTTGGTCCTGCAAAAAAATTATTAGCAAGTCCTTTATCTTTAAATATCTTTTTATCTTAGAATAATGAACTTTGGAAAAGTAGCTCTCAGGTCTATGTTTTTGGAAAAACATAGTGACTGATGTCAGTTATTACCACCAATGTTGATTACTATGTAAAAACTATGGCAACCAAAATGGCAAAATAAATTTAAAAAATCAATTTGTAAAAGTTTTAAGGGCTCAAATAAATATTTTAGAGTTGCAAAATGATCTCCTTTAGGTGTGAGATACGTCTAGTCCCATCGGGTGTGCCATTATGTGATCTAGGAATTTGACTCAAGAGAGGATGGTTAGTATGGTGTTAGTTCCAAAATAAAATAAAAAGTAAAATAAATACACTAATAGCATAACATCTCTAGGCTTAGACACTAGGGAGAGCTTAGTTAACAAAAGAAAATGATAAACACAACTAAAAAGCAAGGAATGAAAACACAAGAATTTCTTCACCTTCCTTGGATGCTCTAAATGCCTTTGTAGTAGTGGTTTGCTCAGTTTTGTACTCATGAAGTTCTTGGAAATGAAAGTTTGGCTACCTCCATCTCTCCTTGACACCTTTGGCTTGTGGATTGGCTTGGATTGGAATCAATTTGGCATGGTAACACTATTTTCATGAAGCTTTTAGAACCAATCCTGCATTATAACTTTTCACAAATTAAGCTTTGAAGATATTTGAGCATAATAAATTTACACCAAAAAATAGCTTTGAATATATTTGTGAGGCCTCCTAATTATAGATTTTGGATTTGATCAAAATTAACCTCAATCATTCATCTCAAGATTGAGATGTGTGGTTGAGGATTAATTCAATTTTTGAAATTAAGTTTGTAATTATCCTCATCATGATATTGAAATAAGGGTCAATTAAGAGGCATGAAGGGCACATTGGAAGGCATTGATGAGGCATGGGAGGCATGAATCTTGATATTTATGGCATTTATGGCCTAGAGATGTCTTCCCAAGAAATGAGGTCACTTGATGATGCAGATATTCAATAATCATTTTCAAAATAAATTATTCAACAAGTTTCCATGGAATTCTTAAGTAGGCCTTGATTTGGGTTAATTATCTCTTAAGCATGATTAAGCACATTATGCACAAATTACCTAGATTGATCAGAATGCCTTGTTATTGGTCCTAAATTTGACTGGATTAGAATTAGAAGGTACTATCAAATGCATTGGAACCATAATCCCAATTAGAATTTTACCAAAAACAAATAACAAAGGCATGCATCTTGTGTAGAAGATTTGATAAGAAAGAGCAATCCAAAGCACGTGGGTGTAAAAATTGGCATTTTGACTCAAAATGATCTAATCAAAGTTAGTTGGCTCATTAATTGCATTACCCCATTTAGTGATACCCTGACTAAAATTGGCACTTGAATATGTTAGTTTCACATCATTTAATGTGTTTTAGTGTTTTTATGTTAAATTGTGTATTTTAAGTGGAAATTGATCAAAAGCTTAGTTGGAGGTTATCAGTGGCTAGATTTATGTGTCTACAGTAGGTTGGGTAGTGATTGCAAGCCCAGGTTAGTGGGTGATGGTAGTGGGTGAACCAATAGGGGCTCCACTTGGGAAAGGTATAGGTAGTGGGATAAGTGCAGGTGTAGGAGGGGTCAGTGGTAGTGGTGTCCCAAGATCGTGATACACATATGCTAGACTTTTGTTTATGATTTTGATTCTAGCCTATGTGATAAAGATGTGAGATGTATTTATGAGTGATGTGTGTTTTATGTATAGTCATGTTTTGATTATATATATATATATATATATATATATATATATATATATATACATATTATGTTTTAGATATATCAAGATGTTTTCTGGTTTTATAGTTTGATGAGATGGATTCTTATGTCTTGATGATGTGCTAAATATGAGTGATGATGTTTGTAGATGTTATAGATGATGATTATGGTGTAGTTGTGCATATTTATTTTTATGTAATGTTATATATTATGGACTTTTTTTAAATTTATTATGTGATTGATGATGAGTATGATTATTTGGTCATTGATGATACTATCGGTTTTCATGATAGTAATGTTGATTTGATTGATGAGCAGGTTTTATGGGATAGTGTGAATGTTGATGTTAAAATAATGCTAATAAAATGTAATTCAATTTTGGGTTGGTATAGGTAGAGGAAATTTTCACATCCACATTTTAGATAAGAAAAGGGGTATGGTGCTCTACTAGCGAGAATAAAATAATATGAATCCATAATTGGAATGTCTTAGTGATAAAAAACCTAACAAATGCATTGTATCAACATGCTTTATTGAAAAAACTGATATCTTGACCACTTCAAGCTAGGTAAGCTCATAATCCCTTAGATTCATTAAGGATGTAGGTGCTAGACAAGGATGTGAATGGGTAGAGAAAAATGGAAGCAGTGGGTAGAGGAGTGATTGGTTGTTCCATAGGTGACCAAAAAACCCTAGTAGACAAATCCATGCCATTGGTATGCTATATAATTATTTGTAGATTGATCAATGTAAGAAGTCTACTTGTGCTATAAAATTTGATTATAGCTTGATTGGATAGTAGGTAGACTGATCGATGTGGGAAGTCTACAATTAGTAGATATAAGAGCTAATTGTGGCCTACTAATTTTGGATTTCGCTTTATTGTTTTTATTTTATAAGTTGTTGAAGCTGATCAATGTGGGAATCTTTTAATGAATTTTTTTTATCCATTCTTCAAGGGAGTGGTCTAAGATTTTATGTTGGCATAGTTGTCTTTCAAGGGAGCAATCTACTTTAAGTAACTTTTGATTTGATGTGGTAGTTGTCCTTCAAGGGAGCATTCTACTATTTATTTTAAAATATGGATATATTTTACATTGAAATAAGGCATGGATAAGTCAATTAAGTATGAAAGGTCTACCCATGTAGAAGTAGGATCTAGACATGGAAGGTTAGAGAAAGGGGTTTTCAGAAATAAATAACCATGGGATTCCATCTATGAAAAAGATGAAAAGTATCCATGAGAATCATGTTATGGGTAGAGTTAGGGTACCCATATTTAGGATTAGGTTATTATTATGATGGATGAATCACATGGTTTTGTATAATCAATTGATCTCAAAAGAGATATAAAAGAAGGTTTATGAACCAAGGGATGAGTTTAAGTGAGACAAAAAAGTGGGTTTGAACCTTGTTTTAATAATGAAATAGACATAAATGAGAGGCAGTGATGGGTTTAGGTTCTTTCATACCCTTGAGAGATGATAAATGATAAGCACTCGATCCATACTTATGGGTTATAATGTAAGGTCCTAACCAGTTAAAAGAAAACTTTCCCTTCTTGGTCTTTTCCATGTTAGTGACGTGTTGGTTTTCCTTGAAGACAAGGTCTTTGATGTTAAATTCTCATATTTTTAGATGTTTGTTATATGTTCATTTGATGTGCTCTTGATAAATGTGAAGATGATTGAGGGCAGCAAGGTGATGTTCATCAAGAAGTTCTAAGCATGCTAAGCATTCTTGAAATTAGTCACTTTCAAAAAGAATCTCATGCAAGGATATGCGAAGAGATGGAATTTTGAATTTAAGAGGTAGGACTGACTTAGCTCCAAAGACAAGAGAAAAAGGTGTAGTACCCATGCCATTTGGATACTAGTATGGTAAGCCCATAAAGCAAATGGGATATGGAGGTGTCAATCCTTGCCTGAAGCACTAAATACCTTAGTAAGTATTTTGATGAGGGTTTTTTTAGAATCCTTAGCCTATTCATTAGCTTGTGGATGATAAGGCAAAGAAAAGCTTAGGTCAATACCAAAAGCATTGTAAAGCTCTTGGACTTTAAAAAAAAATTACCATTATCAGTGATAATTTTATGAGGAATGTCAAAGTGACAAATGATGTGGTGGTTGATAAAATAAATGATTTTTATTAGCTTTGATAGAGATTAGTGGGATGGATTCTACCCATTTAGTGAAATATTCCATGGCGATGATGATATATTGATGTCATTGTGACGAATGTAGATTGATTTCTCTAATAAGATCAAGACCCCATTGTGAAAAAGGCCAATAATTAGTTGATACTTGAAGACCATGAGAAGGTGCATGATGAAGGTTAGCATGTTGCTGACATTTGATGCATTTGATGCATTTGATGCATTTTTTCACATAGTCACAACAATCTTGATTGAGTGTGGGCCAATAGTAACCTAGGTGAAGGATACGTTTAGCATTGGCTAGACCACTAAAGTGCCCACCACAAATGTCATCATATGCTTCTTTAATGGTGTGAGAAGCCTCATGGATGTGAATAAAATGAAGGAAGAGACCATCAAAGCCTCATTGATAAATAATGCCCCCTAATATTAAGTAACAAGAGGTACTTTGAATGAAATCTCTATGAGCATTACTTGAAAGATCTGAAGGGAGGATACCAATATTAAGGTAATTGAAGATTTGATCATACCAAATGTCTAAAGATGTTGTTTCTATTTAGTAAATGGTAGGAATATTAGGACTAAGGTAGGATGGTGTGACAAAATGGTCTATGGTGACAAATAGTTAGAGTCAGTAGGTTGAAATAGAATTTGGGATGCAAGGAAAGCCATTATATCTATAAATTTGTTTGTAGAGTGAGGGACTTATTAGATAGTGTAGTGGTTAAATGATGCTAAAAGTATATCAACAAGTTTTTTCTACCTTAGAAGGACATCATTTTTACATCGATAGGATCCTATGACTTATTTAATGATGAGTTAAGAGTCTCCAAAGATGCTAATGGTTTTGATTCCCAAAGCTATAGTGGTTTGGAGACCGATGACCAAGGCCTCATATTCAACTATATTATTAGTGCATTTGAAATTAAGTTTGAAAGAAAGAGGAAGAGGTTCCCTATTAAGGTAAATGAGGATTATTCCATCACCCCCACCATTTTGACATTTAGAGCCATCAAATTACATAGTCATTTGGTAGGTGGGCTCTTCCAAAGAAAGGGTACCTATAGACTCATCTGGAAAGTTAAGAGGGGGAGTTTGATTATTAGAGAGAGGAACTCTAGCCAATTGGTCTGAAATCACCTATCCTTTAATGGAATTTTTTATAAGAAACTCAAGATCAAACTCAAATAATAGCATGAGCCACTTGGCCATACATTGGTTGTGATATGGCTTAGAGTGCATATACTTAAGGGGATCAGTGTTAGTAATGACATAAGTTTTATGGTTAAGAAGATAGTGATGATGTTTAAAGGTGATGAAAACTAAACCAAGGAAAAGTTTTTTTGGATGGGTGTATCGAGTTTCATAGTCAATGAGGGTGTAGTTGATATAATAAACAACGTGTTCCTTATTTTGGTCATTGTGATGAGCTAGCATGGCCCCAGGGAATGATCAGTGGCAAATGTATATAAATAAAAAGGTTGATCCTCTTTTGGAGGAATAAGGACTGGTGGAGAGATAAGATACTACTTGATTGCATCAAAGGCACATTGACATTATTTGGTCCATTTGAAGCAGGTATCTTTTTTAAGGAGGTGGTGAAAAGGTTGACAACGATCGGATAGCTAGGAGATAAAGTGATGGATTGACTGAAGTTTGCATTGTAGGCTATAAAGTTGTTTTAGTTTATTAGGGGGAGGCATTTATAGAATGTCTTAGACTTTTATGGGGTCTATTTCTATTTTGTAGAGGGAAACAATAAAGCCCAGAAGTTTTCTTGATATGACACCGAAGATACATTTCTTTAGGTTGAGCCTGACATGATAATGGATAAGTATTTCAAAGATGATGGAAAGAAAAATGAGGTGATCTTGATGATGTTTGGATTTACTGAGTAGATCATCAACATAATCCTCAACTATTTTATGGATTAGGTCATGAAAGATGTAAGTCATGGCCCATTGATAGGTTGCCCCTGCATTCTTTAGGCTAAAGGGCATGACATAATAGTAGAAATTTCCCTATGGGGTGATAAAGGATATTTTATGTTGATCTTGAGGGACGATCAAGATTTGGTTATATCTTTAAAATCCATCTATAAGGGATAACATTTCATGGCCAATGGTGAGATCAACAAGTTGGTCTATGTTAGGTAGGGGAAAGTCATATTTGGGGCATGCAAGGTTAAGATCATGAAAATACACAAAAAGGTGGAGTCCCCTAGTGGGTTCGGTAATAGGAAAAATGTTAGATACCCATTATGGATAGTCAATGGGTTGAATGAAATTAACAGATAGAAGGCATTGAAATTTTTCTTTAACAAGAAGAGCTATGTGAGGATGCATATGATAAATTTTTTGTTGAATGGGCTTAATTTCAAGATGGGTAATGATGTTATGAAGAGTGATGAAAGGGTCAATGTCAGGCATATCTAGATAAGACCAAGCAAATTCTATATTATGGTCATGGAAAAAATATTGATAATCTTGTTATTCCTGAAGGGTTAAGGATTGGCCAATCTTGCCAATATGAGGGTCCTCTTGAGTTCCTAGATTAACTTCTATGGCCGATTCATTTAACATTGTTTGGTTTTGAAGAGGGAGGGATTTTTGAAGAGAAGAGTCCCCCACACCTAAATAGGTAATAATAGAATTTTCATCTTGATGTTGGATGGTGTTAATAGTGGGTGAATCATGTGTAATAAGTTTAGGGTGGATAAGAGGAAAAATGAGGTTGGTGAAGGTAGAGGTTTGTCAAATTGGAAAAGTGGGGTTGGTTAAGGTAGGGGTTCATCAGTAGTGGTGATAATTGGTTTGGGTAATGTGGTTTATTTTGGGGGATCGTATCCAAGGCCAAAGAACTCACAAGGTTTTTAGGTTTTGATGATGGGAAGTTTGTAATGTCCTTATTCATAGAGGCCAAAACCAAACCCTTTCCAAGCACACTGATGAAGGTATGCATGGACAAAGGTTGGGTTGCTAAGATAAAAAAAAGTTGGAAGTGAATGACTGGATATAAGGCATGGCAGTGGGAGTAAGGAGTGGTTTTAAAGTCCCCCATAGACCAAATATGTTTTATTATTGGAAAGGCCAAAGGGGATAAGGGTACCAATATTAGGATCATAAGATGGATCATTTTTAAGGTTCCTAAATTAATTTGGAGAATGGAAAGCATCCAAAGCTAAAATTTGATATTCCCTCAGCGAAAGATGCTAAAATGTGGATTGTAAGGGATGTTCAACCATGATTTTTGATTAAGGAATGGTTAAACTAGTGGATGCTTCATCATTGTTTAAGATATAAGTGTTGGCAGGTTAGGTTGATGAGGTGGCTTGGCTAGAGGTTGGTTGTGAAGAGGGTGAAGATGGAATAAGAACATCATTGGGCTGATATGTCACATTACAAGAAGTAAAGGGACTTGGATTAGCTTTGATTGTAATGACTTATCCCTCATGTTTAAACTTGACACACTAGTAAAGGGTAGAAGGGATGCATCCCATGGAATGGATCAAATGACATCAAAGTAACACATTATATTTTAATTTTCCCTCTACTACATAGATTATTTCAAAAATAGTTCAAGGCCCCAAATGGATGTGGATAACAACTTTTCCCAGAGTGGTGGCCAAGGTATCATTGAATGATTAAAGAACTGCTAAGCTTTTTGACACGATGTTTTTAGGTAGTTTGAGTTGATCATAGGAATGGGAGGAGATGATATTTATACTCAATCCCCCATCAATCATAACTCTTTTGACATGTGTATGGTTGATGGATGTTGTGATAAAAAGAGGGGGATCAAGGTCTTCACTGTGATAGGGCAAAATTTTAGATTCTTAAAAGGTAACCATTGTAGCATGTTAGATGTCTTCAATAAAAGGTGTAAGAGGTTGGGGATCATTTGGTTGAACCTATATAGAATGTAGTGCTTTGATTAAATCTTGACAATGTTGAGGCAAGGTTCTAACTAAGTTATAAAGATGCATTTTCACTGGCATTTAGTGAAGTTGTTTTAACACCAAGTGATAGATAAATGGAGATGAATTTGAAGAATAAGGGGCTCCCAAAATGGAGACTTTGGTCTTGGGTGGTTGTGAGGGTGAAGGTGAAGGTGTAGTTATTTGGGTTTGGTTGGTTGGTTGGGGAGTTAAAGGGTAAGACCATAGAATGGTGGCCTTGGCTTTGCCCTTTTCATTTTATTGGATGGCTTTACCCTTATCCTTTATTGAGCTCAAGACTAAGTCACCATATGAATAATATGGATAAGGGGATTGGTTGCTTGCTTCAGTTCCTCTATTTCACTCCTTGGTGGGAGTAGAGAAGTAGATGATTGGTAGGTAGATTGGATAGGTGGTAAAAGAGGCAAGGGGATTGAAGAAGGTTCATCTAATAGATCATCCTCATCTAAGAGGCCATGAATGATAGTTTGCAGAGATTTACAATTCTCTATATCATGGCCAAGGCTCCTATGGTAAAGATAAATTAGATTATCATTGAACTAGGTTGGCTTTTGGTGAGTGGAGTCAAAAGGCTTGATTGGTGGTCAACTAATAGTAGAAGCTTGCAAGAGCCTTTGTAAAATAGTTGTATAAGATTTTGATGAAGATTTTGGAGGTGGTGGAGTTTATATTTTTGGTGTAGGAACCTTATTAGGCAAAGAATTCTCAATAGGAGGTGTGGTTAGTGGTTTGAGCTTGGTTGGTGGTTTAGAAAGAATTGTCTTAGTTAAAACTGGTTTAGGAACTGGGGGTCTAGATGATGATGGTTTAATAGATGGGAAAGTAGATAGAGAAAGGTTGGTAAGGAATGATGATGAGCTAGGAGATGGGATTTTTATAAGTGGAGAAAGGGGAGATGGTTTTTTGGAGGAAGAGTAGGTAATGGGAATGATGGAGGGATGTGGTCCTAAAATAGAAGGTAGAGGTGGAGTTGGTATGGTTCTTCCTCAAGGTTGTGGTCTAGGAAATCCTTCCTTCTTAATGGGATTAATTGGATTAGTATGTGGTTAAATCCAATCTCAAAGGAGGGTGAGAAAGATTAGGTGTGGGAAGGACCCCTAAGTTCTTGATTGATTTGATAAAAAAAGCATATGGTGACTTGACAATTTTAGCTGGGCATAATTGAGATGGCTCTATTGTGACTTTAAGAGGGGTAGTTTTTGGAGTTGTAAAAATAGACTCGAGATTGGACTCAAGTGAAGTAAAAGGTTTGGTTTTATTTTGATACGAGAGTCAAGATGATACCAAAAAGTGGCTCTATCAAATTTAGGTTAGGAGGTAAATTCCAAACTTTCAACCAGCTAGGAAAAGGGTTTATAAATGGGTCATGTTCCCTAATCATTAGTTTCAAAGCACAAACCTTTTATGGAAGAAAGAGTGGTTTCAATGTTGTTATCCTTGGTGGAAATTTCCAAAGGTAATGATTGGGTAGGTATGGGTATGGTCTCTTGGGAAATGGTTTCTAAGGGAGGTACGAATAATTCTATAATTGGTGTGGTAAGGGTAATGGTTTCAAGCACAATGGTTAGTATAGCTTCTTCCTTGGTTTGGTTGTCTAAAGAAGTAGGTAGTTCTTCTATTTGGTTTGGATGAGTGGATGAAGTGGTTGATGAAGTGGTTATATCCTTGGGTATTTTCATCATAGGAGGGGTAAATGAAACCATGGTTTCATCCAAGGAAGTGGAAGGCATAGTTACTTCTTCCATTTGGGCATCTAAAGGAATAGGTGGTGGGTTGTTTTCCTCTATTTGGGTGATAGAGGTGATGACTTATTTAGTAGTGGGCACATTACTGATGACATTAATTACATGTTCCTCATGTGAGTTGGAGGATTTAGGTCGGACTTCATGGTGTTGAGTTGAAAGAGGATGATTTCGTAATGGTTTTTAGAAAATATTAATAGATTAGTTGGAAGGAGCATTTGGGTTATCAAACACAAGCTCCCTTTATCAATTAGGTCCTAGGTAATGCTCTTAAATGTATTAAATATATCGGTATCATGTCTAACAACTTGATGACAACCATAATGATCATTATCATTGTACCATCTAGGAAGGGGGAAAGAAGTATCAAATTGTTGAGGGGGCTTGATGGGTGGAAGTTAGATTAGATTGGATTTAAGTAGTTTTTCCAATATTGATCCATAGGATTCCCTAATCATGGTAAATGGTTTTGAAGGAACCTAGTTTTGGGTATGATTTTGGTGATTGGAAGGATTTTTGGTTCAAGGTGTTTGGTTGATGGTTAGAGGAGGTGCAGTTTTGAGAACAATAAAGTGTGTTGATGCTTTTGATTTAGAATTTGTTGGGTTTGTGGTTTTGTTGGAGTACTCAATGGATTTGAAACTAGAATTTTTATTTCAAAGCTTCAACTTCCCTTCATCTATAGTATGGTTTTCCAATTTGCAGGCCATAGTGAATGCTTCATCAAAGGTCCTAAAGGTTTGGATTTGGAGAGTTGGAAAAATATGTTTAGTACACCATTGAGATAATAATTTGATTAATTTGGATTGGGGTAATGGGAAAGTGAGTTAATTAGTGAGGCCCCTCCATCTAGCAATGAAATTAATAATGGATTCATCTTCAAATAGTTTCATGGAGTATAGGTCAGTAATAGAAACCTTTTTAGATATGTTTACTAAAAAGTGTTCTAAAAAGTTTTATGCTAATTGAGATTAAAAAAAAAAGATAGAATGAGTGGAAAGGCCACTATACCAATCAATGGTGGCCCCAGCTAATGACATGTGAAAGGTTCAGAGGAAGAGAGTGTCATCATAAGTGATCAAGTAGCAAGCATGATGAAAATCTCTTAGGTGTTACAGAGGATCCTCCTTACCTTGGAATTTATAAAATTTGGGCAATTCCCATTGAGAAGGATAAGTATGGATGGGCATAGAGGGGTGGATAGGCTCAATACAAATTTGGTCATAAGATAAAGTATTAGTTGAGGTAGAGATGGATGACTCCAAACTAGTCATTTTGTCCATAAGCATTTTGATTAGATCAAGCTGGGGTTGAGAAGCCACATAATTGAGAGACACATTTTTTGGGGGTTGGCTTATGACAATGCATGAATAGGCAGTAGATGGTACTAAAGAAGCCACATACTAATAAGTGGTGCTAAGAGGTTGAGATGGTGGCACATAAGAATTGCTTTGTATAAAAGGTTGGGTGCTTGATGGTATGTACCCTTATGGGTTAGGGACATACTGATAAGTTATCATAGGCACTTGTTGAGGAAAAGATGTGGTTGATACAATTGAGGTAAGAGGAAGTTGGAAAGGTTGAGGTTGGGTAGTTACCCTAGTGCTGATTGGAAGAAGGTTTTGAGGTATGGAGAGCACTAGGTATTGAAGTGGAACTATGGTCAAGGGATTGGTTACAACCAAAGGGAAGATAAAAGCCAAAGTGGAGGATAATACCATATTATATAGGGCATAGGTGACTAATGGTAAGGTTAAACCCACATGGGGTTGTACATGAGGTGTTTGGTTGGGAGGGGGAAGGTTAGTTTGAGTTTGGGTCGATGGGATATTGGAAGAGACCTGAGTCAATGGTTGGGTTAAAGTGGTACCTACCATAAGGTGGGATGTCATGCCAAGAGAAGCATCAAAAGAAAGAACTAAAGTAGGGGGTATAGTGAGGCAAGGTGTTGAGGTAATTTGTTAAGTAATTGGATTATTTTCAAAAAAGCTAGTAAAGTCTAGATCTCCTTCAGATATGTTTTGGATTCTAGAAGGAGATGGTGGTGGAAGATAATGGTGAGGTGAAGCATGAGGAGGTTTGTCAACATTTGAGGTATAATCCAGGGATGAAGAAGAAGGTGGTAGTTGGTTGTTTTAATTTCTCACTTGTCTAGTTAAAACCATATGAGAAAATAGGGAATGTTGTTACAAACTCACACCTCAAATAAAGATCAAACCCAAAAGAACTTCAAAGCAATCAATACATACACCAAAAAGTGAATTTTAACCTTAGGATTACTTTTAAATTGCTTTTGTCTTATGCCTTAAAGAGTGTGATAAGGGAGGTTGGCTTGAAAATTGGGTACTAAAGATGAATTCTATGGATGGTTTTAGGTTGTTTAGTCACTCATAATGAATATCTATGTTTAACTTCAGTATGTGGCTTGGTGTTAGGGCCTACCCCCTCACTTCACAATCCCATAGTGATAAGAATGTTGGGTAATTAGCCAAGATATATTGAGTCCAAAGTTTATACTCAACTAGAGAGCTAATTTGGTTCTCCCTTTGGTGGTGAAATCCTAGTGGGATAGCCAGGAGGGGTTAAGGTTACCACCAGGTGATGAAATCCTAGTCGTTCCTTGTATTAAGTATTGTTTTGATGTGTAATTTTTTTTTTTTTTTTGGTTTTATGTGTGATAACAAATGTGAATGCTATGATAAGATTACTTTGCCTCCTAAGTTACTAGATGAGATAAAAGCAATGAATGCAAATGGTTAATTTTTAAGCCCAAAAATAAATAATTTAGTTCGATGAGCAAACAATTAAGGAAGAAAGGGAACTAGTGTCCCACCGAGCATGCCAAAATGTTTCAATTTATTTTTATCATTTATTAGTTTTGAAAGTAGATAAAAAGTGAGTATTAGGGTGTGTACCTGGTAAAAATTACACTCATTGATGACCAAATGAAGTTAGAACTCCTTTTTTGTGAGGAAGGACTACCTGAAATAAGACCTCACTAAACAAACTCATTTGTTGGACAAGTATAAAGGGTGGACTACCTAGTAATGCTAGATCCAAGAAGAAAAAGCTCCCTTGGATGTCTGTCAATCCACTCCCCTAATGGTAGATATGTTCTAAAAATAAAATTAAAAGATAATAAACTAATACAAACATAAATGCATATACAAAGAAATAAATGATATACTTATTTGATAGAAAATATAGTAATGGTGGGTCAACACCATGTACAAATGTACCAAGGATAGGTTTAGAGGCTTTGGGTAGGGTCTATAGGTAGATCAGGAATAGAAATAGAGATTTGATTTGGTAAAAGGGGAGAAAATAACAATTTGTATTTTCCTTGATAGTGACCATCAATAGTCAGGATGACCAACGACAGTTGGGTATGATTGGTGATGGTTAGGTATTTGATGATGGTTTTGGTAAGCGACAACAGTTGCTACCAATCAGTGATGGTTGCCTGTAAACTTTAGAAAATTATGGGATAGGGATGAAAATGGAATGGATGATGGTTAGGAGTTAGTGTGTGGATTATTGGGTGAGGGGTGGTGTGCAGGTGAACATAATGAAATAAAAAAAACTTGATAAGGAAAGGAGGATACTTGTGTGATTCCAAGTGAATGATAGTTGAAGACATAAATAAAGTTGGGAAGCATAATAGTGCTTGAACCTTTAAAAGTTATTTAGATCAATTTTTAGGATGATAAGTACCTACACCAAGAAAATAAGAGAGCCTGGATGCAAATTTTTTTGGATCTCCAACTCCTCTAAGAGCCCTATATTTATAGCATAAAGTTTTTAAGAGAGGGAGGCTTGAGGTAAAGTTATTAAGTTGGGATGAGATGAAGTTACATATTTTTTTTAGTATTTAAAAGCTGGCATTAAATGAAGTTTCCATTCTATAAGATACTAATCTTGAACAAAGCTAGAAATGCTTTAAAATGCTTAAGGCAAGTTTAGGTGACCCCAACCATCAATGGTTAGGGTCAACCATCGATGGTTAACCTAATCAGTGATGGTTGAGGGGCCACAAGTAAATGGGTAAAAAGGTCATGATTTAAGTGATATGTTCAAGGAGGGGGTATTTAATATGATGAAGTTGTAAAAGATTGCTAGCAAACTAGGTGGCCTACTAGATGAAGAATCGATTAAGGGTCCACAGTTCAAGATGACATGAAAAACTATTATTCTAGAATTTTTAGGTGTTTATATTTTTCCACTTTTTTATGTAGCTTTTGAGTAAGCTATAGAAAAAAAATAGGTGGTTGGTCAAGGTCTGGGTCTAGTTTCCTTGAGTGTGGGGGGGAGAAGGTGTAGTTGTTTGGGTTTGGTTTATTGGTTGGGGAGTTGAAGGGTAAGACCATGGAATGGTGTCCTTGTCTTTTCCTTTTTCATTTTTTTGGATGGATTTTCCCTTATCCTTTTATTGAGCTTGAGATTGAGTCACCATATGAATAGTATGTATAAGGGGACTAGTTGCTTGCTTCAGTTCCTCTATTTCACTCCTCAGTAGGAGTAGAGAAGTAGATGATTGGTAAGTAGATTGGATAGGTGGTAAGAGAGTCAAGGGGATTGAAGAAGGTTAATATAATAGATCATTATCCTCTAAGAGTCCATGAATGATAGTTTGGAGAGCTTTATAATTATCTATATCATGCCTAGGGGTCTTATGGTAAAGACAAATCAAATTATCATTGAACTAGGTTGGCTTTTGGTGAGTGGGTCAAAAGGCTTGTTTGGTGGTAAGCTAATGGTAGAACCTTGTAGGAGCCTTTGTAAAATAGTTGTATAAGATTTTGATAAAGATTTTGGAGGTGGTGGAGTTTGGATTTTTGGTGTAGGAACCTTATTGGGAAAAGACTTCTCGATAGGAGGTGTGGTTGGTGGATTGAGCTTGGCTGGTGGTTTAGAAAGAATTGGCTTAGTTATAATTGGTTTAGGAATTGGGGGTCTAGATGGTGAGGGTTTAATAGATGGGAAATTAGGTGGAGAAAGGTTGGTAAGGAATGATGATGAGCTAGGAGATGGGCTTGTTATAGGTGGAGAAAGGGGAGATGGTTTTTTGGAGGAAGAGTAGGTAATGGTAATGGTGGAGGGATGTGGTCCTAAAATAGAAGGTAGAGGTGAAGGAGTTGGTATGGTTCTTCCTTGAGGTTATGGTCTAGAAAATCCTTCCTTCTTAATGAGATTAATTGGATTAGGGTTTTGTTGGGTTGATGTGGTTAAATCCAATCTCAAAGGAGGGTGAGCAAGATTAGGTGTGGGAAGGAACCCCAAGTTCTTGATTGGCTTGATAAAAGAAGAATAGGGTGACTTGACAAGTTTAGGTTGGGGTAATTGAGATGGTTTTATGGTGACTTCAAGAGGGGTAGTTGGTGGAGTTATAACAATAGGCTTGAGAGTGGACTTAAGTGAAGTAGAAGGTTTAGTTTTATTTTGATACAGAAGTCCAAGTTGATGTAAAAAAGTGGCTCTATCAAATCTATGTTGGGAGGTAAATTCTAAACTTTGAACTAGCTGAGAAAAGGGTTTATAAATGAGTCTTGTTCCCTAATCATTGGTTTTAAAGTGTAAACCTTTTGGGGAAGAAAAAAGAGTATTTTTAGTGTTTCTATCCTTGGTGTAAGGTTCCAAAGGTAATGATTAGGTAGGTAAGGGTATGGTCTCCTGGTAAATAGTTTCTAAGGGAGGTTCAGATAATTTTATAATTAGTGCAGTAAGGGTAATGGTTTCAAATGGAAGGGTTGGTATAGATTATTCCTTAGTTTGGTTGTCTAAAGAAGTAGGTGGTTCTTCTATTTGGTTTGGAGGAGTGGATGAAATGGTCGATGAAGTGGTTATATCCTTGGGTATTTCCATTATAGGAGGTGTAGATGGAACCATGGTTTCATCCAAGGAAGTGGAAGAGGTAGCTACTTCCTCCATTTAAGCATTTGAAGGAATAGGTGGTGGGTTGTTTTCCTCTATTTGGGTGATAGAGGTGATGACTTCTTCAACAATGGGCACATTACTAATGGCATTAATTAAATGTGCCTCATGTGAGTTGGAGGATTCAGGTTGGACTTCATGGTGTTGAGTTGAAGGTGGATAATTCGGGAATGGTTTTCAAAAAATATCAAGAGATAGGATGGAAGGAGCATTTGGTTTATCAAACACAAGCTCCCATTTATCAATTAGGTCCTAGATAATGCTCTTAAAGGTATTTCATCTATTGGTATCATGTCCAATTACTTGATGATAATCGTAATGATCATTCTCATTGTACCACCTAAGAAGGGGCAAGACGTATCAAATTATTGAGGGGGCTTGATGGGTGGAAGTTGGATTCTATTAGCTTTAAGTAGTTTTTCCAACATTAATGCATAAGATTCCCCAATTAGGGTAAATGGTTTTGAAGGAACCCAATTTTGGGTATGGTTTTGGTAATTGGAAGGATTTTTGGTTTGAGGTGTCTGGCTGACAGTTGGAGGAGGTGTGGTTTTGAGAACAACTGAGTGTGATGATGTTTTTACTTTAGAATTGGTTGGGTTTGTGGTTTTGGTGGAGGATGACTTAGTGGATTTGAAACTATGATTTTTATTTTGAAGGTTCAACTTCCCTTCATCGATAGCATAGTTTTCCAATTTGTGGGCCATAGTGAATGCTTCATCAAAGGTCCTAAAGGTTTAGACTTGGAGAGTTAGAGTAATATGTTTACCAAACCCCCAAGAGAATTCTTTAATTAATTCAGGCTGGGGTAATGGGAAAGTGAGTTGATTAATGAGGCCTCTCCATCTGGAATTGAAATCAACAATGGATTTGTCTTCAAATTGTTTAATGGAGTATAGGTAAGTAATGGAAAACTTTTTAGATATGTTTACTGAAAAGTGTTCTAAAAAAATGTAAACTTCTAAAAAATGTTTTAATTTATTTTTATCATTTCTTAGTTTTGAAATTAGATTAAAAAATGAGTATTAGGGTGTGTACTTAGTAAATGATGTTCTTGTTGATGACTAGATGAAGTGAGAATGCCTTTTTAGTGAGGAAGGACTACCTATGTGATTCTAAGTGAATGATAGTTGAAGACCTAAACAAATTTGGGGAGTATAAAAATGCTTGAATCTTCAAAAGTTATGTAAACAGAGCTTTAGGATGCTAAGTACCTACACTAAGAAAATAAGAGAGCTTGTATGTAAATTTTTTGGATCCCCAACTCCTCCAAGAGCCCTGTATTTATAGCACAAAGTTGCTAAGTAAAAGAGGGAAGCTTGAGGGAAATTTACTAAGTTGGGAGGAGATGAAGTTACCTATTTTCATTAGTCTTTAAAAGTTAGCATTAAAGAAAGGTTCCATTCTATAAGATATTAATCTCAAACAAAGATGGAAATGCTTTAAAATGCTTAAGGCAAGTTTGGGTGACCCCAACCATCAATGGTTAGGGTCAACCATTGATGGTTACGCTAATTGGTGATAGTCGAGGGGCCATGAGAAAATGGGTAAAAAGGTCATGATTTAAGTGATGTGTTCAAGGAGGGGGTATTTAACATGATGAAGTTGTAAAAGATTTCTAGCATAATAGGTGGTCTACTAGACAAAGAATTGGTCTATAGTTCAAGATGACATCAAAAACTATTGTTGTGTAGTTTCTAGGTGTCTACATTTTGCCCCTTTTTGTTGTGTAATTTTTAAGCAAGCTATAGAACAAAAATAGGTAGTTGGTCAAAGTCTAGGTCTAGTTACCCCAAGTGTGGGAGGGAGAAGGTGTTCCCCCTCAAATTGATAGGAAATAAGACAAAGGTCAAACTGGGTCAAGGTTTGATAAAAAAAGAGAATAAAGGTGATGAGGTTAGGCATGTGAGACACAAGTATGTGCATAAAATACAAAAAATTATGAAGCACCACATCATACAAGGAATAACATTGCCATGTTGGTAATAATAAGGTTGAGATCTAGGATAAATGGCAAGGTAACTAGTCCCTAATGTTGGGCATAACTGATTAGGTCACACTTATCAAGTCTCTTAGACATCGTCGGTGTTGACTCAGGTATCTAGGGTAGGAAGTGCTCTTGAGAAAAACACAATGGGTCAAGGCACATACAAGGTGGTGTGTAATATAAAAGTTCAATGAGGAAAAATTGGTCAAGATGGTTAGGAAGACCAAAGCAAGGTCACCACAAAGTATGTGAATAGGTTGGTATAAGGCCAATATCGAGGTGGATTTGGGCAAATCGGTGGGCAGGGTGTGTTGGGTAGATAGTGGCTAAGTTGATTCCAAATGCATGAGGTAAGAGGACACTACCTACATAGTCCCATGGATAATTGATCCAACATGGACTTTAGGCCCAATGTATTTTTTGAGAGGTTGAGGGAGGGGGTGACTCCCAAAGAGTTTAAGGTGAGAGAAAGGATGCTAAAAGTATGGTAAAAAAAGTTGAACCCTAATTAGCAATGGTTGGGATTAACCTGTGATGGTTAGGTAACTATCGGTGGTTAGGGTTATCAGGTGAAGTGGATTCAACTGACAACGGTGAGGGAAAGGATGCTAAAAGTGTGTTAAAAAAATTTGAACCCTAACTGGCGATGGTTGGGATTAACCAGTGATGGTTAGGTAATCGTTGATGGTGGGGGTTGTTCAGTGATGTGGTTTCAATTAATGATGGCGAGGGTCAATCATCGATGGTTAGGCAACCATCAATGGTTGGTGAAAAACCCTAAAATTGTGGTAAAAAAAGGTCAATGAATACAGGTTTATCCTCATTTTAAAATTGGTCCATCAAAGATTTATCTATTTTGTATGTTATGTATGAAGTGTACTTACTAGTGCTTGGAATTGTGGTGAGGTGTTGAGATAATGTTAGTGTGAGAGGGACAGTGGGGTTAATATGAATACAAGAGATGCTTGAGGATAAGTGGTTAGACATAGATTGAGGTGGTGCCATTGATCATGAAATGAGGTAGGTCATGTTTTAAATTGAAAATAAAGAGTAGTATGTGAATTGTATGGGAAAAAATAGAATAATGGATGTTATTTGAGGAAATATAGATACTACTAAATGTTGGGAAAGAGTTTTGAATATATATTGTGTGTGTGTAAAAGGAGAGGGTGTGGGGAAAATAGGTTATTTGTAGAGGTATGTTGAAAGGGTTAAGGGTGTGGAGAGGGTTTGTAGTAGAATAGAGGAATTATAAAGTGGTGGGAAGAGGTTAGGGGGTTGAGGCTCACTACCTGTGGTCAGCTAGTAGTGACTGTTAGTGGTTAGAGTCAATTGACATTGGTTGACCTTGAGGAAAAAAGACCCCAAAGGGACTATCAATAGTTTAGGATAACTAGTGATGGTCAAGTGGTTTGGGTAGAATGCCTGAGGTGGGGTGGATGGGAGAGAGTTTGGGTGTGTTTTTGTTAGAATGGGGTGGGTTGGAGGTAGGTGAGATAGGTGGGGATGGGATAGGATTGAGTGTTAAGGAATAGGTGGGTTAGGGAAGTAAAATATGTAGGAGGTGGGTTGGGTTAGAAATGCAGTAAGTTATATAATAGGGGTGTTTAGAAATAGAATAAGCATTTAAAGGATAGGTTGAGATTATATTTGAAATATAGAGGTATTAGATAAGGTGGTTGACCTACCTCATATGTGGTTGCAGGTGCATGATCATATTCAGTTATGGGATCAAGTGCCAAATATTTTTACAGAGGTGAGGGATGCCATGTCAGTAGAAGACTGGCATCACATGGAGACTGTGGGTTTTGGAGGGATGAGACATTATCAGTGCCTACCTAGTAATGTTATGATGATAGTCTCTCTCATCAATAAATGGGACCTAGTGACTAATACCTTCTAGTTACTGATAGGGGAGATGAGTATCTTGTTAGAGGATGTTCATCGAATCACACATCTGCCCATTTTTGGTAATCCTATCTACCATATAGAGGGGGATGAGATTGATGAGTGCATGAAGATTTAGTATGAATATGATAGAGATGATGTAAATTTCCACTCTAGAGGGTTCAATATTAGGCTATTATACCAAAGAGCTCTGGGAGAGAGATATTTACTAACTATGTTACAATTAATGGTTACCTATTATGTATTGCTAGATTTTATTGGAGGGAGATACCCTGGTGTGTTGTTAGGGGTGTTGGTGGAGTTTGTTTTGGGTGGGTATGGGTTTTATTAGTGTAGATATATAGATAGATATGGGGGTTTAGGGTGCATAGGCATTATGGCATCAATCTGGGATTTGTTCTTCACTACTGGGCCTATGAGCACATACAAGTACTGAGACCCTTGGGACTTCTGATAGAGGGATTTTAGTCGATATATTATGAAGTTGGATTTTACCAATGGAGGAGAGATGGGGCTGTTATAGTTGCTAGAGGTGGTTCAAGAGACATTGATTGGTTTAGAGGAGCCATGGAGAGTGTAGTTATTGAAAACATTATTTGGAGGCCATATCAAACTTGGCCAGTATGGGTTGGGTATAGGTTCCACACCTTGTCTTTGTAGAGCTAGAGATGGGCCTACATGAGGTGGGATGATGAGACATAGCATATCACCTTTAAGTGGGTGTGGCATTAGTTTAGGTTGGTGCAAGGTATCCCTCTCGATTCAATGTGATATAAGAGGGAGGATGAAAAGTTTTATTTACTAGAGCCATAATTAAATGAGGAGGAGATAATTTTTGAGGAGTTACCCCTAAGGGATGGGGATGATGTAGGATATATAGTTAACTATCCTACCTATTTTTAGGGGAAATACACAACTATTGATTTTAGTGTTAGAGTTAGGGATCAATAGATATTGGATGTTAACCTAGCACAATTACCAACATAGGGGGATCCATAGGTAGTAGTGGCATTGGTAGCAACATAGGCCCAGATAGCAGTATTATAGGGATAGATTTCCACTCTTCAAGGTCAGATGGGAAGAGTTATAATACAAAGAGATCAGGCCCAGGTATAAGTTACTGCATTATAAGGATAGATGACCATTTATAGGGATAGTTAGCTATAGTGATAGGAGAGCGAGACCAGGCAAGGGTCTCACTAGGGATAGTGACACAAGAGAGGGATTTACTATGACAAATAGGTGGAGTTAGAATTTCCCTCATAGGATTTTTTACTCAGGCCATATACCTAACAACTATATAAGAGTTGTGCTATTACGAGGGAATTATGCTAGCATAGTGTCCTAATGAGCCATGATGGGGAGAGTACCAGATCAAATTGGTAGGTAGAGTAGTGATTATAGCCCCAATTTAGTGGGTGATGGCAGTAGGTTAGTCAATAGGGGCTCCACCTAGGATAGGTATAGGTAGTGGGACAGGTGGAGGTGTAAGAGGGGTCAGTGGTAGTGGTGCCCCAAGATCATGATACACATATGCTAGACATTTATTTATGATTTGATTTTGTCCTGCATGTTGAAGATGCGAGATGTATTTATGAGAAATGTGTGTTTCATGTATAGACATGTTTTGATTTTTTTTTTTTTTTTTTTTTTTTGTGTGTGTGTGTGTGTGTGTGTGTGTGTGTGTGTGTGTGTGTGTGTGTGTGTGTGTGTATCAAGATGTGTTTCTAATTTTGTTTAATATTTATTATTTCATTGATGACGAGTATGGTTATTTGGTCATTGATGATACTATTGTTTTGCATGATAGTAATGTTGATTTGATTGATGAGCAGGTTTTATGGGATAGTGTGAATGTTGATGTTAAAATAATGCTAAGAAAATGTAATGCTTGATTAATGGATGTTGGATTGGTATAGGTAGAGGAAATGTCCACGTACACATTTTGGATAAGAAAAGGGGCATGGTGCTCTACTAGCGAGAACCAAACAATATTAATCCATAATTGGAATGTCTTATTGAACACAAACCTATCAAATGCATTATAACAACATGCTTTATTGAGAAAACTGGTGTCTTGACCACTTTAAGCCAAGCAAGCTCATAATCCTTTAGATTCATTGGGGAGGTAGGTGATAGGTAAGGATGTGAATGGATAGAGGAAAATGGAAGCGATGGGTAGATGATTGATTAGTTGTTTCATAGGTGACTAAAGAACCCTAGTAGACAAGTCCATGCCATTGGTATGATATGTAATAATGTATAGACTAATCAATGCAGGAAGTCTACTTGTGCTATAAAAGTTGATTGTAGCTTGATTAGATAGTAAGTAGACTGATCAATGTAGGAAGTCTACAATTAGTAGATATAAGAGCTGATTGTAGCCTATTGATTTTGGATTTTTATTTATTATTTTTATTTTATAAGTTGTTGAAGCTGATTAATGCGAGAAGCTTCTAATTAATATTTGTTTTAGCTATCCTTCAAGGGAGTGGTCTAATATTTTATTTTGGCATAGTTGTCCTTCACGAGAGCAGTCTAGTTTAAGCAACTTTTGATTTGATGTGGAAGTTATCCTTTGAGGGAGTAATCTACTATTTATTTTAAAGTATGGATATATTTTAGATTGAAATTAGACATGGACAAGTGTATTCATGTATGAAATGTCTACCCATGTAGAAGTAGGACCTAGACATGGAAGATTCGAGAAAGGGGTTTTGAGAAAAAACTAACCATGGGATTCCATCTATGAAAAATATGAAAAGTATCCATGAGAACCATGTTATGGGTAGAGCTAGGTACCCATATTTAGGATTAGTTTATTATTGTGTTGGATGAATCATATGGTTTTGTATTATCAATTGATCTCAAAAGAGATAGAAAAGAAGGTTAATAAACCAAGGGATGAGCTTAAGTGAGACACAAAAGTGGGTTTGAACCTTATTTTAATAATAAAAGAGATGTAAATGTGAGGAATTGATGGGTTCAAGTTCTAGCCTACCCTCGAGAGAGGATAAGTGATAATCACTTGATCAATACTTATGGGTTATAATGTAATGTCCTAACCAATTAAAATCAAACTTGCCCTTCTTGGTCTTTTCCATGTTAGTGATGTGTTGGTTTTCCTTGAGGACAAGGTCTTTGATTTTAAATTCTTATATTTTTAGATGTTTGTTATATGTTTATTTGATACGCTCTTGATAAATGAGAAGATGGTTGAGGGTAGCAAGGTGATGTTTATCAAGAAGTTATAAGCGTGCTAAGCATTCTTGACGATAGTCACTTTCAAAAAGAATATCATGAAAGGATATGCAAAGAGATGTAATTTAGACTTTAAGAGGTAGGACTACCTTAGCTCCAAAGGTAAGAGAAAAAGGTGTAGCACCCATAGCTGTTCAGATACTAGTGTGGTAAGCCCATAAAGTAAATGGGATATGGTTGTGCCAATCCTTGACTAAAGCACTAACTACCTTAGTAAGTATTTTTATGAGGGTTTTTTTTGAAGCCTTGGCCTATCCATTAGCTTGTGGATGATAAGGCAAAGAAAATCTTAGGTTGATACGTAAAGCATCGCAAAGCTCTTGGACTTTTTTGTTTTTAAAAGATTTACCATTATTAGTGATGATTTTGTGAGGAATACTGAAGTGATAAATTATGTGGTGGTTGATAAAATTAATGATTTTTTCATTTTTGATCGATATTAGCGAGATGGATTCTACCCATTTGGTGAAATATTTCATGATGGTGATGATATATTGATGTCATTATGAGTAATACGGATTGATTTCTCTAATAAGATCCAGACCCCAATGTGAAAAAGGCCAATATTTAGTTTATACTTGAAGACCATAAGGAGGCACATGATGAAGGTTAACATGTTGTTGGCATTAGATGCATTTCTTGACATAGTCACAACAATCTTGTTTGGGTGTGGGAAAATAGTAACCTAGGTGAAGGATACATTTAGTAATAGTGAGACCACTAAAGTGCCCCCAAAAAATGCCATCATGTACTTCTTTAATGGCATGATAAGCCTCATGGATGTGAAGGCAATGAAGGAGGAGACCATCAAAGCTTTTTTTAAAAATAATACCCTCTAATATTAAGTAATGAGAGGTGATTTGAATGAAAGCTCTATGAGTATTTCTTGAAAGATTTGAAGGGAGGATACCAATGTTAAGGTAGTTGAAGATTTGATCATACCAAATGTCTAAAGATGTTGTTTCTATTTAGTAAATGGTAGGAAGATCAAGATTGAGGTAGGACAGTATGAAAAAATGATGGATGGTGACAAATAGTTTAGAGTCAGTAGGTTGAGATGGAATTTGGGACCCAAGGGAAGCCATTGTATTTACAAATTTATTGGTAGAGCGAGGGATCGATTGGATAGTGTAGTGCTCAAATGATGCCAAAATTATATCGAAAAGTTGTTTATACTTTGTAAAGACACCATATTTTCATTGATAGGCTCCTATGACTTGGTTAATGATGAGTTGAGAGTCTTTAAAGATGCTAATGGTTTTGATTCCCAAAGCTAGAGTGGTTTGTAGACTAATGACTAAGGCCTCATATTTGTCTATATTATTAGTGCATTCAAAATCAAGTTTGAAAGAAAGAGGAAGAGGTTCCTCATTAAGGGGAATGAGGATTATGCTAGCACCCCCACCATTTTGACATTTAGAGATGTCAAAATACATAGTCATTTGGTAGGTGGGCTCTTTAGAAGAAAGGGTATCTATAGACTCATATAGAAAGGTAAGAGGGGGATTTTGATTATCAAGGAGAGGAACTTTAGCCACTTTGTCTAAAATCACCTATCCTTTAATGGACTTTTGTGGAAGAAACTCAAGATCAAACTCAACTAATAGCATGAGCCACTTGGCCATATGTTGGTTGTGATATGGCTTGGAGTGCATATCTTGACAGGATCAGTGTTAGTGATGACATAAGTTTTGTGGTTAAGAATATAGTGATGAAGTTTAGAGGTGATGAAAACTAAGGCAAGGCAAAGTTTTTTTTGAGTGGATTGACTAAAGTTTGCCTTTTAGGCTATAAAGTTGTTTTAGGTTAGTAGGGGGAGGCATTTCTATAATGGATCAAACTTTTGTGGGGTCTATTTTTATTCCATGGAGGGAAATAATAAAGCCTAGAAGTTTTCCTAATAAGACCCCAAAGATACATTTATTTGGGTTAAGCCTGGCATGATAATGGATAAGTCTTTCAAAGATGATGGCAAAAAAAATGAGGTGATCTCAACGGTGTTTGGATTTACTGAATAGATCATCAACATAATCCTCAAATATTTTATGGATGAGGTTATGGAATATGTAAGTCATGGCCCACTAATTGGTTTCCCCTATATTATTCAAGCTAAAGGGCATGACACAATAGCAGAAAGTTATCCATGGGGTGACAAACAATGTTTTATGTTGATCTTGAGGGGTGATTAAGATTTGGTTGTATCCTAAAAATCCATCCATAAGGTATAAAATTTCATGACCAGTAGTGAGATCGATAATTTAGTCTATGTTAGGTAGGGGAAAGTCATCTTTGGGGCATGCAAGGTTAAGATAATGGAAATCCACACAAAGATGGAGTCATCTAGTGGGTTTAGTAACATGAATAATGTTAGAGACCCATTGTGTATAATCAATGGGTTGAATGAAATTAATAGATAGAAGGCATTGAAGTTATTATTTAACAAGAAGAGCTATGCGAGGGTGCATACGATGAAGTTTTTACCAAACACACTTAATTTTAGGATGGGTAACGATGTTATGAAGAGTGATATAAGGGTCAATGTTGGGTATATCCTAATAATACTAAGAAAATGCTATACTATGGTCATGGAGAAAATATTGATAGTCACATTATTCCTTGAGGGTTAAGGATTGGCCAATATTAACAATATGAGGGTTATCCTGAGTTCCCAAATTAACTTCTATGGTTGATTCATTTAGCATTATTTGGTTTTTAGGAGGGAGGGATTGTTTAAGAGAAGAGTCCCCCGTACCCAAATAGGTAAGAATAGAATTATCATCTTGATGTTGGATAGTGTTAATGGTGGGTGAGTCATGTGTAATCATTTCAAAGTGGATAACAAGAATGGTTTTGGTTTGGCTTTCTCGTTGATAAGTCAGGGGACCCAAAATGATGGTGTTGATAAAAAAAAGTTATGTGGGATGATGTTGATGTCTTCAAATTGGAGAGATGGGGTTGGTGAGGGTAGAGATTCATCGAAGTGAAAAGGCAGGGTTAGTGAGGGTAGAGGTTCTTCAAATTGGAAAAGTGGGGTTGGTGAAGGTAGAGGTTCTTCAAATTGGAAAAGTGAGGTTGGTGAAGGTAGAGGTTTGTCAAATTGGAAAAGTGGGGTTGGTCAAGGTAGGGGTTCATCAATAGTGGTGAGAATTAGTTTGGGTGATGTGGGCTCTTTTGGGGTATCATATCCAGGCTAAAGAGCTTATAAGGTTTTTGGGTTTTGATGATGGGAAGTTCATGGGGTCCTTATTCATAGAGGATAAAACCAAACCCTTTCCAAGCGCATTGATGAAGGTATGTTTGGGCAAAGGTCAGGTTGCTAAGATAAGAAAAGTTGGAAGTGAATGGCTGGATATAAAGAATGGTGGTGGGAGAAAGGAGTGGTTTATCAAGTCCCCCATAGACAAAATATGTTATATTTTTGGGAAGGCCAAAGGGGACAAGGGTACCAATATTGGGATCATAATATGGATCATTTTGAAGGTTTCCAAATTCATGTGAAGAAGGGAACGCATCTAAAGATAAAAGTTGATATTACCCTAGTATAAGATGTTAAAACATGGATTTCAAGGGGTGTTTGACCAAGATTTGTGATGAAAAAATGGTTGAACTAGTGGATGATTCATCATTATTGAATATATATGTGTTGGCAGGTTGGGTTGACATGGTGGCTTGGCTAGAGGTTGGTTGTGAAGAGGGTGAAGACAAAATAAGAACATCATTGGGCCGATATGTCATATTATAAGAAGTAAAGGGACTTGGATCAGCTTTGATTGTAATGACTTGTCCCTCACGTTTGAAATTGACACACCAGTGAAGGGTAGAATGGATACATCCCATGGCATAGATCCAAGGGCATCCAAGTAACACATTATATTGAAATTTTCCCTCTACTACATAAAATAGTTTAGGAATAGTTTAAGGCCCCAAATGGATGTGGAGAACAACTATTCCTAGAGTGGTGGCCAAGGTATCAATGAATGATCGAAGAAATATTGATCTTTTTTACATGATATTTTTAGGTAGTTGGAGTTGATCATAGGCATGGGAGGAGATGATATTAATACTCACTCCCCCATCAATCATAATTATTTTGACATTGTATGGTTGATAGATGTTATGATAAAAAGAGGGGGATCAAGGTCTTCACTGTGACAAGGCTAAATTTAATATTCTTGAAAGGTGACCATGGTATCATGTTGGATGGCTCTAATCAAAGGTATAAGAGGTTGGGGATCATCTAGTTGAACCTCTATAGAATGAAGTACTTAGATTAAATATTGATGATGTTGAGGTGAGGTGCTAACCAAGTCATAAAGACTCATTTTGACTGGGGTTTGGTGAAATTATTTTAACACCAAGCATTAGATTAATGGAGATTCATTTGAAGAAGAAGGGGATCTAAAAATGGAGACTTTTGTCTTGGGTGGTTGTGAGGGTGAAGGTAAAGGTGTAGTTGTTTAGGTTTGGTTAGTTGGTTGGGGAGTTGAAGGGTAAGACCATGGAATGGTGGCCTTGGATTTGCCCTTTTCATTTTGTTGGATGACTTTGACCTTATCATTTTGTTGAGTTTGAGACTGAGTCAGCATATGAATAGTATGGATAAGGGGACCAGTGGCTTGCTTTGGTTCCTTTTATTTCACTCCTTGGCAGGAGTAGAGAAGTAGATGATTGGTAGGTAGATTGGATTAGTGGTAAAAAAGGCAAGGGTATTGAATAAGGTTCATGTAATAGATCATCCTACAAAAAGAGTCCATGAATGATAGTTTAGAGATCCTTATAATTCTTCAAATCATGTCCAAGGGTCCTATGGTAAAGATAAATTAGATTTCCATTGAACCAAGTTGGCTTTTGGCGAGTGGGGTCAAAAGGCTTGATTGGTGGTAAGATAATGGCAAAAGCTTGTAGGATCCTTTGTAAAATAATTGTATAAGTTTATGATAAAGATTTTGGAGGTGATGGAGTTTAGATTTTTGGTGTAGGAACCTTATTGGGCAAAGACTCGATAGGAGGTGTGGTTGGTGGATTGAGCTTGGTTGGTGGTTTAGAAAGAATTGGATTAGTTATAATTGGTTTAGGAATTGGGGTCTAGATGATGATAGTTTAATAGATGGTAAAGTAGATGGAGAAAGGTTGGTAAGAAATGATTATGAGCTTGGAGATGGGCTTTTATAGGTGGAGAAAGGGGAGATGGTTTTTTAGAGGAAGAGTAGGTAATGGGAATGGTGGAAGGATGTGATCCTAAAATAAAAGGTAGTGGTGAAGGAGTTGGTATGGTTCTTCCTCAAGGTTGTGGTCTAGGTAATCCTTCCTTATTAATGGGATTAATTGGATTAGGTTTTGGTTAGGTTGATGTGGTTAAATATAATCTAAAAGGAAGGTGAGTAGGATTAGGCATGGGAAGGACCCCCAAGTTCTTCATTGGCTTGATAAAAGAAGCTCAAGGTGACTTGAAAATTTTATGTGGGCGTAATTAAGATGGTTCTATGGTGACTTTAGGAGGGGTAGTTGGTGGAGTTGTAACAACAGGCTCAAGAGTGGGCTTAAATGAAGTATAATGTTCAGTTTTATTTTGATACAAAAGTCCAAGTTGATGCCAAAAGGTGACTCTATCAAATTTAGGTTGAGAGGTAAATTCCAAACTTTTAACTAGCTAAGAAAAGGGTTTATAAATGGGTCATGTTCATTGATCATTAGTTTCAAAGTGCAAACCTTTTAGGGAAGAAGGAGTGGTTTCAATGTTGTTATCCTTGGTGTAAGGTTCCAAATGTAATGATTGGGTAGGTAGGGGTATGGTCTCTTGGGAAATGGTTTCCAAGGGAGGTACAGATAATTCTATAATTGGTGTGGTAAGGGTAATGGTTTCAAGTAGAAGTGTTAGTATAGCTTCTTCCTTGGTTTGGTTGTCTAAATAAGTAGGTGGTTCTTCTATTTGGTTTGGAAGAGTGGATGAAATGGTCGATTAAGTGGTTATATCCTTGGGTATTTCCATCATAGGAGGGCTAGATGCAACCATGGTTTCATATAAGGAATCAAAAGGGGTAGCTACTTCCTCCATTTGGGCATCTAAAGGAATAGGTCGTGGGTCATTTTCCTCTATTTGGGTGATAGAGGTGATGACTTCTTTAGTGTTGGGCACATTACTGATGACATCAATTACATGTGCCTCATGTGAGTTGGAGGATTCGGTTTGGACTTCATGGTGTTGAGTTGAAGGTGGATGATATGGGAGTGGTTTTCAGAAAATATCAAGAGATTAGTTGGAACGAGCATTTGGGTTATCAAACACAGGCTCCCCTTTATCAATTAGGTCTTGAACAATGATCTTAAAGTTATTTCATCTATCAATATCATGTCTAACAACTTGATGATAATCTCAATGATCATTCTCATTGTACCACCCGAAAAGGGGGTGAGAAGTATTAAATTGTTGAGGGGGATTTATGGGTAGAAGTTGGATTATATTGGATTTAAGTAGTTTTTCTAACACCGATGCATAGGATTCCCCAATCAGGGTAAATGGTTTTGAAGAAACTTAGTTTTGGGTAGAGTTTTGGTGATTAGAAGGATTGTTGGTTCAAGATGTTTGATGGATGGTTGGAGGAGGTGTGGTTTTGAGAACAACTGAGTGTGTTGATGTTTTTGCTTTAGAATTGGTTGGGTTTGTGGTTTTGGTGGAGGATGACTCAGTGGATTTGAAACTAGAATTTTTATTTTGAAGCTTCAACTTCCCTTCATCGATAGCATGGCTTTCAAATTTGTGGTCCATAGTAAATGCTTCATCAAAGGTCCTAAAGGTTTGGGCTTGGAGAGTTGGAGCAATATGTTTAACACACACTTGAGAGAATAATTTGATTAATTTGGGTTGGGGTAATGGGAAAGTGAGTTGATTAATGAGGCCCCTCCATCTAGAAACAAAATCAACAATGGATTTGTCTTCAAAAAATTTAATGGATTATAGGTTAGTAAAGGAAATATTTTTAGATATGTTTACTGAAAAGTGTTATAAAAAGGTTTCTACCAATTGAGAGAAAGAATAGATAGAATTAGTGGGAAGGGCACTATACCAATCAAGGGTGGCCCTGGATAATGACATGGGAAAGGTTCAGAGGAGGAGAGCATCAACATAAGTGATCAAGTATAAATCATGATGGAAATCTCTTAGGTGCTGCTAAGGATCTTCCTTACCTTGGAATTTAGAAAATTTGGACAATTCCCATTGAGAAGGATAAGCATGGATGGGCATAGAGAGGTGGATAGGCTTACTAAAAATTTGGTCATAAGACAAAATATTAGTTGAGGTAGAGATAGATGACTCCAAACTAGTCATTTTGTCCATGAGCATGTTGATTAGATCAGGTTGGGGTTAAAAATCTATATAATTAAGAGGCAAATTTTGTTGGGGTTGTCTTGCGATAATGTATGAATAGGTAGTAGATGGTACCGAAGAAGCCAATACTGATAAGTGGTGCCAAGAGGTTGAGATGGTGGCATATAAAAACTACTTGGTATAAAAGGTTGGGTGGTTGATGTTATGTACCCTTGTGGGTTAGGGACATATTGATAAGTTGTCATAGGAACTTGTTGAGGAAAAGATGTGGTTGATATGGTTGAGGTAGGAAGAAGTTGGGAAGGTTGAGGTTGGGTAGTTACCCTAGTGCTGATTAGAGGAAGGTTTTGAGGTATGGAGAGCACTAGGTTTTGAAGTGGAACATGGTAGAGGGATTGGTTACAACCAAAGGGAAGATAAAAGTCAGAATAGAGGATAATACCATAGTAGATGGGGCATAGGTGACTAATGGTAAAGTTGAACCCACATGGGGTATGACAGGGGGTGTTTGGTTGGGATAGGGAAGGTTGGTTTAAGTTTAGGTGGATGGGATATTGGAAGAGGCCTAAGTCAATGGTTAGGTTGAATCAGTCCCTACCATAAGGTGGAGTGGCATGCCAAGAGAAGGATCAGAATAAAGAACTGAAGCAAGGGGGTACAATGAGGAAAAGTGTTGTTGAGGTAATGTTGTAAAGCAACTAGATTATTGTCAAGAAAGGTAGTAAATTCTATATCTCCTTTAGATATGATTGGGATTCTATAAGGAGATAGTGGTGGAGGAGAATGATGAGGTGAAGCATGAGGATATTTGTCAACATCTGAGGTATAATCTATGGATGAAGAAGAAGGTGGTGGTTAGTTGTTTTGATTTATCACTTATCTAGTTAAAACCATATGAGAAAATAGGGAATGTTATTATGACACTCACATTTGAAATAGAGAGAAAACCCAAAATAACTTCAAACCAATCAATACATACACCAAAAAGTGCATTTTAACCTTAGGATTACTTTTAAATCTCTTTTAGTTTAAGCCTTAAAGAGTGTGATAAGGGAGGTTGGCTTGCAAAGTGGGTACTAAAGATGAAGTTTATGGATGGTTTTAGGTTATTTTGGTGCTCAAAAGGAAGATCTATATTGAACTTCAATACGTGGCTTAGTTTTGGGGCCTACCCCCTCACTTCACAATCTCATAGTAATAAGGATGTTGGGTGCTTAGCCAAGATCTACTAAGTCCAGAGTTTATACTCAACTAGAGAGTGAAGTTGGTTCTCCCCTTGGTGGTGAAATCCAAGTGGGATAGCTGAGAGGGGGTAAGGTTGCCACCAAGTGATGAAATCCTGATAGATCCTTGTCTCAAGTATTGTTTTATGTGTAAATTATTTTTTGGTTCAATTTTATGTGTGATAACAAGTGTGAATGATACTATAAGATTACTTTGCATCCTAAATTACTAGATGAACTAAAATCACCAAGAAATCAATGAATGCAAATGGTTAATTTTTAAGCCCAAAAATAAATAATTTGGTTGGATGAGCAAATAATTAAGGAAGAAAGGGAACTAGTGTCCCACCGGGCATGCCAAAATGTTTTAATTTATTTTTATCATTTCTTAGTTTTGAAATTAGATAAAAAAAAGTGAGTATCAGGGTGTGTACCTAGTAAACATTATGTTCTTTAATGACTAGATGAAGTGATAACTCATTTTTGGTGAGGAAGGACTACCTGCAATAAGACCACACTAAACAAACTCATTTGTTAGACAAGTATGAAGGGTGGAATGCCTAGAAATGCTAGATCCAAAAAGTAAAATCTCCCTTGGATGGCTGTCAATCCACTTCCCTAATGGTATAAATGTTTTAAAAATAAAATTGAAAGATAATAAATTGATACAAACATAAATGCATATACAAAGAAATAAATGATATAGCTATTCGATAGAAAATATAGCAATGGTGGGTCAACACCATGGACAAATACACCAAGGTTAGGTTTAGAGGGTTTGGGTAGGGTCTACAGGTAGATCAAGAATAAAAATAAGGATTTGATTGGGTAAAAGGGGAGAAAATAAAAATCTATTATTTTCCTTGATAGTGACCATCAACAGTCAAGGTCATCAGTGATGATTGGGTATGACTGGAAATGGTTAGGTAACCAATGGTGGTTTGGGTTATCAATGATGGTTGCTACCAATCAATGATGATTGCCAGTAAACTTTGGTGAATTTTGGGATAGAGATAAAAATGGAATGGTTAATGCGTAGGAGTTAGAGTGTGGATTGTTGGGTGAGGGGTGGTGTGTAGGTGACCAGAACTAAATAGAAAAAATTGATAAGGAAAGGAAAACACTAAAAACAAAAGGAAGATACCTATGTGATTCCAAGTGAATGACAATTGAAGACCTGAAGAAATTCGGGTAGAATAATAGTGTTTAAACCTTCAAAATTTAGGTGCATAGAGATTCAAGATGCTATGTACCTATACCAAGGAAATAAGAGAGCCTAGATGCAATTTTTTTTAGATCCCTAAATCATCCAAGAGCCTTGTATTTATATCACAAAGTTGCCAAGTAAGAGAGGGAGGCTTGAGGTAAAGTTGCTAAGTTGGGAGGAGATGAAGTTGCCTAATTTGTTTAGTCTTTAAAAGTTGGTGCTAAAGCAAGTTTCCATTCTATAAGATACTAATCTCGAACAAAGTTTGGAATACTTTAAAGTTCTTAAGGCAAGTTTGGGTAACCCCAACCATCGATGGTTATGGGCAACCACGATGTTTACCCTAACCAACGACAATCGAGGGGCCATGAGAAAATGGGTAAAAAGGTCATGATTTAAGTGATGTGTTCAAGAATGGGGTATTTAACATGATGAAGTTGTAAAAGATTGCTAGTAGACTAGGTGGTCTACTAGACAAAGAATCAGTTAAGTGTCCATAGTTCAAGATGACATCAAAAACTATTATTATGCATTTTTTAGGTGTCTACAGCTAATTAAACCAAATCAAGAGCTTAAGTTAATTTTCCATAGAAATTTTTGAATATTTATTTTTAGAAATTGATATTGAATATCTGCATCATCAAATGGCATCATTTCTTGGAAAGACATCCCTAGGCCATAAATGCATAAAATATCTCATAAATCCACCCCATGCCTCAATAAGACCCTCTCATGCCTCATCAATACCTCCCATGCCTCTTAAATTCCCCTTATTTCCAAATATTTATGGGGGATATTTATGAATTTAATTACATAATTTAGATTAATTCATGGCCACACATCTCAATCTTGAGATGGACAATTATGGTTGATCCTAAACCATTTCAAAATTATATAAATAGTAGGCCTTACCTATTGATTTTTAAGCTTCGATAATGTAAATTTATAATTCACAAATAATTCCAAAATCCATTGTAATTAGTGTTATAATAAAAAATTATTGAGCTAAGCCAAAGCCAAACATGGTGCCAAGGAGAGATGAAAGTAGCCACACTTCATTGATGAATATGTCATGAGCACAAACCAAGAAATCCACTGCAATAATGATTTTGGATCATCCAAGAAAGGTGAAGGAAGTTTCTTCTTTAATGTTTTATTTGTGTTTTCCATTTTTTTTGTTAACTAAGATCTTTCTTTAAGATAGGCTTAGGGTGTTAGTTTAGTGTGTTTTTGATTGATTTGTTTTATTCACTAACGCAATACTAATCTCCCTCTATTTTAATCCTATGTTCACAAATGTCATGCTCTATTGGACATAGCCTCACAAATTTGGTCAAATTACACCTACAAGCAACATACTAACCATTATCATGCAGGATCTTAGTGTGCAGGCAAATAAGATAAAAAATTGAGTAAAAATCCATTTTTTCTAAGCCATGATTTTATTCTCAGGACTATACAACCCAACTCACCTATGCAACCCAACTCACCTATTAATCCCAACTCACTTATTTATCCCAAATCACTCATGTATCCCAACTCACCTGTTCAACCCAACTCACCTATGCAGCCCAACTCACATGTTCAACCCAACTCACCTATTCAGCCCAACTCACCTATTCATCCCAACTCACATGTCGACCAAACTTGCCTATGTATCCCAACTCATCTATCAAACCAACTTGATTGTTAGCTCAACTCGCTTATCAACCCAACTCAACTATCAACCTGATAGCTCATTTTTTGGAAGTCCTTACCTCATCCTCTAAAGTGCTTCAAATTAGGAAGTCATAATCTTGTTTTTTTAGGTTGAAAGGATGGTCTGGAAGTTAATGTGGGTTTTTTAACTAATCACACACTTCAATTTTGAGTTTTAAAAATAACTTGGTTAAAATCATGCACACTTCAAATTTGGTGCCTAAAATAAATCTTTAACATGCTAAGTCTTGAACACTTCAAACTTTGGGTTCAAAATAAAAGTAGGTGATTATTGTTTCATTTAGTCTTATTTGTTGTAATATTTACATATTTTTACAAATTAATACCAAGGGGTCAAAAGAACACCACCTAATCTTTCATTTGGTACTTAAAATTGAACTCACTTGTCAAATTTTACTTTTAATAGTTATTTAAACTTAGAATTTGATTGGTAAAAAGAGGTACATTGTGTGTATGCTCTTCCATCTATCTCCTTTAGGGAACTTTTGGAATAAAAAGTGTCATCTTTATTACAAACATGCCTAGATCAAAGCATATAAATAATGTCATCTAAATCACTCTCTAAAAACTTGTAATAGTTTGGGTGATCTTAAAATGACCCTAAAGTCCTTCTATTAGTCATTTATTTTATTGCATCTTGGCTTGTGAGGGGGACTTCATTACCTCTCACAAGTTATATAGGGAAGATTTGACATGAGGTTTCATCTCCTAAAACTAACTTTAACCACTCCCACTAGGATAAGAGGTTTGAGTGGTTAAACCACATTCTAGTGTTGGAGTTGCACACAAGACATATTTGCATTTAGACATTGCACTACACTGAGCAAGTGATGATTGTAGTGGGTAAAAAAATGACAAAACCTTTTTACAACAATCCAAGTGTCGTGGACACCCAATTTAAGTGCATTTTTTTGCAACGTGATGTGAAAGTCATTAGGTTATTGATCTATCTAGATGTTTGAAAATGTGTAGATTGTAGATAAATCCTCACTTGTCATGGAAGTGTTGTTGGTGCAAGGTGTGCCTCAAGGTCTATGTCACAATACTGTCATTTAAAATAAGGGGGGTAGAAAAACCCTACTATATAATACACATTTTACTTTTTGGATGAACACTAAAAACCTCTTAAATGATTTATATTTATAGATTCCAACAATACCAACAAACCTTGTTAGTTTAGGACTTAAGAGTGATTAATTAGTTGGTTTTATCCTAGATTAAAGTCTTATTTTGAGTAAAAACTTTGTGTGAACAAATGATACAAACTAAAACACATATTACTCATTTTCCTTTGAACAAAGAGGTGTTATGCTTCCCACGTGAATCATCAATTTACCTTGTTCAAAGTTCATCAAAACTTGGAGTCATATCATCCAATTTGGCACAGTTATGCTACCCAATTAAGTCTAGACTTTTACCAAACATTGTTTGAATTCTTTCATTTATAATCCAATTTCAAATTTTCACCTTCATAATTTCATAGGGTTGATGTGATAAGTGGGTTCACCATTTACACTAAACTTGAGGGAACTTAGGTTCAATTTTCAATTTGGGTTGAAGGTCGTGTAAGACTCAATCATTATCACCACTTGATAGACTTAAGTCATTTTATGCTAAACACTTTCAATTTGAGTCTATGCTAATCATTTTTATTTTACCATCCTATTTCCATTAAGATCATTTGAATACATACTTTTTCTCCTTAGATATATTGTCAAAACTTTGAAGATATGTATGTCATTTGAGTTAAGAAAGGTAGTGTTGCACTACCAAATTTGTGAGAAACCATCTTTGCCTTAGAGAGTTTTTGAAAAAAACATTTTTTTCATGTCTTTTGAGTAGTTTAGCATTGTTACGCTGCCAAAAACATTTCAAACATTGTTTCATAGACCTTTTTGCATAGAGTTCAAGTTGTACATATTTTTCAAGCCAATTTAAGTATACCTTTTTGAATATTTATCTAGCACAGTTATGCCATTCACATTTTTCTAGCCTATTTATCAAAATAACTAAGTTTTATACCATTATTTGCAAGAAAACAAATTATCCCTAAAGTGTCTTTTATTTCATACCTTATACCTATGTAATTGAGTTCATGTCTAAGAGTCAAATGCCTAGTTTTTTTTAGAAGTGTTTCAAATCCGTTAGATAAAATCTCATATATTTCAAAGTCTAGCTTTTGATGTCATTTGGATAATATTCCTAACACATGCCTTGTTTGAGTCTAGCTTTTGATGTCGTATTTGGCTAAAAAACCTAGCAACAATTTATTTTATTAGTTTAGATTGATTTGAAACACTTTGACCTTAGATTTTATCATTTTGATTTTAGATCCATTTACTTGATCCTTTTTTATAAGATGTATAATGTTAGATACTTAAAGTTAGATTATTTTATCACAAATCATTGCATAAACCTTTCCATCCTTTTGATGAATCTAGACCAAGTTTGAATTTCAGCTTTTAGACATTGTATTTTTAGAATCTATATAACTCTCTTCCTTTTCTATCACAAAAAAATTTACTATGGATCCCAACATGTATTCCTACACTCATAGTGGACTTATGTACAATCCAAGGATTAATAATGTGATTTCCCAAGAAGAAATGGTGCAAGACCCCTATGTAGATAATATTGTTTATGATACAGATCCTTATCCCTCTTATAATACTCAAATAAGGGCACAAAATTGAGATCCATTAGCTAATTATTTAGTTAATACACCACCATATTTAGAAGGACTAAGAACAAACTGCACAATACCTAGCTATGATACCCACAATTGAAAAACTAGTTCCTCAACAATCATACTCTATTAATACACCTTCCACATATGATTCATTTTTGTTTGAGAGTCATTTTTTGGAGAAAAAAGATGAGATTTTGGTTAGAGCCATAGAAGTAGGGGCTAAATTTCCATTGGACTTCACTCATGAAAGTTTACCAAGCCTAGTAAGAATGCCTCACAACATATTATATAGTTAATAGACCTCTTCTATCAATCCTTTAACTCTAGTCTAAATAATGTATCAGGACCTTAATAAACCTAACAAAATAAATAACCTCATAAAAGACCACTTTAACCAAATGTAGATAGCATATCAAACCTACCTGAATCTAGCATGCAATTTCAATCAGATGACCATGGTGAGTAAACCTCTTATTGACTTAGTTCCTTCAATAGGAGTTTTGATAGAGTTAATAGGTCAGTACAATCAAAGTTTAAACCCATTCATGTAAAACACTTTGGTAGACAACTTATTTCATATGCCAATTATCGAAGAAGTGTCTTCTACTTCTACATATAATAATGGATAAAACATAGTGGACAATGTACAAGTAACATCCAATCCAAATCAAAGTGGTACTAATACACAAATAACTAGTCAACAACATATGCCTTTAGTTAATACCACAATTGGCTCTATAAACCTAAGAATGGGAGCTTGTGCACCCCAACCTCAACTAGCTACTTCATCAAGAACACAAACAACATGATTAGGTAGTCAACTAGCAACCAATGCCATGCCTCAAAAATAAAATGTGATGAATTCGATTCCTCTTCAATAGGTGACAAGTAGAATTCCACAACAATAGGCACAAATGAATATACCATTGCATCAAAGGCTGAACATATTACCACCTTAATAAGGGGCAACTAATGTTCCACCTCATTAGGTAGTAGTAAAAGTACCTTCTTCTTTGCATACCAACATCCCAATTCAAAGACAAATGATGTTTAATCAATAATGTATTCATGTTGGTCAGTGATAGGTGCCAAATCTCTAACATGCATCCACTTCCCAATTAGGATTCATTTAAAAAGGGGGTTCCAATGTCTCTCAAATACTTGTTAGGAAATAATTGCCTTTTGTTCAAAGCATACCACTAGTTTAGAGATAGGGTCTTAGATCACAAGTTATCACTCAATAGTAAGGTTATAGCAGTCAGCAATAGGTCCCTATTTAACCACAACAAGCATAGTATCATTATATCCCTCCATCCCAATCTCAAAATCCTCCAAGTTAAACCGTTATCACCAATCCAAACTAGAATATTACACAACCAAATGTATGATTTCAACAAGTACATACTAACCTATGTATGCATATTCCTAGTTCATTTCCCAAACAATCCAATATATACCAAATACCCCCATCATACCTTGGTCAAAGTGCTTCACTTGTGGCCATCCAACCATCTACTTAGGCCAATAGTCCCACAAGTTTCCTAGATCAAGAGTTATAACAAATGAAGGATGCAATCACCACCATCCAAATGTGGAAACAAATTAAAAATTTTAAGTTGGATGATGTGTGTTCCTATCCTTTAATATGGAGTAATTACATATTCTATTATATCTGGGATATGAGCCACTAAAATTTCATAAATACAAGAGGAAAGGTGACCCCAAAGCCCATTTAATCAAGTCCTTTATTGCATGTTAGCTAGTAGCATATAGAAATATATACCTTTTATTATTGTTTCCAATGAGCTTAGTTGGATAAGCCTTGAAGTGGTTTTTAAATTTGTCTAAGAATTCAGTAACAAATTTTGATGAACTTTCAAAAAAAATTAAATAGCACTTTACTACAATCTCGAACATGAGATTTCATTGGTTGACTTGACACAAGTAAAAAAAATATGGTGAGATTTTCTATCTATAGTGATGGAGAACACTTCCAAGTTGATTCACTCATAATTTACTAGATAAACAATTAGTCATTGTATTCACTAAAAACTTGCATAGTGAGATAGCCTATCATCTAGAACTGTAGTGTGCACATACCTTTAAATAAATCATTGACAAAGGTTTGTTAATTGAACAAGTGCTCATTAATAAAAGAGTCATACAACTTAATTCAACTAATCAGAGTACCAATCAGGGAAGTAGCCAAAACCAACATCCAATCCAAGCACAAGCATCACAATTGACACAAGCCAATAACCAAGATACACCAAAACAATTCCACTGAAATAGGAATGTTGTGGGAAATGGAGTGATCAAGTCACATCATGTCCAAATGGTGCAAACATCATCTACTTAACCTACACCACCTTTTTAGCTTACTCCTACCTGACAACCTCTTCAACCAATGCTACAATCATAACAACCAAGAGCCATGCAACAAATGACACAACCTTTGCCATTGTAAGACCCTCCTCCAAGGAGAATAGTACCTACTCACCATATTTTTAGTGAGCTTAGAGAGCCTATTGAATCTATGTTTCATAAACTTGCTACCCCTGATTTGATTAGTTGGCTTATACCAAAGCATTATCCCCAAGGCATTACTTATTTTGATTGGTACCATGAAAATGAATTTTGTAAATATCATTGGATCAACAAACACAATTTTAGAAGATGTGTGTAAATCAAGCATTTGATTTAGAATATGTTAAAAAATGGGGAGATCACATTGGATAGTTGTGCTTCCACCTCTAATCATACTCTTAGGATTTATCAAAACCCTTTTCCCCAACACAATAACAATGGAAATAACAACAATAACCAATGCAACAACAAATTCAATAGTATCAAAATCAAAGGTTGAACCAACAAAACTCATAGAATCAATAGCAAAACTAATAACATTAGAATAATATATAAAAGCAAGGTTAGAATGGTAATAACCAACAAACCTACCATGTAGTTTCACATGACTACAATAGGTTTGTAGGTCATATTGCAAGGGGTAGAGTTAATACCATCTCCATTAATCCTAGACCAAGCACCAATCAATCTAGACCATTTCTAAATAATGCTACTCAGATAAATTACATGGATAATCCTTTTTTAATCTAAGACCACATATAAGTGAGCCAACAAATTAGGATTTCTACTTTTGGACCTTATACCGATAACTTGTCCTTGCCTCGTGACCACATACAAGTGCACCAATAACTGAGACTTATCTTATCTGGGCCCACACCATTACCATAAAATGTTAGAAATTATGGTCCTATACTTAATCTCAATTATGTAATCACAACTCAGAGGTTAAATATTATCATTCCAAGCCCACAGTCATCTACCACCTCACCCATTATCCAACCAGATGTTTGGCCTCGAAACAAACCATTTAACATTATCGGACACAAGAAATTTGATATTGTGGAAAAATTATAGAAGACACTAGTCCATATCTCCATTTTATATTTTTTGTGAACATCAACAATCCATAAGAACATTTTTAATGAGTTCTTAACCCAATCCACTATTGCTAGTAACATATCCCCTAATAAATTTCAAGCTTTGGTTGGACACCTAGATCTTGCCCAACAAGTCACATTCAACCAAAGCAATGTCTTCCCTTGTCCTACTCCATAATAATCTATTGTAAATATAATTTTATATAAAGTGGCATAAAGTGAAATGTGTCTTTATAGATAATGGATCAGGGCTCAACATAGTGTCTCTAAATCTCATCAAGCTTTTTGGGTAGACAATGGCAAATTTCCAACTATAAATAATATTTATCAAAGCCTATGATAATAAGGAGAGAATTATAAGGCACCATTAGCCTACCAGTTATCATTGGGCCTTTGACCCATGATACACTTTACCATGTGCTTGATCTTGAGTTATCATATAATATGCTTTTAGGTAGGCCTTGGTTATATGAGCTTCATGTAGTCCTGTCAATGTTACACCAATGTATCAAGTTCTCCCACTCATGGATGGAAGTAAATATTCCAAGAGATTTATACCCATATAAACACTACAAACTTTTCAAGGCCAAATTTTAAAGCTATAATTACCAATATGACATGAATCCAAGTTCAAAAAAGGATAAATAAAAGGCCAAACTTATTGATTATCTAGAGGACAATTGCATAGATCCTAATACCTTGGATTCCTTTTCCCACATGCCACCTCCTGAAGCTTCCAATCATTACACCATTTTAGCTAATGGCCCAAGAGAATATTTAATGCATGATACCTTTCATATTGCCAATCTTCCTCAGAATCTAAAGACCGTTGGAAGACCTAAAATTACCCCACACATGCATTGGAAACAAAAGAGCATAAATAAAGGACCTATAATGTTTATACCAGCATCTAGCCTAGAACCAGACCCTCTCGAGGGAGATGAATCATGGATATACAATGACAACCAAGCTGATTATTATAAGAGTGCAAAGTATCCTATTCCTAATAAGATCATGGAGAATTAAGACTATGAAGGAACAAGCCTCAAACTGAATCAACAAGGAACCATTGAACCAATTTCCATGACTAAATATAAAAGACCCTATGGAATTGGATTTAAATCCCATGGGGGTGACCCCATATATATTATTCATGTTCCATCACCGAAAACTAGTGATGATGATACCAATAATGAAGTAGAGTTTGATCATAGCCTTATCTTTAATGACCTAGCCAAGACTAACATGTTTGATAATAATGCCATTTGTATCCTTACCCTAGTTGTTTGTTATAACCCATTACCATTATACTATCCCCAACTAATAGATTGGGACCAATAAGAATATAATTTATTAATTGATGAGTTTTAGAATGAATAGGCATTGTATGATTTTATAGGCCTTAGAGACAACGTTCCATTAGGAGATCATAAATTAAGATTCTCAATCACATTGGATCTTGAAGCCTATTTTAGAAAGCGGGTGAACACCCTTAGCCAAAAATAAATAATTAAAACATTGAGGTCCCAAAGTGAAAACCTCTTTGAGGCACTTTCTAACCAGAGAAAAAGTAAAGATAAAGTCCAATCTAGTGATGAAAACTTGTTTCAAGTGTCATTAGATAGGGGTGTTCATTCTTCTTCAAATTTAGACTAGGAAACCACCAATGATGAACTTTCCTATGTATCTAAGTTCAATTTTGAGTAAAAACAAGTGTTTAATCAAATTCTTAAAGAATTTATGATTTTTTTTGTCACATGTCCAGATCTCCCATTATGGGACTTAGATTCATCATGCTTAGGAGAAGTTGAAGAGCAAGTCCTAACCAAGGACCCTAATATCATTCAATGATTCAAGTCTTTGCCTACTATCCTAGAAGATGGTTTGACCCTTCTAGTCAAAAATACAATAGAGATAAACATCACGAATCCATTGGACCCAAAATGGATAAAATTAGGCATGTCCCTTACTGAGGAGGATGAAGTCTTTACATCTCTATTTAGATAATTTGTAGATATCTTTGCATGGGCTTATTTTGACATGCCAGGTTTGGACCCTACCTTGGTTTTACATCACCTTATGGTAAATGCTAATGCCAAACCAGTTAATCAAAAGTTACATAAGATGTATCCACACATTATTGTATTAGTAAATAAAGAGTTGAAAAACTCCTAGAATTAGGATGTATTCAATCCATTGACTACTCAAAATGGATATTTAATCTTGTACCTATTAGAAAAAACCTAAAAGAATTAGAATCTATACTAATTTTTGAGACATAAACAAAGCTTTCCCTAAGGATGAATTTTCATTGCCTAATATTGACATGATCATCAACTCCACAATGGGTTATTAGATTTTTTCAATCATAGATGAACTTTTAAGAAATAACCAGATCAAAATAACACCAGAAGATCAACACAAAATAATATTCACCACTCCATGGGGAACATTCTATTATTAGCTAATGTTGTTTGGTCTTAATAATGTCATATCCACCTATCAAAGATCCATGACCATGATATACCACGATATGATACATGATATTGTTGAGGACTACGTCGATGACATACTAGGCAAATAAAAAACCAGGGCCAACCATCCAAACAGTGTTATGTAGAATATTTGAAAAACTACATGAGTACAAAGTCTGATTGAATCTAAATAATTATGTATTTTAAGAAACATTAGGAAAATTACTTGGCTTCATCATGTCTCTTAGGGGCATTGAAGTCAATACATCCAAAGTCCAAGCTATAATAGAGATGCCACCATCAACCAATTTGAAGCAGTTTTGTAGTTTGCATGGCAAGATCTAGTTAGTTTGACACTTCATATCTTAGCTAGCAAATAAGTGGCATCCATTTACACATTCTAAATAAGGGAGTTGTATTCCACTAGGATAATCACTACCAAAAATATTTTTAGTAGCTAAAATATTACCTGGCAAATCTGACTATTTTGTTACCACTATGCTAGGAAAACCATTTTTGTTGTACTTATCAACTACAGATAACACCTTGGGAGCACTTCTAGCTCAACATGATTACAATGGAAAAGAGCATGCAATATACTACTCAAACCATACATTGGTAATGTATGAACACAAATATACACCTATTTAAAATTCTTGTTTAGCCATGGTATTTATAGCTAAACAATTATGACACTACATGTTGAATAATAAGACCATGGTTATTTCAAAAGTAGATCTGCTCAAGTATCTACTATCTAAAATAGCTTTACAAGGTAGAATGGTCAAATGGACCATGATTCTTAGTGAGTTTGACATTGAATATGTCATTCAAAAAGATATTAAGGGGCAAGTTATTGTAGATCAGCTTGTTGAAGCACCCCTTACAGACATAGAGCCACTCACATTCAAATTTCTTGATGAATCCATAATGACCATAATTTACATACCTCTTGAAGAGAAACACTAGAATCTATATTTTGATGGATTATTTAGGGCACATGGATTAAGGGCAGTCCTTTTATTTATTACACCATAGGGGATCTAATCCCTAAATCATTTAGGATCAGTTTTCCTTGTACCAACAACATGGTCAAATATGAAACACTTATTGCAGGGCTTCACCAAGAGGTATAATGGAATGTATCTCATCTCAAGGTTTATGGTGATTCTCAATTAATCATCAATCATTTATAGACCACTTTCAGACCAAAGATGACAAGTTGGTTCTATATAAGGCCATGGTCGACACTCTCAAACAATAGATTATCAACATTTAGTTTGAGAATATACCAAGGGCAAGTAATAAAACTATAGATGTTATCACCACTATTGGATCTTTGATTTGACAAATAGACAAAGCTAGAGAGTATCAGTTCCTCATCAATAACTTGTTCTCACCAGCTCAAGAGCCTTCCACTATCATGATGATTTGTGATATTATTGGTCCTAGTTATATCTAGTACTCAGACCTTTACAACTACCTTCATGACCATGTTTTACCACATGACCTCTCTTAAAAATAAACCAAAGCCTTTATCCATCACTCCACTCATTATACTCTACTTGGAGCAAGCCTCTACCACCGTAGTTTTGATGGAACTTTGCTTTATTATTTAACTTTAGTAAAATCTACACTAGCATTATGATAAGTAAAAAAAGGAGTATGCAGAACCCACTCTAATGGGGTAGTCTTATCCAAAAATATTTTATTAACTAGTTATTATTAGCCCACAATAGATGGAAATGTAGCTGCATATGTAAAGAAGTGTGAAAAATGTCAATGACATGCCAATCTGATTCATACCCTAGACAAGAATCTAAAACCAATGTTGATACCATGGCCATTTACTACATAAGGACTCAACTTCATTGGGAAAATCAATCCTACATATTTAGATGGTCATAAACATATCATTATTGCCACCAAATATTTCACTAAGTGGGTTGAAGCTATACCCCTCACTTACATAACTAGAAAGCAGATTTCCAAGTTCATTTTCAACCATCTCATCTGCTACTATGGTATCCCTTCCAAAATTATATATGATAATAGAGGATCCTTAAAAAATAAAGATATCAAATAATTATGTATTGAATACAATATTACACAACATTTCTCTATGGTATATTACCCTCAAGGTAATGGTCAGGTTGAGGCATCCAACAAAATAATTGTTAACATTCTCAAAAAGATTGTTAATGATGCCAATCATGACTAGCACCTTTAGATATTCCATACCCTTTGGGCATATTATACCAATCACCGTACCCCACAAAATCCACTCCATACTCACTTTTTTATGGTATTAAAGCACTTCCTATTGAGGTTGAGTTACCTTCACTATGCATATCTTTCAAGCATGTCCTAGATGATCATGACTATTGAGTAGTTCATCTACAAGAGCCAAATCTACTTAATGAAAAATTCATAGCTACACTCAACAATCTTCAGGCATATTAGAACCGACTCAAAGGCAACTATAATCAGTGCATCAAACATAGAACATTTAAACTTGGTGATCTTTTTCTTAAAGAAAAACAAAAGAATACCATAACTGAGAAGAAGCATAAAGTTAAATTCAAACCAAATTAGATAGGGTCTTTCATCATTACTACATATTATGGATCAAGACCATACGAGCTTGCCACATCAAATGGAGATAAACTTCTTGAGTCGATGAATATTATTCACCTCAAGTGGTACTATGCTTGAGCACTATGGTGTATTGTCTATAAGGACCATTTTAGTTGTGCCATTTTGTCACTATTCTTCTTTGTAAAAATATCATTCTTATCATTCCTCTTAGCCTATTACTTATCCATTTTACCATTCTATTATATCAACCAAGCATGTTTTGAATCCTATCTACCTAGCTCTTATGACCTTGGTTTCATCATTAGTTTCACATTTTTAGCAACAATGAATCCAATCAATTTTAGTAGTTATTTCGAGCATTTCAGATAGACATAGTATTTTGGAGCAGTAAGACATAAGTTTTGGTAATTTCATCCTTTGTTTTTTGTTTCTTTCTTATCACTGGTCTTGCTACTAATTATTATTGCCTATGGTCAAATTAGTGCCATTGATCTATGTCATTGTGTCTTAGTTATAACTACCTATGGGAAAATTAGGGGCAACATTTGTTTATTGATCCTTGACATACCAACTAGACATTCTCTATGTCATACTATGCATTTATCCCAATTGTGCATATTTTGTTTGAATTAACTACTACACTAGTCAGATTCCTTCATTGTAGGGTGGAACTATAGTGACTTGAGGTCCTACCTTGGGGCTATGTAGGCAATGCTTGATACTTTTTGAGGTCAGCTCAGTCATCCTAAACCATGCTTTCACTATTTTGTGAGCAACCTAAGCTACACTTTCACCATTTTGTGAGATTAAACAATTCTAGTGTCTCATCACTCTTGATTGAGTTGAGATACTCCAAAAATTCCAAAAACATTTGTAAAATCATTAGAAAAACCAAAAACATTGACCACTTCTTTGCCTTAAGGATTTTGGGAACCCTTAATAAGTTTCAATAAAATCACTTGTCATTTAGTTTCCCCATCCTTTTTGGCCTTTTATCCCAGGCACTTTCCATTTTTCAAGACCATTCCTATTCTTATATCACATCCATTTTGTTTGTTTTCATTTGTTATCATTTTATTCTCATTCTGTGGGAGAACTACATTTAACATAAAAAATTTATTGGATATTACATCCATGAAACTATGTAGGCAGTGTCTACTTACCTAGTGCATATAGAGATAGCTCATCCACCCCCTTCCTTTTCTTCTATTCCCCCATTTTGTTAGTTTGTTAAGTCGTCACCTATTTTCTAGGGGCAATGTTCATATGGCTTAAATTTAAATTGTTTGTTTCTTTGTTGTTTTGTTTATATACATGTTTGTTTTCTTTCAGTACTGTTGCCTTGATTTAGTCTATGTGCATTCATTAGGTGATTCCTTGCCCACACTTACACTTGAATCCATCCATATTCATATGTCTACATAAACATCATAGTTTCTATCATTGGTGCATTATTTTTAATTGAGTATTAGATCACAGGAGTCAGTTCTTATGCATATTTTGGCCAAGTATTCATGATGTTATACCATGATGCCTACTAACATGTGATAAAACAAATATTACCTTCAGGAAGTCTATTCAATAATGACAACATTGATATCTCTTTGGTACTAACATCCTGATTCAATCCCAATCACATCCTACATAGAGTAATTAAAAAATGAAAGAATTTCAACCTTTGTTTAGTTTAGATGAGCATCTCCCTACTAGCAAGTTATCCCAATTCATATTTATCCTCTATATCAGATTATCATCATAATCAACCAAATCAATCATGTTTACCATAATTGGGGTCTAATTATTGGTCAAATCAATCATGTTTGCCATAACTGCCTATGGTAAAATCATTGCACATTGTCCCACCTGCACTTTTCAATGATTATAACCACTTTTGGGAAAATCATTATGTTATCATTACTTTATTTTTTCTGCCCATACAGGGGCATTTTACTATCTTTTTTTTCTATCCTAACTGGGACAACTTCATATTCTCAATGATTATAACCACCTTTGGGCAAATCATTGTGTTTCATGCCATATTGCCACTATCAGGGTACAATGCTTATAACCGCCTTTGGGGAAACCATTGTACACCTTCCCACTTACATTCTCAGTGATTTTAACTACTTCTTCAATATCATTATTTTCTTATCCCATCATTTTCCTTTCTTTGGTCCCCTCATCATCATTTTTTCTTTCGAGGGACTGCTTGCCGACCTTTCTTTGTGCCAATTATTCCCTCGAAGGGGCATCAAATAGTTAGTTCATCATCATTGTAGTCATATGCATACATGACCTTTTCATTCTTTGAGAAGATGCTATTGTGCCTATAGCTTGAAACACCTTTCCAAATAAGGGCAAACCGTAGACACCTAAATCTGGTCACCAATGACCATCAATTAAGCTTTTGACCAATTTCCACCAAAATACACAATTTGGCCTAAAAACACTAAAACACATTAAATGAGTTGAAATTGATATATCAAGTTTTGATTTTAGATAGAATATCTTTAAGTGGGGAAATAAAATTTATAAAGCAATTAACTTTGATCAGATCATTTTGAATCAAAATAACATTTTCATACTTGCATGCTCTAGATTTCTCTTTTTTATCAAATTTCTTGTATGAGACATGTGCCTTTGTTATTTTACATTGGCAACATCCTAAATGGGATAATGGTTCCAATTCATCTAACATCAACTTCTAATTCCAATCCAGTCAAATTTTGAGCCAATAATAGGACATTTTGACTAATTTGATTAATTTGTGCATAAATTGCCAAGGTTTTGCATCAAAGTTGACTAATCATGTTTAAGGATAATTAAACCAAATCAAGAACTTAAGTTAATTTTCCATGGAAATTTTTGAATATTTATTTTTGGAAATTGATATTGAATATCTGCATCATCAAATGACATCATTTTTTGGAAAGACATCCCTAGGCCATAAATGCATAAAATATCTCATCAAGCCACCCCATGTCTCATTAAGACCCTCCCATGCCTCATCAATGCCTCCCATGACCCTTATTTCCAATATTTATGGGGGATATTTATGAATTTAATTACATAATTTGGATTAATTCATGGCCATGCATCTCAATCTTGAGATGGATGGTCATGGTTCATCCTAAACCATTTAAAAAATCTATAAATAGGAGGCCTTGCCTATTGATTTTTAAGCTTGGATAATGCAAAGTTATAATGCACAACTAATTCCAAAATCCATTGCAATTAGTGTTATAATGTTAAATTGTTGAGCCAAGCCAATGCCAAACATGGTTCCAAGGAGACATGAAAGTAGCCACATTTCATTGATGAAGACTTCATGAGTGAAAACCGAGCAAGCCACTACAACAAGCATTTTGGAGCATCCAAAGAAGGTGAAGGAAGGTTTTTCTTTCATGTTTTATTTGTGTTTTCCATTTTTGTTTTGTTAACTAAGTTCATCCTTTGAGATAGGATTAGGGTGTTAGTTTAGTGTGTTTTTAATTGATTTGTTTTTTTCACTAACACAATAATAATCTCTCTCTATTGCAATCCTATGTTCACAAATAGAACCAAACACAAACAAGCTCTCAAAGATTCACCTTTTCTATTAGTATATAGACAACAACCAGTTTTACCTATAACTCTTAAAATACCAAAGTATTGATTAATGCAAGAGTATATGGGTAAAGATAAAATATTATAGCCTAGATTATTGGATACAGTCCAAATGGAAGACATGAGAACTGAAATCCTACATAGCTTCAATAAACATCAAGATATTTTCAAGTGATGGGTTGATAAAAGATCAAGGATCAAGGACTTCAAAATTGCATACCTAGTGATCTTTTGGGATAAAGCCCATGAAAATAAGGGACAACATGACAAGTTCACTCTCTTGTGGATTAGACCATATCAGATATCATAAATCCTTGGTAAAAATTCCCTTAGATTGAAAGACCTTCAACGCAATGACCTTTCCTTTCTAATTAGTAAATATCTTTTGAAGCATTACTTAATGCTTTCTCTAATTGGAGATACATTGGAATGAACTATAATTAAAAGTTTAGATTATAATTAGGATAGATTTCATTACTTTCTATGTTATTTGTTATGCTCATTAGGTTAGTCATTATGCTTTCTAAGCTATATTTCCTATTTTCAGCATTTTGCTTTTAGTACATTAGTCATTATGTTTTCTAAGTTAAATTCTTAAAATGCATAACTATCTCATCAATTTATTAAACCGAAAGTATGAAGATATGTCAAAATAAAGGGATGACATGTGAAAAGGCACCACTAGCCTTCAAGGATGTTTATTCTAAAAGTACAAGGCTATCTGGTATTAAGGTATGTATTGTGGCTAAGTTGAGTTTTACTTAGATCTAGTAAGTTCACTAAGTTTTAGGGACTCTTTTTTATATATTCATGCAAATTTTATAAATACTTTCCATTTCTAAATATTCATTGCACTATTGCATGCTAAAACTTGGATATTAAATAATAAAACATAGAACTCAGTATACACTGATAGGGACATATTGATAAAAAAAGGTTTCTTATTCATACAACTAGCCAATGGTGGTCTCCAACTCTTTCTTCTATTTGTGTTAAAAAAAAATACAACAAATTGATTAAATATGGATGATTTGAATAACCTCTATCAGGGTTATGGATGCATGGTTGGTAGTAGAGAAATGCTTTGAATGAGACCAAAGATATTTATATTGGAGATATGGACACCTAACTAGAATTAAAGTAATACCTTGGCCTCATTTTTATTGAATAATTACAATTCAATACAAAACCCACAATGTTTATTCATCTCTCCACTAAAATTTTCATAACCAAAGAATATTGATCTCACTATACCACACACGAATCCAAAGAATGGAAAGGTTAGTATGTTGCATGAATAAATAAGAGTTTATTTGAGAGCCTTGTTTTCCTTATTCTTTCTTTGTCAAAATTAATTTTTCTTATAGTATATTACTAAAATTCTAGATTCTCAAAATACTCAAGAGTGTTTTCTCTTGTAAGTTACCATTTATTGTTCCCCTAACACAAAACCCATTTTATCATTTTTAAATTAGGACCCATTATGGTAAAATCTTTAATTTTGGAAGCCATGAACCTTAAAATTCCATGTTCTTAATTTTTATTCATTCAGAATCTAAGGTTATTCTCCTAAAGCCAAGTTTTAGAAGAAATCAAACTATGAAAATCAAAGCTTGAACTAGTATCTTAATTTATTTTATGCCTTAGGTTTTCATGAGTTCATTTTTTCAATGTTGTGGTTTATAAACTAATGATATTAATCTTTTTTTTCCTAGTTTTGTATATACTTTATGTTATTATAGTACCATTGACCAGGATTCATTAATTGTCACTGATTAGGCCCCACTTTATTTACAAAGTATTACCACATGCCTCACTCCTATATCATCTAGATCCTTGAGCTATTATAAAGTTGATAAAATTATAAGTCTTTTCAACTTACCAAGCCTCTGAACATCCTAATAACCCAGTAATGTGGAGACTTAACTTCTTCATCCATAAAGTTTAATGGTCCCAAACCTCTATAGTTTAATACTTCCAAACTTTTACAGTTCTAAGTGATTAAAAACTTAGAATACTTCTATTAAATAGAACCACATAAGGATAAATAGACATTTGTTCTATAGTCTAATGGCTTTAAGATTTTGTAATCTAAGTGATTGACAATCGGAACATTTATGCACAAACTTAACTATAGGAGAGTAGAAGCACAGTCAAAATTCATATTCTAATGGATTCGAGGCCCCAAACTTCTCAAGCCACCAAGATCATTCAACGTGTCTAATTTTTACTACTTAGGACCTTCTAAGACATATACAATTCAAAATAATAGGATATGAGCCTCCAAAAATCCTAATTCCCCATGCCATTAAGATCATTCCACATGGCTTGATCATGTTGACTCATGAATACAGAGCATACAAAAAATAATGAAAGGCTAAAGAGTCAAGATGATGAAATCTAGACAAGTGTCATTTTACAAAAGGGGATGCGGCTTAGGTATGGATATAAAAGGTTGACTACATGGAAAAAGAACTAGTAAATGAGTAATTGATAACTATATCAAAATTAGTGACTAGACACATAAACTTAATTTAGTACCTCTATGTGGTGAACAAAATAACCCACCAAAGATGAGTAACAAGTTCAAATAGAAATGGGAATTAAAATAAAAGACTCTTTATCTAAATTGATGGCACATGAATGCATTCAATACTTATGCTTGGGAAAAATATATGATAAAGGGAGATTCACTTTACCATTACTCTTTCAATCTAGTGATCACATATTTAAGGTCTTTAACATCCTGAAAGTCCTAATTTCTTTAGAAAACAACCACAAAATGAACTAGTCAATTTATAGATGTAATTATAGTAGCTATCATAGAGCAATGTCTTCTTATTTAAAATAGGGAAAATCTCTAGTTCCCTCTCCCTATTCATTTATAGGAGGACCCGAATACATGGATATTATGTTCAAAAAGAGTGCATTAGATTTCAAGTTCCTAGACTACTCAGTGATTTAAGAAGAGGAAAAGTCTATAAAGGCATATTCTATAGAGGAACAAATTTCCCCTGAGGACAAGTAGTACATAGATGACCTCCTACAAATTATATAATGAGGCCTCCACCAAGTGGTATCCAAACTTGAGGTAATATTCCATGCATTGACCTACTCAGAGTTTTATTTGTTAATGCAACTATTTTTGTGGATATATTACATGCTAGAAAGGTTAAGAATGTTGTTACATACATCTTGAGTAGGGTAGTAAAGAGATACCTTAGACTCCCCTTGCTCAAAACCACTTAAAATAAAGTCTTATCTAATGTTTAAATTAAGCATAATATAATAAATAAGAAGATAAAAAAAATCCTTACTAAAGGCCATAGGATGAATCCTAAAGGTGTTATCTCATCTAATTGCATCATCAAATTTAGGCTTGAAATTAGGATAGATATGGCCTTATTGAATATATTTTATGGTTTTCCTAGTATCACATATGTCTAGGTTGAGTGGGTTCCTCTATTAGATATACTATTGACATAAGACAAGATATTAACATTGGGGGAAATTCTTAATACCAAGCTAATGTCACAACTACTTCACCCTAATCAAAGAGAAACTAAAAAATATATATGGTGTCCTGCTTGTTGAAAATAGTCATGGTCATGGTATACAAACCCTATGGTCAATAATGGTAGCCTTCGAGTGAATATCTAGCAAACAAGGTAGGATAAAACTACTCTTTCATGTTTGTGCATAAGTATAAGAATGAAATTAATGATATGCAAGCAGGTCTATCCTCAAATTTTCTAGGCTATATAGGGCACTACAATGCCCAGATTATTTGAAAATATAAGAAAGAGCTTTAATAAAATGGGAGACTATTGATACTACCTAAATGTCACTATTATCAAGGCATAAGGAATAAGGATCACTCCCTTACTACTACCACACCATGTTTCAAACCACATAGAGAAATAAGAAATTATATACCAAATTTATAACATTGATGAGGAACTAAGTCAAATTAATTTGGCCTATTATTTCAGAACTCCTTTAAGAATTAGACAACAATAATATGTTGTCAGATCACATTTTCTTCATGCTGGAAAGGCTAGGACTCAATATAATCTATAAGTGGCATATTTCAAAGAAATGGACCCTACAAACAAGGTAAGGGGATACCTACTTCAACTTAAGGAGAAAAAGAAATTACATGTTTCCTATGGTCATGAAGAATATGACCATGACATGATCTTTCTAAATATAATAGATGATACTAAAGTATGCATAAAAATGAGGAATAAATCAATAACTATGGCTTGGGCATAAACCCTTTAGTATGATCTGAAAGTAACTAAAGATAAAGCATAAGTTGCATGGAGCCATCAATGGTGTCCAAGTCAACCACATGACACTCAGTAATAAGATAGACCTCCTTCCCCTTTAGGAGATCCTACAAATAAAGAACTAGATGATTTTATCAATTAAAGAGAATCAGACCCTCTAATTAGGAGGTAAATTCTCAAGGTTTTGTCAAGTCCCCAAGTCTCTTCCACATCAGTGGTAACTAATGTTCAAAATTTAGATACAACCACTATATGGCACAAGTTAACTTATTTAGGGGAACAAGAGAATAGTTATTTAGTTATGACACCTTTTCCATCCCTCACTAAAATCATCTAGGTGAATCTCCAAGAGTTTTTAAAAATTACTTTCATATCTCTTCCTACTTTTCTAGGTTCTCCTCAATCCCCTAAGTCTCCTCAAGAAAGATTCATGTCCTCCAAAACCATGCCAGCACCATTCATCACATCTAATACACTTTCACCACCATCTCTAGTAACACATCCTACCTTTGTTACTCCTACAGTTGTTCCCCCAACTCATCCACCTTACACTCTACCCATCTTCACTTACTAGAGGAAGCGTAAAGACTCTCCCCTCCCCTTCAATGGTAAGTAACTAGAAGAATGGCCATCACTTTATATTCTAATCATAGAAGATGAGGAAGAGGAGAAGCCATAGGAAGTAATGGAACCAATGAAGGAAGAAGAGATCGAGCATGTAATATCTCTAATTGATTATCCTATAGATGAAGAACTATATGATAATGAAGTTGAGCTAGAAAAGGCCAAAACATTAAGTTTGGGAGAAAAAAGACTATAAGAAGCCTTGGATGGCTTAACAAAATAACATGTCCTCATACAAGAATAGATCCAAATCTTTGAAAATGTAGTCTATTCTATTATTTCTTTAGATTCTAGTATTGAAATATCAATGACAAGTTTATCCCCAACCATTACTGGGGCTATCTTGTCTAGATCTACTAGTACTATTGATTCAACTATTCCTTATTCTTATCTAAAGCTAATAATGACTCCCAAAGGATTCCATTTTGAAATTTTGGTCACTATATTTATTTTTAATCCTTGGATGCCATAATTCTTGAAGAAAAAGTTAGCCTAATTGGAACTCCCCTAGCCACAACCATTGACCATTCTAGTAGTTACAATGACTATACAAACTACCCTGATCTTGACTAAACTCTTCATTGAAGTTACACCTATGAATAAAGTTATTATTAGGTCTAATATATCATTCTAAAATACTCCTGAGGTTGAATATTTTCATAGAGAATAGTGGGGAACACTAATAAACTTTCTTCCTCTATTTTAGGACTGATTTGAAATCAACCTAGGACACAATTATAGATATTTGGTTTCACAATGGAGCTTACATGGAATAATATCTAAGATTTGTAATGCCACCACCATTGGTTTGGTCCTGATGGATGAGAGTAAATGATTTATTTGAATGTATTACTGATACTCGGGCACTTTACTCTAACACTTCCTAAAAAAAGGTAAAGGGTGGTTCAATCTCCAAAATAAACACAAAAGGAGGGAAGGGTAAGTCAGTAAAGAAAGTTTCCAAATCCATGTGAAATTGATGCTTCAACAATTTATATAAGCATATATGCCATGGTTATACCACTGTGTGTTGAGTCTTACCAAATCTTTTAACTCTAATGCTACATAATGTAAAGAGTCTATGAAAACAGTTAAGAACATCTAATTTATAGTTCCTTACTAATGGGCAATACTAGAAATTTACATTAAATCATGTATAAACTTCCAAAATAACTTTTAAGCTATCACATAGGTTATCAGTATCATGAATAAAATGAGAATAATTCACAAAGAGTTTATGATAGGCATGTAAATCATATTCATTACATACATAAGTTAACAAAGCCTTAAAACAATTATCTAGGCACTAATATTCACTTAAAATTGAAATAAAAGATGCTTTGATAGAAATAACATGTGTCACTTAAAATCTAAAATTAAATTCATTAATATAACCTTTATATTATAAAGGTCAATCTTGGCCAACTCTTTAAAATTCAAAAAGGGGTGAAGGAAATCATGGGTGAAATCTTGGCTTGATTTTGATAACACTTTTGAGCTAAAAATTATAAACCCTAAAATTACAATGTAGTTACACTTTTATAGATAAGGATGGGGTTCACCCCCAAGTAGTGTGAGATTCCCATCTTGGGCCATGATAGACACTTCTAGTGGTTATAAATACATAATTCAAAAAAGAAAAAAAATCCCCTAAGCTAGCCCCCAAAATTTTTATAGGGGACCACTCAACTAATACATGGAGGTGACATGGAAGAGCTAATTCACAACTAATTTGACTTTGTCTCCCTAACCTCTATCATAGCCACCATGAGTTCAAACTCCCAATCTAGCTTGGTGAGGTTCATCAGAGGCTTTCTAAATATTGTATCAGCCTATAATGCCAGTCTTTGGTACACATGGAGGGGAACCTTCATTGACACTTATATTTCAAACACCTAGTTAATGTTTATTTTAGATTGAGTTGAAAGATTGAGAACCACCTAAGCTCCCTCATTATTCACCTTGACCACTTTTTACCTCATGACCTGGTTAAAGTGACCCAACTGGATTCCAAATTTTCCCATGTCGAGGAGAGTGTTGTCTAAGTGGAATAGTACTAAGATATTAAATTCTTTGAAATAAGGAAATATCTTCTTTTTTCCATATTCCATGGGTCCCATCATTGTTTGGTCCAAGGCAAACCACTTCTCCATAACAGTGTTCATGGTCCCAATGTAGTTTTGATACAAGCCCAAATCTAAAGTGGGCATCAATTTGAGCTCCAAGAACATGTCTTTATTAATAACAACAATAAACTTCTATCACTTCCCGCTAATTATAGTGATCCTATCTAGATAGTGCTAGGTATATAAAATGAGCACCTGAGTCTCTGCCATACTCCCTACCACTTTTCCCAAAGTTGAAAAAAGTTTTAGGATAGTATCCTTGACGTGCCCAATTATCTTAGGTGCGAAAGATCTCTTGACATGCACCTTGAGAGTTCTAGCTTGGATATATATGTCCTCAAAAAGATTATGCATCACCTAGAGAACTACGAGTGGGCATTTTACTATTTTCTCTTCTCCTTTAATATTCCTCACCTTGGTGATAAACAATAAGTTCTTATGGGTATCCCAGACCATAAGGTTTTTCTCTTGCATTAATTTATATGTGAGGACTCTCCACATGATCCCTATGGTGTGGTAAAAAAATTGGGTGTCTTACATCATTACTTTTGTCACTTATTATATGGGGACCATTCCTCAAGTCTTAGGAGGTGTTGGCAGGGTGGTAGAGATGGTAGTGATAGTAGAGGATGAGATGGAGGAGGAATGGAAGAAGTGGATGGAGTGAAAGATGAAATCAATCGAGGAGGATAATGCATGGGGGTGAAATGGGGAAATATGAATGGAGAGATTTAAGGAAACATTTGCACTCATTACTAACTCTAGGTCATGCCCACTTGCGGGGAAATGACTCTTGGGATGGGGGTATTCAATAGAAGGGATAAGATGGGCTAATTGAATTCAAATCCTTGGGGGACCAAGGTGATAGAGAAATGGAATTAGGGAGATATGAGATGAGTTAATGGGGATGGTGTTAGAGGAGAAGAAGAGATTAGATTGGATGATAGAATTGGAGCAACTAGTACCTACATTATGGGCTGAGAAATAACTACCTTTAGCTTCTTCCTTGACCTTTTACCTAGGTCAGATCCATATTTTATTATAGATGGAGATAATGTAGCACAGACTATAGGTGTCAATTATGGGAGATATTACATTGTTAGAGGAACTACCAGGATGGTATTGGTCACTAAAGACATGAATATGGGTGCACTTACTCCTGAAAAAACTGAAGTGATTGGAAGAGACAAGGTGTTCATAGGAAATTGAATATGAGGAATGGCTAGCAATGACATTGAGAAATTTCCAAGTTGGGGAATGGAAGGGGTAGGTGGAAAAAAATAAGGCAAGATGTTAGGGATGGTAGAGGCTATATATGTGGTGTTGTATGAGGCAATTATAAATTAAAGGGAGTGAATGAAGGAACTTGTAATGGTACCTATTATTGGTACTACTTTGGGATCATTTCTAAGCTATTATTGATGTCTAACCTCAGAGCCTAGGTGGCAAGGGGTCAAGGAGATTATTGTGGATTCACCTATGTTTGGGATGTTTTCCTCTAAGTTACACAAGTTTGAATTGGTTGGGGTTGAGGCATTTAAGATGCTAGAGGTGGATCCATAATAGGGGGAACCACTAGTCATGGGGGAGAAGGTGATAGGATCCCTTGTATGATTCTTCTAAAAATTATGAGGGAATTTGGTGTGATATCCCCTAAATACTGAGAAAATTCAAATGAGGTTAGGGAGGGCCCAATCTGGACCCTCTTACTTTTCTCCTTCAAGTAGGATTTGATCTTTACAAGCACCTCCTTATCATATATGGTGTTTATCATCATTTTTTGGCTACTATCCATAAATGAGGTTGAGGCTAGTTGAATATCTCTCTAAATGGGCTTGGATCAGTCCCAGTCGCATAGTTTATATATACCTAAGGCCAAAGAGTCTTGACTAATCTCCATATTCTATAGGGGAGGGAAAGGTTGATACACATGATGGTGGATGATGATCAAAAGAGGTGGATAGGCTTTTTATTAGTGACCAATACAACATAAAATTTTTTTAAACTAATCGATAAGCAATTTAATTCTCAACAAGGAGATCTAGGACATGATAGGTTAAGTGGGCAGGCTTGTTAATAATGCATGTGACCCAAATGACTATGTCCTCTTAGATATACTAGTAGTCTCTAATGGGAACCAATAAATTTATGTTTGTTTTTATAGATGATACATAAGGGCCTTGTTGATCATGTTCAATACCACTAGGTAGAAACACTCGTAAATGTATTAAATGTTATTTCTATATTAGTGTCCATATAGTTTTTAGAAAACTACATGGACAAAAGGGTTGTCATGAACCCATGTAATAAAGGTAGAGGGATTAAATGTGAGTGTCTTACAAATTGTGTCCATGAGATAACTGACCATGTAAAAGTGTTTCCCTACTCATGCATCCATTATGTCTCTGGCCATGTTTAAATTAACCACTCCTTTGAGGTCAAGGACTTTAGATCCATCCATGATCATTTGAATAAGGGTCACCCACTACACTAACATGAAGGCAATCTGAGACCCCAAACAACCAATTCAACAAGATCATACTAGTTTGGATCTCCTCTTTGAAGGTGCATACCATGTATGCATTAACATCCTCCCTATTCACCCATTTAGCATCTAGGTTCTCTGCTCAGTCCTACAGGATATCATATATTTGTAAGGTATCGATCTAGGTCTTCACCATCACCAAGTCATATGAAAAACTTTAGTCTAAGAGATTATAATAGGCTTTATAGGTCATGTTTGAGATGTCAACAATTTGATGCTGAGAGATGGATAAGCAGACCCAATTGTAGATGTCATTTTTCAACCCTAGAAATGAAGATAAACTTAATAAATAATTTGGCATAGGGGAGGACTTTAGGTTTGGCCATGGCTTGGTGTAGGGCACACTTCTAGTATGCTCGTAGGGTGTCCTCAAATTTAACATGATCATCATCATCGATAATTGACTCTTTAGACACTTAGTTAATGGCCTTGAATATTTCATTATAATACTTAAATTGGGTCAGACCATTTGAGAATAGAGTGTCCCTATATTTATGGTCAGCATTTTTTTTCAAATATGGAGTGACTATTACAGTGGGATGAAATTTGGCAAAAAAGCTCTAGTCAAAAGAGAAGGTGGCAAAAGTAGCATATGCGAGTAGAAAGTAAGGAGGTTGAATTTGGTAGTCCATAAATATAATAGTTAATGAGATTTAATGAGGATACTTATAAAAATATGCATTCATCTCCCATATATTAATGGTGTTTGGTGGTTAATTCACTATGTATTCAAATTTGAAAGGGTGGCTCAATCTTTGACTTGATTTCCCAATCTAGTGTTAAATTTGGGGTATATAATTAATGCCACTTAACAAATTAATAAATTTGATGTGTAATTTCTAAATTATCTAATAGGGGTCTATTTTTCATAGATCATTAATGTTTAGAGTGGTTTAGGTGCATGTCCACCTCATCCTTAAAGCCTCCTAAGAGCTTTGAGTTCATACCATTTGTCACCTCCTGACTGATCCTATTGCTAATGGTTGAGACCTAAGTATAGCCCAAAAATTCATTCCTATAAATTTGGTGGGATGATATGTTATTTGGATACATGTGGCATCATCTAATTATCCCCCTATGATTCCACCTATACTTCCTTCTAGCCATCTAGGGCCTTTAGGGGCCCACCTACTAAACTATTTAGTTATGCCACGTCATGTTGTAATACATTAGGAACTCCCAAATTTTGATATCTCTATCAAACAAAATTAAATTGACTCTTCTGATGATAAGTTACATGGCATTCCCTTATTGTGTCAGGCTCTCTTGGGCTCTAACATCTTTGATAGATTGAGAGACTGACCAGCCTAAAAATGGTGAGAGCTTCTTTGGCTAGATTTAGACACTATTGACCTTTAAGGAACATGGAATTTTTTGATTTGGTCAAATTATCTTGGGTTTTGACATCTCTATCAGGTCTAGTAGACTGACCACCATGTCACTAGTTCATGTTGCATTCACTAGTTGGGTCAGGCTCTCCTAGCATTTGACATCCTTATCAATTCTAGGAGAGTGGCCATTCTCCTTTGGTATTAGGCAATTGGTTGGACTACTGATGGATTTTGACTTGGGGATACATGTCACTTCTTGATTTCATTAGGATCTCTTGGGATCTACAATCTCTATCAAATTAAGAGACTGATACATCTAATAATAAATCTTATGGCACTCACTGATTGCATTAGGCTCTCCCAAGATTTGACATCTTTGTTAGGTCTGGGAGACTAACACATATAACATAGGCTACATGGCCATTCTATTTTGGTATTGGGAAATTAGTTAGACTACTAATGGCTTTTGACTTGGGGATACATGTCACTTCTTAACTTCATTAGGCTCTCTTGGGATCTAACATCTCTATCAGACTAAGAGACTAATACATCTGATAATAAATATTATGGCACTCATTGATTGCATTAGGCTCTCCCAAGATTTGACGTATTGTTAGGTCTAGGAGACTAACACATATAACATAGGCTATGTGGTGCTTTCTTAGTGCAAAACCTCTGACTACCCCTCAGTCAAATATCTTAAACCCATATAGCGTCAAGACTTTGACATGTGGAAGATTTTATGTAAAACATAAAAAATGACAAGTGAAATTGAAATGAATAAATATCAACTAACTACTTACCTGACTATCAACTAGGCTCTATAATTCCATGTAAGACTCTAAGATCTGACACATTGGGAACAAGATTGAGACTCTAGGAATGTCTAAGTAAGGGTAAGCCTACAAAGACAACATTTTAAACATTTAGGGCAAGAGGGCTCACCCTAAACATGGAGTATAAATGAGATATGCCTCTATCTCTTTCATAAACCCATGAGGCATGATCATTTAATTAATTGGTCATTATCCACATCATTGTCACAAGGAGAAAAAAATAAATAGGGAAACATGGGATTTTAGAGACATGGTGTAGGCAGAGCCAACCAAAATGCAAGAACAAACTTGAGAACTTTGGTTATGAGTTTTTTAAAATAACGGTCCCCCATTTCTTAAAAAAATGGGGCATATTGGATACAAAAAAGGGTGACTTTTATGGGGAAAGTGGTGATAAGCACTTAGAACCCTATCCATTGATTATCTTTTCCTTCACAATACACATACTATAAGAGAGATATTTAGACATATTAGACAAGAAGATACTAAAATAATGTAATATCAAGTGGCATACTGAGATCTTATCCTAAAGAAGACCACTATTGTGTGTAGGGATTGATTTTCAATTCACTTATCTAATCATGGACTTCATTTGAGCAATTAAGGTTGAACTGGGCATCAAATCTCTTTGAGGACATTAATGATCTCATGACTTAGAGGGGAATGGCATAGGAATAGAACTACTACCAGTCAAGCATCCATAGCCCTGATAGAGATACCTCTAGTCCCATTCGATGCCTTGCTCCACTTTTAGCCAAGATGGAAAGCCTACAATAAAGGTTGCCTAAATATTCCTTTTGAGAAAGACTCAAAATTTAAATTGTGCATTTTTTTCTAGTCTTATTTTAAGGTTCCTTACAAATAAATTTAGTATTCTTTGTCCATTGAGGGTTCAAGACCAAGCAATGGGTGATAGGGTGAAGAGGAAGCTCTAAATATATAGTTTATTTTTGATTGGCTTAAATGGTCCCACCTTTTATAAGATGTCATAGTAAGTACATCTTGGTGGCCTCTGTTGGGGTGCAAGTTGTTCTAAATCTAATTTTTTCTCTGTGATCATTGGCCTTGAAGATCTAAAATGTAAAGGATTCATTCACCATCCATGGTTTGTTTGGATCAAAGACTCAAACTTGGTTCTCTATAATTGAAAATGCTTTCCAAGATTCAGTCATCATTCAGAGTGGTTACTGAATTCTATTTTTTTGGGGAGACCTCTCAGTGGCATTCATTTTCTCAATTTTGATCAAGGGTTAGATTTAGGGTAGGTGAATGCTACAAAGACACAACCAAACAAAAAAATAAAGGAATAGGGAAAAAAATCACACAATAGGAAAAATAAACACACAACTAAAAATAATTAACTTACTATATGCATTACCACTACCCACTAAGACTATTCTAAAATTACACTAGATGGAGCAACCAAGAAGTAGTTCTTTAGGAATTTTCCATTTACTTGGAGTGGTAGGTTGCTACCTTATAGGTAATTGAGGTGAAAGGCATTTTGGCCCAATATTTTAGATATTTGATAGGGGCTAATCTAGATAGGATCAAACTTTGAGTATTGGCCTTTATTTTCATGGGCTTTATCCCATATTAATACCATATTAAAAACCTAAAATTTTTGATTTTATCCCTCTTATCAAAACATCTTTTGATAGTACCCTAATGCTTGTTGAAGCTTAAAGGAGATTTAGCTTAGGCTTCCTCTAACTAAATGATATCTAGGAGTTAATAATTCACTTTATCCTCTAGGTACATGAATTACTACATGAACCTATAAGTCAGTAGTCTGAGTGTGACTAGCATGATTGATAAAATCCATAGAATAAAATGAAAGGAGAGATCTTAAAGGTTTGTTTATACCTGGCATGGTTAGCCCATAGAGAAAACTTCAATAATGAGTGCCATTCTTGAGGCTTCTCTCCTACAAATTTTTTGATGTCATCTATCAGATTCTTATTAGTGGATTTTGCCAATATATTTCCTTGGGGATAGTGATTAGATGAGAACCTCAACATGATACTATTATCATAAGCCCATTCTATAAAATCCTTAGACTAGAAGGTGGAATTATTATCACATACTAGAGAGAGTAGGGCCCCAAACTAGGTGGTTATAGTGTTCTCAATTCTAAAAACTACCTCAAACCACATTGTGCAATAATCTATCAGTGAGAACATACTTGTGGCCATCTGAAGAGTTGGGGTTGATGAAACTAATGAAATCTAATCCTCATTGGGAAAATGGTGTCGACTCCACCATGAGCTAAAGTGGAATTATCACGATGGTCTCACTCTTGGTAAAGTTTTATCACTAATGACAAATGTGGAAATGAGCATGAATATATTTAAACAAAATAAGCCAATAGTAGCCCACTCAAAGGACCTTGTGTGTCATGAAATTTGTATTAGGGTGACCATCTCCTATTTTTTCATAAAAACTTGCCATCACTTCTTTGGCTTCATCTAGAAATAAACATCTGAGGTAGATTCCTTCATGATTCTTTCTAAAGAGAATTCCCTTCTTCAATATATACTATGCAAATTTCAACTAGATAGATATCTTTTGTGTATGGTTGAGTCTAGCCAGTGTATTTTTGTAGAGTAGGAAATACACAATCAGAGTATACCAGTTTGGTTGTAGCCTCAACTCTTAGTATATTTGGTGTATAGTTATTCTTAGGTCTATCTCAATTATCAACTATGTAAGGCCTTGTCCTCAAACCAACTTAACTAGTTTTATCTCCAATTCATACTCCTAAAACTTTTCCATCCATCAACCTTTGCATTAGCCCAATTCTTTCTACCCTAAATTTGCTTTGTGGTTGGGTCTAAGACAATAACATGCACCTTATTATTGAGAATATATTACCTAAATTTCTTCACTAATTTGACCAAGGTGTAGGCAAGTTTGTCAAGAGTAGAATATCTTAAATTTACATCCTTGAGATTTGTGCTCATGAAAGCGACATGATGTTCTTCTCTATTTAATTTTTGGGTGTGGTAGGCAACAATAGTGTGTTCAAAAGAAAAGGGGTAGATATAAAAATCTTGTGTATATTTTGGGTTGACAAGGAACAAGGCTTGCATAATGGCATCCTTGATTTCTTGTAAAGATTTCTTTTATTATGTATGTCATTCCACCTTTGCATCATATTTCAACATAGCATTTAAGGGTTTTATAATTTTAGTAAGTCTAGAAGTGAATTTACGAACAAAGTTAATTTTCCCAAAAAAGTATTTTAATTCTTTCTTGATATTAGGTAAAGGCAATTTATAAATCACACCATCTCCTTTTAGATCAATAGAAATACCTTATTTTATGATGATATGATCGAGAAACTTACCTTCAGTAATAACGAACACACTCTTCTTGGGATTTAGGGAACCATACCTTCTATATCTTTTGAACACCTTTTCTAAGTGGCATAGGTGATCCAACTTGTACTTAAAAAATAAAAAATAAATAAAAAATAATAATCCATATAAATTATTATACACTTACCAATTATTCTTTCGAAAGTAAGGTCCATTACTTCTTGAAATGTTGCCCCAGCATTGATCAACCTAAATGGCATTTTCTTGTGGGTGAATTTGATCGATTTAGTGGTGTATGTGATTTTGGCTTAATCTTCTAAATTAATTAAGACCATGTTATATCCCAAAAATACATCCATAAAATACATCATCTAGGATCCATACACTATTTTTATTACTTCATCAAGGGAAGGTAATGGGTATTTGTCTTTGTCTGAATCTCAGTTCAAGTTACAGAAGTTTACACATAGGCAAATTTCTCCATTTTTATTTTGCATAAACACTAGGTTGGCCACCTAGGTAGAATGATAAACTGGTAAAATTATACTAGCAATGAGTAATTTATGGACCTCCTTGCATATTAAATGTTCCATGATCGGGTTTATCAATATAATCCTATGTAAAAATGGTTTCTAATATGGCTTAAGGGGGATACTATAAGTGATCACTCGTAGGTTGAAGACTTTAAGGTCTCTATAGGCCCAAGCAATTACATATTTGAATCTTAGTAGTAGTTTTCACAACTACTTTAGCTCAGAGTCTATCTAGTGATGGCCCGCATTGATCATTTAGGGGTTTTCCACCATTCCAACATTGGTGAGATGGCATTTTTAGTTCTCTAACTTGGGCCTCATTATTTGGAACATGGGGTCTAAAATATAAATCACTCTTTCCAATGAAATCATCCCCTTTGGTATCTAATTCCCATGAATATTAAGGATCTTGTACTTGTCTAACTCATTCCTAGGTTTGTCCCTTTCTACCTCATCAATGATCTAGGTTTCAAATACCCCCATGCTAGTAAAGAACTAGATGATCTTTTAGTCATCTTCAAAAACTTAAAATTTCATCACATTATGGGGGATAAGGGGGTAAAGGACAATTTCCATAGAGAAACCATGCAAATTAGTGTCATCTAGGGGTTTAAGCTCATTATTGCATACATGAATGAGTCAACAATTTTGTTTTCTTCCCTAAGGATAGGGATGACATTAAATGCACTAAACATTTAAATTAAGTCCCAGTATCAGTGCTCATAACTTATAAGGTATGCTAGTTTGCATTAAAATTTACTCATTATCTAGTTGACTACCAAGTTGGAGTTGTTGAACACTCTAACTTCATTTTCCTTGTGTTTCATTGTAAAATGTAATCCTAGGATTAATGCTTCATACTCTACCAAATTATTTGTATAGGGGAAATATAACCTATATGATGCTTGGTGTTTCTTCCCTAACGGGTCTATTGATAGAACACCATCTGCTTTACCTTTTTTAGAATGAGCCCCGTCTATATAGAGAGACCATAGTCCTAGCAAGTTCAACTAATTATTATTTGTATCTTTGGCTTGTTTCATACTTAATGTATAGATTCCTAGGTTTGAGGATGTCAGGTTCACTTTTTTGTTGACATCATTTTACTTAGTTATCATGTGTTTCATGTGGGGATATCTATCTACCCTAATTTTATTAGATACCCCTCTCTAAGGTAGCCACATATGAGATAAGTATATAGCCATATACCCATTTAGTGAGACCAATCTCTAATAAGGAGCATGCCATAAGCCTCAATAATTTCTACCACCTAGATGTCTATGAAGTATTAAATATTAGGTTTTGATTCTAGTTGTATGTGAGAATTCATAAGTTCACCTACCACTCTGAGCTTGAATTTGTCTAGTTGAACGACTACCTTATCCTACTTAATAAGGACCAACCCTAACTTTTCACAAATGCCTACTAGAATTACTTTGGCTTAAGCTCACGAGTCTACTTGACAATTATGTAGGTTTTTCACAACTAATTTGATGATTAAAAGGAAGGGAGGTACTTCCATATTATTCTTATGAAATAGCACATTGGTATGGGTTTATTTATATTTTGCTTGGGTGGTTGAGTTAGATTCTTGATTAAGGATTTTACTAGAAGATTCTATTAATCTATGATCTAAGTAAGTTCATGGAGTGTGATGTTGGATTTGATATTATTCATGTACTCTACTATATTATAGCCTCCTTCATTTTATATATGTGGAGTTTCCATGGGAGTTTTAGGTTTTGGAGTTGGTGGGCCATTCCTAGCATTCTAGTCAAGTGGGGTTGCACCATTATTTGGGGGATTTGAAGTAGTGAAGGGTTATTATAGTTGCATATTCTTAAGGGTGTAATTGTTCCTTTATAACTAGTAAAATTCCTACACTTCAATAATACCCTTATTTATCTCATTTTATTCTTGGTGTGGGAATTCCATGGTTTCTAACTCCATGGCAGTGCTTGGGGATTTTCCCATGTTGGATAATTCTAGGTGATTGGGGACCACCTTGTGCTCTTCTATTTCATTTTGGAAGATCTCAAAGTCACAAAAAACTCTATGTAGTCAAGTTACACATGGGATACTATGTTATGCACTCAACACTAGTCAAGCAAGGCTATCTCAAATATATTAATTTATAATAACCTATTGGGTGAGGGTTCTAAGAGATTGTGGTAATAGTTGTAGTTCATGTTTGGCATCTTATATGTAAAGTTTTTACTAGAACTCTCTACATTGGAGTTTCTCATCTACCTTTATATCCCAAGGAATTCATTGCTAAGTTTTTATATCATTTATTAAATGGAATCTGACTCATTCTTTGTTGACTCTTAGGGTACAGTCTGGGTATTATTAGCTACTACCAACATTACCCAATGTTGTAATTGGGGAGCCTTTTCATGGTTCCTTGGGTTAATAAAACCCAAGTGTTGGTTTGGTGTGGCATAACTCAATAGTATTTTATTTTTTATAGGAATAAATTGAAGCATTAGGATATTCTAATTAAGATTGGGCAAGAGGATCAATACAGACATCTGTGGTAATGCATTAGGAATAGGGGACATTATCTGACCTTATGGGTTCAAATGTATATCTATCTTGATGGACCCTACATAATATAAAGGTATTCCACTATTTTTGGATCTCATCTCAGAAACATATCCATCCAAGGGTCTGAGGCATTTTTATACACTTCAATTGCTAGTTGGGGGTTGGATTGGTAGATCACGATAACTTAGATATATGTATTTTAAAACCTAGCATAGAATTTATTAATATCATCATTGATATCTCATTTAATATAGGTAGATTTTTGGTATGGGACATTGGGATCTATCACCTACCCAAACTAGGCAAGGAAGGTAGTACTAAAATTGTCCCAACTTGGGATCGAGTCCTCGAGGAGGTTGAGGAACTAGTCATAAGTTGAGTCTATCAATGTGAATGGTAAAATTCTGCATGCCACATCTTCATGTTCTAATTCAAGAGTATAAGTAAATTTTATAGGAGGTCACATGTTCTTCAGTAATTTGTCCTACACCAAGAGTGAAATGAGGAAGATACCTCTCAAGGTTTCCAGGCAAGTCATGGATAACTCCTAGGATGTTAATGGCTAAGCCAACCAACCAAGCCATCTTGGGTAGTTTATTTTAGAGAGGTTGAGTGGATAAGCTAGTTGAAATCATGATAAGTATAGGTTTATTGAGCTTGGATCTTTTGTGGAATAACAAGGGGGAACCACCAATAAACTATAATGGGACATATCTCTAGTGATAAGTGAATTGGTCTCTAAGATACTTCACAAACAAACAATAGATATTACATTATTACCAACAAGCATGATATCAAATAATTCAACACTCAACATATAAATTCTTGATGGCTTCTTTTTTTACCACTGTTGTTTTATGTGTTTGAAGAACAAAATAATAGAGAGAACATAGAGGAGGGGGAACAAGATTCAATCAATAAAATACTTCTTTAAGGTTTGGATTCCTACTGATAATTATCATTAAAAATAAAACATTCCTTCCTTATATCACCAAATATTGTTTGGTCCAATATCCCATTCAAAAATACTTGTGAGCTTGAGTATTTTTAAAGAGAATAGTGGGGTACACTAATGGACTTTCATCGTCTATTTTATAACTAATTTGATATCAACCCAGGGCATGGCTACAAATATTTGGATTCACAATGGAGTTTACATGGAATAATCTCTAAGAAATGTAACACCACCACTAGTGGTTTAGTCATGATTTCTATGAGTAAATGAGAGAGTTATTTGAATCTATTACTGATACTCAAGCACTTTACTCTAACACTTCCTAAAAAAAGGGAAAGGGTAGTTCAATCTCCAAAAAAACACAAAAGGAGGGAAAATTAAGGTAGTAAAGAAATTTTCTAAATCCAAGTGAAATTAATTCTAAATTTTTTTAACTAAACACATCTATCATAGTTATACCACTATGTGTTGAGTCTCACCAAAGTTTTTAACTACAATGCTACAGAATGGGAAGATTATAGGGAAGTAGTTAAGAGTGCTTAATTTGTGGTTCCTCATTAAATTGAAATACTAGAAGTTTATAGTAAATCATGCTTAAACTTATAAAATAACTTGTAGGATATCACTAGGTTATTAGTATTATGAATAAAATGAGAGGAATTCACAAAGAGTTTATGACAGGTAGGCACATCATAATCATTGTAATCATAAAGTAACAAAGCCTTAGAATAATTATCAGGGCACTAATATTCACTTCAAACTAAAATGAAAGATGTTTTGATAAATAGAACATGTCACATAAAATGCTAAAATTGTATTCATTAATATAACTAGTTCTATTACAAATATTGATCTTGGCCAACTCATTAAAATTCAAAAAGTGGTGATGGAAATTGTAGATGAAATCCTAGCTTGATTCTAAATAACACTTTTGAGCTAAAAATTGTTGATCCTAAAATTATAACACAGTTACACTTTTATAGATATGGATGGGATTAACCCCCAAGTAGAATGAGATGCCCTTCCTAGGCCATGATGGCCACTCCTAGTGGTTATAACTACATAATTCAAAAAATGAATAAAATCCTCTAAAGCTATCCCAAAGAGATATGTGAAGGACCACTCAAATGATACATGGAAGTAACATAGAAATGGAAATTCCTAACTTCTTTGACTTCGCCTCCCTGGCCTTTGGTGTAGCCACAACAAGGTCAAACTCCTAGTCCAACTTAATGAGGTTCATCAGAGGCTCTTTAAAGATCATCTCAGCTTGGGTTGCCAATATTTGGTACACCTAGAGGGGAACATCCATTAACACCTAGACTTCATACACCTAGATGATGCTTGTTGTAGATTGAGTTGAAAGCTTGAGAACTACCTAACTTCCCTCCTTGTTTGCCTTGGCCACCTTTTCCCTATGACCTAATCAAAGTGACCCAAGTGGACTCTAAATTTTCCCATGTCCAATAAAGTGCCATTTGGGTTTAGCAACACTGAGATATTGACCTTTTTTAAATAATGAAATATCTTCTTTTTACCATATTTTATGGGTCCCATCACCATTTGGGCCAAGGAAAGACACTCCCACACAATAGTCTTTATGGTCCTGGTGTAGGTATGCCATACCATAGGATTTCCATCTTACATGAATTTTTAGATGAGGATTATCCACCTGCTCCCTGTGGTACAATCAAAATCCCATTTTACTTATGGGGTGTCTTACATCATCATTTCTAACACTTATAATACTAGGACCATTCCTCGGGTCTTGGGAGGTGTTGGTGGGATGGAAAATATGGTAGTGATAGGCAGATGATGAGGTGGAAGAGGAATGGAAGAAGTGGAGGGAGTCAATGATGAAAATAATGGAGGAGGAAGGTATAGGGGTAAAGTGAGGAAACACTAATATAAACTCCTAAGGGAACATCTACACTTGCCACTAAATTTGGGTCATGCCCATTTGAGAGGCAATGACCCCAGGAGGGGGGTATTCAATAGAAGGGATGATATTGGTTGATTAAAGATGAAAACATTAGGGACAAAGTTGATAGAGAAATGGTGTTAAATAGATATGAGAGGAGATAATGGGGCTAGAATTGGAAAACATAAGAGATTGGAGAGGATTTTAGAATTGGAGTAGTTAGTACCTGCATTATGGCCTAAACATGAACTACCTTTTTCTTCTTCCTCATCCTTTTAAGTAAGTCAACTACAGATGTTTCTCTAGATGGATTCAATGTAGTGAGGGCGACAAGGATCACCTATGGGAGTTGTTATGTTATTATAAGAACTACTAGTATGGTCATAGTCACTAGAGACACACACAGGTGAACTTACTCTTAGAACAACTGAGATGGTTAGTGGAGGTAGGATGATCATAGGAACTTGAATCTAAGGAATGGTGAATAGGTACATAAGGACATTTATAAATTGGGGAATGGAAGGGGAAGATGTAAATAAATAAATCAAGATACTAAAGATGGCATAGCACATGGATGTTTCGGTGAAGAGCAAAGATAGTGGAATTGTGAAATGGGTGGTATTGTAGTAGGTAATTGGAAAGTAGAGGGAGTGAGGGGAGGAAATTATACTAGTACTTACTATTGATCTAATTTTGGGATAATTTTTAGGTTGTTGATGTTGAATCTTAGAACCTAGGTGGCCTAGGGTTGAGGAACTTATTATGGAGTTGCTTGTGCATATGACACTTACTACCGAGTTACATGAATTTGACTTAGCTAGGGTCGAGGCATTTGAGCTACTAGAGGTTGAGGAGGAAGATCCATGGTAGGGAGAACCATTGGTCATAAAGGAGAAAGTAGTGAGATCCCCTCTAGGATTCTTTTAAAAATTATGGGGGGAATCAGTGTGATATCCCCTAAAAATTGAGAAAATTCATAGGGGGCCTATGAGGGCTCAGTATAGACATTGTTACCTTTATCATTCATGTGGGATTTTATCCTCATGAGAACCTCCTGGTCATATATGGTATTTAGATACAACTTATCATTATCCATTGGTTGGTGGCCATAATTAAGGTTGAGGTGAGACAAATACCTCTCTAAATGGGATTGGATCATGTTTTTTGAGTCTTAATCATATGGTTCATCTTTACCAAGGCCAAAGTATCTCAACTAGTTCCATATTTTATAGGGGAGGGAAAGAGTGGTAAATGTGATATTGGATAATGATTAGAAGAGTCAAGCAGGCCTTCTACTAATAACCAATATATCATCTAAAAATTCCCTCCACCAATTGATAGGCAATTTTAATCTCAACAAGGTGATCCAAGATGTGATAGGGTAAGAAGAAGGGATATTTAATAATTCTTATGACTTGGATGACTATGTCCTCTTAGAGATACTAGCAATTTTAGATGGAATTGAATGAATCTATGAGTTCTTTCAATAGACAAGGCATAGGGGCCTCAATGATCACATTATATACCACTAGGTATAATCACTCATAAATGTCACATATGTTGTTTTTGTATTGGTGGCCATATAATTTGTATAAAACTAAATGGACATATAGGTCATTTTAGAACCCATGAAAAAAATGTTGAGGGATTAAAAGTGAGTGTCCTACAAACTAAAACCATGAGATATCTCACCATGTGAAAGTGTCCCCCTACATGTGAAACTACTATAGATATGACCATGTTGAAATTAACCACTCCTCCTAGGTTGAGAACTTGGGAACCATCTAAGATCATGTGAAGTAGGTTCACCCACTATTCATTGACATGAAGAAAAATAGGGCCCTAAACAACAAGTTTAGCATGATCATACCAATTTGGATCACCTCTTTGAAGGTGTAGACCATCTATGTATGTGCATCTTTCAGGTTCTCTGCTTAGTCCTTAAGGATTTCTTAAATTTTGAAGGTGTCAATCTAGGTCTACACCACCACTGATTCATATGAAAAGGTGAAGTCTAGGATATTATAATAGTCTTTGTAGACTGTACCCAATATGTTAGTAATCTAGTTCTAGGAGTTGGTTAACTAGACCCAATCATGAATGTTATCCTTCACTTTCTTGGTAGTGTAGAGAAACTTACTACATAATTTGGTGTAGGGGAGGACTTTAGGCTTGGCCATGGTTTGGTGTAGGTCATACTTTTAGTATGCTCATAGGTCATCCTAAAATTCATCCTGATCATCATCAGTAATTAAATATTTAGGCACGTGGTTGATGGCCTTGAATATTTTTTTATAATGCTTAAATTAGGTTAGACCATCTAGGAAGAGAGTTTCCTTATATTCAAGCTCATCCTTGGGGTTCAAATATGAAATGACAATTACAATGGGATAAAATTTAGTGAAAAAGCTTTGGTTGAAATAAAAGGTGGTGAAAGTAGTAGGTGGGATCAGAACAAGGAGGCTAAATTTGGGAATCCAAAAATATAATGACTAATGAGATTTCTTTAGAATACTCAAACGAATCCACATTCATCTCCCTTTCATTAATGGCCTTAAGAAAATCATTCATTATGGATTTAAATTTGAGTGGGTGGTTTAATATTCAACTTGATTTCCTAATCTAGAGTTAAATTTGGATATATGATTACATGCCACTTATGAAATCTAGTAAATGCAATTTGACATTTTAAAATTTTCCAATTGAGGTCCAGTTTTAAACTTAATCAATGTCTAGGGTGGGGTACATGCAAAACCACCTCATCCTTAAATCCTCTTGGGAGCTTCAAGTTCACACCACTTGTCACCTCCTAACTCATCCTCACACTAATGTTTGAGAATTAAGTACATCCCAAAACTTCATTTTTATATCTTTGATGGGGATGAGATGTCATATGGGGATACGTGGCATCCTATGATTAACCTCTATTGTTCCACTTGTGTATCCTTCTATCCATTTTATGTATTTTAAGGGCCTACCTTCTAAATTGTTCAATTACACCATGTGTCATGATATGATACATTAGGCTCTCCTAAATTTTGACATCATTACTAGATAAAAGGAGACTAGCTCTTTTGACCATAATTTTCATGGCATTCTCTCATTATATCAGGATCTCTTGGGCTTTGACATATCTATGAAATTAGGAGATTGATAAGTATGACAATGGTGAGAGCTTCATTAGATGGATTCGAGCATTTCTAACCTTCAAGGCATGCAACATATTTTAATTTGGTCTAGTTCTCCCATGTTCTAACATTTCTCTTAGGTCTGGGAGACTGACCACCTTATCACTGGTTGACATGGCATTCATTAGTTGGGCTAGTCTCTAGGATATAACAACCTTGTCAAGTCTAAGAGAATGGCCATTCTCATTTGGAATGGGGTGATTCTCACTAGAGTACTAATGGATTCTCACTTAGGTCTACATGGTGCTTCTTGATTGCATTAGTCTCTCCCAAGGTCTGACATCTCTATCAAATGAGGAGACTGACATGTCTGACAATAAACCTCATGACTCTCATTGATTATATCAAGCTCTCCTATAATCTAACATCTCTATAAAGTCAAGGAGATTGATGCATTTGACATAGGTTGCATGGCACTTTATTATTATGAAACATCTAACTACCCCTTAGCCAAATATCTTGAAGGACACATGAAATATTCTATGAAAAACATAAAAAATGACTAAGTGAAAGAAAAAGGAATAATTATAAATTAGTTGCTCACTTGGCCACTATCTAGTATTTGTAAAACCATGTAGGATTCCAAGATATGATATACTGAGAACACAATTGAGACTCTGGGAATCTATGATTAAGGGTGAGCCTACAAAGTTAACATGTTAAACATTCAAAGCAAGAGGGCTTGCCCTAACCATAAAGTATAGAAGGTTTTTTCCTTGGTCTCTTTCATAAACCAATAAAGGTTGATAATTGAATCAATTGGTCATCATCCACATCATTTTATTGAGGAGAAAAACAAAATAGGGAAATGTGGGGTTTCAGAGAATTGGTGCAAGTGGAGCCAACTAATATGAGAGAATGGGATTGGGAACTTTGGTTACATTTTTTTTTAAAGAGGGGTCCCCCATTTATTATAAAAAATTGTAATGTTGGCCACAAAAAAAACATATCTATGTGAGAAGGTTTTTCAACCACTTCTCCACTTTCCTATTTAGATAAGTGCATCCTTAGCACCCCCCACAATTACACCACCTCTTATGAATCCTCCATCTTCTTAGTCCTCAGTCCCAAACCAAGAGATTAAAATGGGATAAATAATTATCCCCTAATGGGTGAGGGAAATGAAAAGTGATGGGAATGAAAGGAAACATTTGGTTTGAACTGAACTTCCCATAGTCTCCACTCAGTTTGATAAACAAAGTGGGACTATTTAAAGGGTAAGGAAGAGGAAGGTGATGAACAAAAGAATGAAAGAAGAGGTGGAGTTTGAAAAAATGGAGAATATTTTCCCTATTTGAATAAAAATGACTAAGATGGGGGTGGGGTGAATAAACCTTCAAAACTTTTCATTCATTTTCACTTAATCATGCATGGACCATTATCACAAGCATGTACATCTTAGCAAACATAAGCACCAAATCAAAAGAGCATGAAACACATGAACACATAATATACATGGGAAAAACTTAAAGGTAAGAAAACACACTAATGAAGAAAATGGACTACAGTCCTATAATACAAACATCAATCTTTATTGAAGCACCCACTTCACATGGAGCACCATCCCCAACTCGCTCAACACCAACTCAGCTAGGCTTTAACAATCACCCACTTACAAGGAGGCACCAACCCCATGGATGAATTATCACCAAATCAACCACATAAAATAATTTATCACCTTTATAATCCATTGTTTCTCATATAATATATGGTGATCTTCTTTCTTATCTTTTTGCTTACTTTTATCCCTCTCAAACTGGCCTTTAGCCTTCTTCACTCAACAAACCCTCTTCATGGCTTGATTAGGTATTCTGACCTTGATCCTCATATGTATAACCTATGTTATATATTCATGGCACTTCTCTTATGGTCTACATGACCTATTTATACTCATAAATGATTTATATCATTCTCTTATTCTCTCATTTTTATTTTTTTATCATATAAGCCTAAACTACCTAGTATTTATACAAGTCACTTGATCATGTCCTTCTTAGTCAACCACACATTCTTATCTTCTTAGTTAAAACATATAATAGGTATTATAATATTAAAATAACATTCATTAATCATTAATCAATCAATACATTAGGTTGGTCATAGCTAAATTAGCCCTTACTCCTCTTTTAGGCTTTATGGAAACCTAATAGGCTTTCTTAGCAACACATTACCCTTTAATATTATTGAAGCATATTAAAACATATAAAATAGAATGAAAAAATAATATGACACTCTAATATACCTTATATAACTTTAATTTAGGTCCATAACACCTTTTAGGTCCAACCACCATTTGAACCCTTTCTCCAAACATTTTTCATAAAGACCTGTGCATACATAGAAAATATATATTGAACAACTAAGGCATATACTCAATTTTTTTTTTAAAACATGGAAAAAAATTAAATATTCATAAAAATTATGACCTCACATCATAACAAAATTTATCATATGATTCAACTCAGGTTATACAGATTCAAACTCTTCTCTACAAGATGCTTACTCAGAACTGTCAACTGACTTCAAAACATAGTCAAGGAAACATGAACTTATGACACCTAATTATATGCATTAAATGGATTTAAATGTATTAAAAAAATATTATAATATCCTCATATGAACCTCCATTAATCATATCATAATATTTAATGTAAACTATTGGTCTTACAAACCAATCTGTTGATCTTCTCTCTCACGAATTCCACTTAGCTAGATAAACCATTTTGGATTCAATGTTCCAACCTCTTATAATGAATTTAAATATTATAAAAATAATTTATATATTATTCAATTCCAAAAAAAAACATCATACACTTCAATCCATCAATATTATATGAAAACACATTAGGAATCATCTTCTGACTTCTGCTTATTTTTCTTACTATTACACCATTAAGTCTATTATCAAATGGCCAACTTGGATTAAAAACTTTGAAAATATAAGATATGGAACCTATATATAAACCTTAATGTACAAAAATTATAATTCTCACACTTTTATATTCATCCATTTAGAAATGTTGACTTGGTCAACTATGTCTCCTATAGCATATCTTTGAACAAAGCACTTTATTATAGGGTTTATTCACTTATTTGAAAAACCAATCATATCTGGAGATGCCTAGGAAATTTGATTACAACCTATAATTAATTATACATTCATACCAAAAAATTTAGAGATCTTTAGAATAAGATCTTCAATATCAGGTCATCATTAGGGTTCTTAGAGGGTTTACACCAACTTCCATTATTAACGATCATTCATAAATATTATCTCCTCTTTCTAAAAACCAATACTTGGAACTTTGAGATATAACCCTTAATCATCTACCATTAAAATCTTATATTCTCATATAGATGTTTCACATGCCAATGAGCACTTTAAAAACCTTCTCTGGTAGACAACCCTTCATTCTATACACTCGAGAAACCTTGAAACATTTTTTCAAGCCTTTTTTTGTAAATTATGACCTAGAACTTCATGCACATATTTAAAATAACTTTAATCACTTCTTTCAATGCTCACCTACTCAACCATGTCATGGAAATTGTTCTTGATACCCCACCTAGCCACCATCTATCTTTTTGCTTTCTAAGCCTTGACCTACAAATCACATTAGGTCTTGAAGCTGACCTTATAGCCATCTTGTAGGCTTTACCTTGAAACTCTCTTGTGTTCCAATTCATCTTGTGTATACTCAAGAAATTCCATACACTCACTCTTCTTCAGAGCTTCAACAAAGCATCTTGGGAGCTTCTTGTAGATCTTTGAAGCTTGACCAAAGATATTCATAGTTTCATACATATATCTAAAGAGATAAACTTATAATCATTTTCAAACCCCTCAACACCTTATATACAAACTCAAACTACCTCTCTCATGCTCAAACACTATCAAGTATTCTTTCGAGCATTCTCATATTTGGAACTGCTTACATAGATCTTAAAAGCATATAACTTCTTCTTTAGATCTCACTCATTTCATCATGATACCTACACATACCATCTCACAAGGTCTAGACAAAACATTAAAATATGCTTGACACTTTCCATACTGAACTGTACTTACTCAATGATCTCAATGATATTACAAACATTCTTCAAATAGTACTCTCACATCACTACTCTTCATACAACAAGAACACTCACTATGCTTGCATAAGAACTCATCATATATATATATATATATATATATATATATATATATATATATATATATATATATATATATATATATATATATATATATATATATATATATATATATATATGTGTGTGTGTGTGTATGTATGTATGTATATATATATATGTATATATATGTATATGTATATGTATATATATGTATATGTATATGTATATGTATATGTATATATATATATATGTATGTATATATATATATATATGTATATATATATATATATATATATATATATATATATATACATATACATATACATATACATATACATATACATATACATATACATATACATATACATATACATATATATATATATATACATATACATATACATATATATACATATATATATATACATACATACATATATATATATATATATATACATACATATATATATATATATATACACATACATATATATATATATATACATACATATATATATATATATACATACATATATATATATATATATATACACATATATATATATATACATATATATATATATACATATATATATATATACATATATATATATATACATATATATATATATATATTACTTGAACATGTACCTTTACAAGGCCTTTGACCCCAATGACAACATTAATACTAAAACTCAAAAATCAATGACAATGCTTAATAATCTCCCTCTTAATCAATGGCAATGTTCAACATTCCATTTAGTAAAGAAACCCAAGAGAAATCCAAATGACCCCACTAAATATATTGATAATTTCAGTTCTTTTATGGACTCTATGGGGGTAGTGATGAAAGAAATGTTCCAAAGTAAATAAGATGCCTTGAAAATGTTACAATAGATCCAAATCATATAGATACCTCAAGAGATTATTGTTGATGTATAGAGTGCAAAAACCAAGTTGTACATTATTTTATATAAAGTTAGGGTTTCCAAGTTAGGGAACCAATCGAACAAGGAATCTATTGTCATATTTTGGAAGCTAATGAAATAAGTGGAAAAGATATTGAATTTTTTGGTCCAATGATCTAGGACTAATTCTTTTAACCAATTGAATCTTATGTCTAGTATGGATGCTTTTTGGTACTTAAACTATGTAATGGAAAGAAGGGATTCTTTCCTTAAATGGCACAAGCAAATAAAAACCTTACTAGAGCATTTCCTCACTCAAGAAGGTGAAGTATTAAAAAATTTGGTGGATATGAGGATTAATAATGTGATAACCTATATAGGAGAATTGTTTAATAGACCTTATTTTGAAAACCTTCTTTAGTTAGCTATAGACAACTTTAAATAAGAAGTTAAGGGCATCATATATAAAACTAATGAAGAAATATTATAGTTAGTCAGATTGATGGTTGCAGCTATTAAGATTTTGAAGCCTTCATTACTCAATTTTGATATTATAAATAAGGATTTTGAAATAGCCTATGCTATTCAAGGAGTTTTAAGCCAGGGAAGTAGCTTTACGGTTAGTTTCATATACACAACTAATTGTCAGTGTCTCCCCAACATCACAAAGCTCTTAGTTCCTTGGATTTAATGTCATGAAAACTTTAATAGGCCTAGTTTTGATTTCATATGGACCTCTAGTAGTTACATTAGTTTCAACTACACTCACCCCACTGACCTCTTTAGTTAGTGGTGCCACATCAACACCTTGATGTAAAAATATCCATGTATTTACATGTTATTATTGAAGTGGAGATTTAATTCCTAGTCCATTTAGTATGCATGTATATTTTATTTTTATCTAAAGAGGTTATAAATATGTACATGAGACATGCATCTTTTATATGATGCTAAGCATAGTTCTAATTTTGAACTTGTAATTTTAGATAAAGCTTGAAGAGATGAGGCATCCCCATCCCAAGATTTATATATTTGTATCCTCCCAATACCAAAGGGAAGATATTTTTGGCTTCTAATATTAATATGAAATTCTGAGAAGTTTTAATTGACTTAGTCTTTGTGTGAAAATCTTGATTATTCTCTAATTATGTGGACTATATGCGACATGCTATCATTATGATATTTTAGTTTTTTATTATATATGAATTATCTTATTTAATACAGCCATTCATTCTAAGCTAAAAATTTATTGGATATCTTTTAAATATGAATTATAATCCCCCTTTAGATGTGCAATAGCAATCTAGAAAACACAAAAATATTTAATTCATGCATGTTTAATTATACTATGTTTTGTTTCCATTTAAATATACTATGTTTGATTTTTGTTATGTTATAGAATTTTACCATAAATATTACTCATTCCAGCCTCAAAAACACCCTTCCCAAAACAAAAATGTAGTTTTTTAACCTAACTTCAAGAGTGCATAAATGGAAACTTTAAGTCATTTATATTAACTATAATAACATTCACATGAATTTTTAAGCCATATAATTTTATTTTAGATAACATTGATGTAACCTTTGAGATAAATATGTGACATAAGTTGCAGTGATGGGTCCTGAAATGTAACTTTTTTATAGTGAAAAGACAAGTTTTTATACTCCAAATGGAATTTATATCTATGGGACCTCTACATGAAAATAAATCACTTTTATAATCTATATATAGTCAAATTACATGTGATTCCATGATCTAAAATTCTAAATCCACCTGGAAACATGTTTCACTACTATTCAAGAGCATGAAAACACTGATAACATATGTTGTCAAAGTTGAAGTTACAGTTAGATAAATCCACCTCTGGTGCTTCATGGATCAAATATATAATTTATAAAATGATTGAGGTTTTTTATAACATCTAATACCAATTTATTATCCTCTTATCATGACCGATCGAGAGACCAACCACCCATTTCAACCTCAAGAATGCTCTTCCCAAAACAAGAAAAATGTAATTTTTAAGCCCAATTTTAGATTTGCATAAAATGGAAACATAATTAATTTATATGAACCATAATAAACCTCAAGTTAATCTATAATCTACATAATTTCACTTCAATGTATGTCGACGTAACCTTGGAGACAAATCTGTGGCACAAGTTGTAGTGATGGGTCTTGGAATCCAATTTTTTTACAATGAAGAGACAAGTTCTTATCTTCCAACTAGAATTTATACCTACCAAACCTATAAAAAAAATTAAATCACTTTAAACACATATATATATAATAAAATTACATGTTATTCCATGACTTCTATATCTAAATTCACCTAGAAGCATGTTTTCACTACTATTCAGGAGTGTGGAAACACTAACAATAAATGTTGTCAAAGTTGAAGTTATAATTAGAGAAATTTACCTCTAGTGATTCATGGATCAAAAATAAAATTGACACATTTTTATGATGGATAACATCTGGGACCAGATTCTAACCTCTGGTCACTCCCAGTTGAGAGACCCACCACTCATCCTAGCCTCAAGAATGCCTTTCTCAAAACAATAAAAATGTAGTTTTTAAGCCTAACTTCATGCATGTATAAAATGTAAATAAAAAGTCATTTGGATGAACTATAATAACCCTCACTTTCATTTATAATCTCTCTAATTTCAACCCAGAGCATGTTAATGTAACTTTAGATATGAATTTGTGGCACAAGTTGTAGTGATAGGTCCTTAAATGTAACTTTTTATAATGAAGAGACAAGTTCTTGTCATCCAACTAGCATTTATTCCTTTAGGACCTATAGGCGAAAATACACCACTTTGAGAATGTTTACATAGGCAAATGACATGTGGTTGCATGACCACGATGTCCCTAAAATCATGCTTTCACTATTGTTTAGGAGCATGAAAACATTGACAATAAATGTTGTCAAAGTTGAAGCTATAGTTATAAAAATACACCTCTAGTGATTCATGGATCAAAATAAGAATTTCCAACACATTTTGGCTAGAAGATAATATCTGGGACTAAGTTCTTGGCCTCTGACCACACCTGGTCAAGAGACCCACCACTCATTTTGGCCTCAAGAACACCCTTCCTAATACAAAAAAAATGTAGTTTTTTAGCCAAACTTTAGGTGAGCATAAAATAGAAATCGTAAGTCTTTTGGATGAACTTGAAGAACATCACATTCATGCTAGATCCCTATAATTTCACCTCAGAGTATGTCGGTGGAACCTTGGAGATGAATCCAAGGCACATGTTACAGTGACAGGTCCATAAAAGTAACTATTTTGTAGTGAAGAGACAAGTTCTGATACTCTAACTAGAATTTATACCTCTATAACCAAAAAGTGTAATTTCATCACCTAAAACACATTTGTATAGGAAAATGGCATGTTCTCCCATTAAGACAATGTCCAAATCCAATTGGAAGTGTGTTTTCATTATTATTCAGGAATGTGATAACAATAACAACAAATGTTTTTAAAGTTGAAGATGCAGTTAGATAAATCCAGTTCGGTGCTTCATGGCTCAAAATGTAATTTACAACACATCTAAGGTGGAAGATAACATCCAAGACCGTGTTCTATCCTTAAGAATGTCCTTCCTAATATAATAAAAATTCAACTTTTTAGATTGAATTTAGGCACGCATATAATAAAAATCATAAGTCATTTGGATGAACTAGAAGAACCATCACATGTGTTTCAAATCCTTCTAATTTCACCCTAGATCACATCTATATAACCTTGAATACTAATTTGTGGCACAAGTTGTAGTGATGGGTCCTGAAATGCAAATTTTTAGAGTGAAGAGATAAGTCCTAGTCTTCTAGCTAGTATTTCTACCTCCAAGACCTACAGGTGCAACTCCTTCACTTCAAAAAAGTCTATATATGCAAATGACATGTACTCCCATGACCATAATTTCCAAATCTACATAGAATCATTCTTTCACTAGTGTTCAAGAGTGTGGAAATACTAACCATAAATGTTGTCAAAGTTGAAGCTACAATTGGAGAACTCCACCTCTAGTGCTTTGTGGCTCGAAACTAGCATTGATAAAATATTTGAGGTGGTAGATAATGTCTAGGAACATGTTTTTGGCCTCTAATAATTCCTATTTTTGATAACCACCACCCATTATGGTCTTAAGAATGCCCCTCCAAATACAATAAAAATGTAGTTTTTAGCCCAACTTCAAGCATTCATAAAATATAAACCGCAAGTCATTTGGATGAATTGAAAGAACCCTCATGTGCATGTCTAATCCATATAATTTCACCCCTAAGCACATATATAGAAACTTGGAATTAATCCATGGCATAAATATATGTTATTATCCTCCAACTCACATTTCTACCTTCAGGACCTATACATGAAAATCCATTGCTTAAAACATGTTTGTATAAGTAAATGAATACATGCTTTCACTAGTATTCAAGAGTGTGGAAAAAATAACAATAAATGTTTTCAAATTTAAATTTGTAGTTATATAACTCCACCTCTAGTGCTTTGTTATTTAAAATTGGTATTACCAACATGTTTGGGGTGGCAGATAATGTCTAGGACCAAATTATTGGCCTTCCATCATGCCAAGTCAAGAGACCCACTACCCATTCCAGCCTCAAGAATTCCTTTTTTGTAATAAATAAGTATAATTATATTAATCTTTTGTTAGCTTCAAGACTATAAATTTACTTACTAATAGTCCCAACCACTTGAAGGTGGAAGCTTATTTGGCACCACTAATCTACAAAAAAAATGCTAGTATAAAAATGAAATTTAAATGTACTACCTACAAAATCGATAAAATTCAATCAAATTAAATACATCTAAATTTTAAAATTCAATAGACCCTAGAATTTTAATCCAATTAACCACTAAGATCTGATTAAATCTTGAAAGTAACAAGAATAGCTTCATGATCTAACTCACAAACTTTTCATATATTCATGTTTAATGGCCTCCTATGATATTTGACCAATTGAATATTTATTTAAAGAACCAAATTTGAATAGAGTAGTATCTTCATATGTGTCTCAAAGTCTTCAAAAAATCATATATATGAATTTTTTTATGGGATGTCATCAAATCCAAGTTCTAGTGACTACCACAGACCTAGTGGGATAGTCAATGTTTTCTCCATCTATGATTGTGGAAGTTAATTTTTTCTTTTCCTCTACACACTAACATAAGTAGTAATATGTTCCATATTTATTGTCCTCATCATCAATAACTAAAAAAACATTCCTTGTATCATCAAAAATATTTTTTAATGATGTCGTCAAGAAAGATAATGAGAATAAATAGTACATAATAATTAATCTTCTACCTAGTTTTACTAGATCAGATACATGGTTAAAGTCATGTGATGATGTCATATTTATAAGTTGTAATTTTGGTGGAACCTGATATGTGTCAATTGGAATTATAGGTCTTCATCTCAATTCATCCACCCACTCTTGTCACTCACACTCATTCCAAATAATGCCATGCATGCAGGATAAAAACATGCCAAGTGTCTTGTATGAATAGTTAAAGAACCTACATTTGAGATACGAAATGAGTGAAACACACTTGATCCTATTACATTCACATAATACTCATAATTTTCCAAATTTTATTCCTCAATCAATGACAAATATATACAAACAATAGAATTTTATTGAACACCATGGCCCATTTTATCATTACACCATTCAACAATAATTGTTGCATTAGTCAAAACAACACCATCTTCAAACTTCAACTCCTCTCTTGCAATGACTATTTTTACACATGATACAACACTGTCATGCTATCCTTTTCCATGGATATCCTTAGTGAAACTCCAAATATGTTCTATGGTAGTGGTAATGTGCATCTTACTCAACTAATAAAATATCCATGCATTATTGAATTGCGAAGTGTAATTATCTAACCAAATGCAATTATGATTAAAATTATTGTTTTTCTAATTTAATTATCTATAGAACATCTTAAATCAACCTTGCACATACTCTATACTATGTTATCGATCATCACTAACATAGAAATGGTACTCCCTTAATATTTTTTGATCTTACTCTATACTATCAATTACATGCATGAATGTTATATGAATGAATATGGTAACTTGTTTTGAGTTGTAATACTATGACTGGACTTCTATTATGGTTTGAACGAGTAATTATCAACAAAGTTGACTAGTGAAATAATAGAACCACATGGTGTCATTGATTAGCTTAAAATGTTCATCCAACCATATATCCATGTGTGTGTGCTTTGCATACTCATAAGCAATTTCCTTCTTTAATTTGACCATAAATTCTAAAATGGGTATATGTTTTGTAACAAGCTCACACCTTTTAGATTCTTTTACATCTTCTAATTGATAAGTCATATATTTGTATTTGCTCAAACCAACTAATTCCTATCCAATTGCACTTATACTCTCCTCATGGATACATTTTTTAATTTTGGAAATCCACCACAAATGTTGTAATTTCCATCCAAACATACTTTGTTATAAAATAATTGTCCATCTAGTCTTTCACAAAAAATTATTAGAATAAATTGCCTAACAAATTTTAGAAAAAATTCTATGCCACATTCTTGTAAAATGTTTTCAATATGAAAAGTACAACATATATGATGAAAAACATCATAGTGCATTAATAATTCAACATATTTCTTAAAACAACAAGTGGTACGTGTGTGATTTATTTTTACATAAAATGGTTTGTCCATCTCAAAATATCTTTGACTAATAAAAAGTTGTGGATATTTTTCTAAAAACTTGAGTAAAACTATGTTTGGTTCATATCCAAGAAATGTTTTAGATGTGGTTCATGATTACAAGAACCAACTCTTATTTTCACTACATGTCTTGTGTTGGGTGAAACTCTTGTATTGTATTTCCAAAATTATGCAAGTAAATCTTTGAGAGCATTGACTATAGCCTTGTCCTTTCATGGAAGTCTACCAGATAATGTCTATATCTCAGTGGTATTAGCATCATTAAGTCTTTGGATTCTTCCAATCACTTCCATTAATATTTTTTTATTTATATCCAATGCTTGAATAGTTTTTAAAATCAATCATTTTTTCCTTGTTTGACCAATTACTACACAAGTTGTAATTATATGCCAAGCAACATTATAATCTTTGTTGCGTGATTTTGAACCTATAGTATGATATGCATCTTATAGATTTTCAATAATTTTATTGTTTTTATCATCAATGTTAGATGTTATTAGTTTTAGGGTGTACATTATAGGTCTCATCTTAATCAATTTCATCAAGAAAATAAATAATTGAAATTTTTGACTATCAAAATCTAACTTTATCAAAGAAATTGTCCCAAATTTTTTCAACTAGTCTTATTTATTGGTGGTTAGACATTTTGTTATGCATTGGTTTCAAAATATTTTCATCAACTTCAATTAAGTACTTTCCTTTTCTACACATAATCTTTTGAGGTGTTATTAATGGTGGAATTTGTTGAGTGGGTGTTTAAAAAATGATATGTTCACTACTAGTTTCTCCATTGTTACTTTCATTGTTTAGTGTTTTCATGGCATTTTATTTATTTTTAATTTCATCATTATGTGTTTCCATGAAATTTTATTCATTGCTAGGGGTAAATCATCATGTATAGATTCATCATCAATAAAATAAAAAAAATTATGCTTTGAATGTGGACTTGCAACATAATTTGGACTATTAGGTAAACATTCATCAAGTTATTCAATTTATCATTGTCAATTTCATCATTATCTATGACATTTGGCTCATTTACCTTGTCTTGAGTGAAATGTTTGAACTTAAAACTTTTATTTTTATCTCAACTCTTATAATTGCTCTAGCATTTTATGCTTGAACTACTTCCTCTTCTTTGAATGAGAATTGTCACCCATGACTAGATAATTAAAAATTTGATTTATTTTGATGGTGGGGTCCCAAAAAATTATTGTATTCCTTTTTTATTCATTTTTTAAACCACAATGTGAAAATAATGTAAGTCGGGTCATAAATCTCAAAACACTCTAAAAATAAACATTGGGCAAAGATTTTTTTGTCTATTATAACAATAGCACATATGTGTTATATCTATTATCTCTATATAGCCATATATCATATTGTTATGATATATAATGTAATCCTATACAATTACCTTCATATTTTTATTTACATGATACAATTCTAGGGTTGATTTAACCATATATTGCATCCTATAGAATGTTGAGCCATAATTTAAGTTCACATACTCAATTTGGCCCAAATCAAAATCTTTAATTGCACCAATTGACTGATTGAATCAATTCATGACTAATTTATCCCCAAATCACATATTTTATTGCACCAGTTGACTAATTGGATCAATTTATGACTAACTTGGCTCCAAATCACATCATGCTCTTATCTAGTTAGGTTGAAGAGGCTTAAATTATCCCCAATTTCCTTTGTGAGTAAATTGGTGGACTACTTAATTTATTTTTTTATGATATCAGTGTCGATTGACCCCCAAATTACATCTTATATATAGTCAATATTAGGTTCATGGGGTTCAATTTCATCAACTAATTATAACCCTAAACCCTAAATCATAAACTTAAACCATAATTTAGGTTCACAAGGTTCATTATGGCCCAAATAACATATCTAATTTCACCAAGTGACTAATTAGATCAACTATTGTCATAATTGAATCCAATTTAGCCCTAACTCATGTCCTGATTTTGTAGTTACGTTGAAGGGGCTCAAATTGGCCTCAATTTGTTTCATGATTAAATAGGTGGGCTATATTTTATTTAGGGTATTATGAAAATGGGGTCGATTGATCCCCAAATTATATCTTATATAGTCAAAACAAGGTTCACAGAGTTGAATTTCATCTAACTTGTATCACTGATTGTAACAATTGACTAATTGGATCAATATGCACAAGGAATTATGAGCTAATTTATAGCCCCAAATCATATCCTATACTCATATTTAGGTTCAACAGGTTTATATTGACCCCAATTACCTCCATATTTGCATTTGTGATACATTAGAGGGGTGATTAAGCCATATGTTAAATCATATAGAATGGATTGATCCATAATTTAGGTTCATTATGCTTAATTTGGCCCAAATCACATCAGTAACTGTACCAATTGACTAATTATATCAACTCATGACTAATTTATCCCCAAATCACATCCTCCTCTTGTAGTTAAGTTGAACCTAGGCTCAAATTATTCCTTTATGATTTAATTGATGGACTATTTACTTAAATTTTTTATGATATTGGAGTCGATTAACCCCCAAATTACATCCTATATAATCAAAATTATGTTTACATGGTTCAATTTCATCCAACTTAAATTGACTAATTGTAATCCCATAAACCCTACACCGTAGACCATAACCCATAATTTAGGTCCACAAGTCTCAATTTGGACCAAACCATGTTTGTAACTACACCAATTGACTAATTGGATAAATTCATGATAAAATCAAAGCTAATCACACCCTACTCTTGAAATTAGGTTGAAGGGGCTGAAATTGGTCTCAATTACCTTTGTGATTGAATGAATAAACTATTTGATTCATTATATGATGACATTGGAGTCAATTTCACTCAAAATCACATCATATACAATTCAAACTACATTTGAATGTAGCTCATTTTGTCTAGAATCATGTCACTAATTACACCATTTCACTAATTCCCTCAATCTATGATGAAATCAAAGCCAATTTAGCCTAAAATCACATTGTATAGTCATAATTTAGTTCAAATGGCTCGTATTGACTGTAATTATCTCCACAATTGAACCAATTAACTATTTCATTCATTACATGAGGACATTGGAGTTTATAGAGAATCAAACCACATCCTATACATGTCAAACTTACATCTATCATTGAACAAAATTATTATACTTCATTATTTGATCAAATTGGATTTGACTAAGTCCCAAATCACATTAAAACAATTGACTCTTTCATTCAAACAATTGACTCTTTACCCCTAATTGATTAAGGGTCTAAATTGGCCTTAGAATTTCCTCCACCATTGAAATAATTGACTCTTTCATTCATTTTTAATGAAATTAGGCCTGGTTGAACCATAAATCATATTCTATGTACTCAAAATTACATTCTTAGGTGAAAATGCACCAAAATTACATCACTATATCAATTATGTCTTTTTTTTTTGTAGTATATATATTGATACACTCCACTTTAAAATAAGAATATAATATTATGAATGTGAATAGATATAAACATAAACACAAACATGTATAAATATATCCTTGTTTATTTTTAGTGCAATGTTAACATAACACGTACATGTTATAGTGTGTACATGCTATGTTTATTTTGAATTCAAAAGCCAAGCCTTTTGGCTCAAAAATAGCTTGAATTCTTGAGCCAAAGGCTTGGACCTGTTAACACAACTGAATCTAAGAGTTTTGATAAAAACAACAAAATTAAAATTCTATCACCAAATACACTATGAATTTCAATGAGCCAATTCTTAAAATTATTACCATAATGACGAGCATGCTCTTCCCTTTTTAAATATATGATTTTTTTAATTTTTTGATTATTTTTAGGTTTCTATCGATGTTGATTTCTAACTATGGTTTTTTTAGGCCACTACATACCATAAATATGCATGCCTATATATGTTTAAGTATTTTTATTTTCATTGATCCAAAGGTGAAAAAAATTATATTGTCACAAACTAGGCCTAATTATATACATATTCCAAAAAAAAAAAAAAATCATTTTTTTTGAGGTAGTTATGGAGGTCGTATGACCATCTATCCTTTTTTTTTAGTTTTCAATATCTATTTACTTGTAAAATTTATATATGTATGTATATTTGTGTGTGTGTGTGTGTGTGTGTGTGTGTGTGTGTGTGTGTGTGTTCATTATTTTTTTAATAAAATATAGGTCACAAACTAGATGATCTTATCTAAATTTTCACAAAAGGGTTTCAAAAAATACTAAATTTATATATGACTATCTACTATGTTTTCCTAAAAATAGGAGTTCATTTTTAAATTTTAGATGTTTAACCTACTTATACTTAACCATTTTATAAAAACATTAGTGTTTTGGAAACTAGACTGGAAACTTATATTCTTTTTTGAAAAGAGGGTAGATGCAGGATAATGGGGGACAAAAGAGGGGTATAAAGTGACACCTTTTTTTGAAAATAACAATAGTTAAACTTAGAGAGAATATTATAGATACTTAGAAAATGAATTTGAAAATGACATAGAAATATGAATTTTAGAATTTTGAATGTAGTTTCTAAATATATAATTTTTTTCAATACCCAGATGACAAAAGTATACAAAATAAATGCATTTATGACAATACATTGGTCATTTTTTGTAAAAAGATAAGGAGAGTGCATGTGTACAAACACTTTTTTTTTAGTAAACAATTGAATTTTTGTATGAAATATCATATATAGATAGGCAAAATGTCAAATATTGTTGAGAATATTTTTTATTATATATATGATTTTTAAATAATTTTACAAGTCAAGAAAACTGAAAAATTGAAACTGCAAGTGTACAAACACAACTTTTTGACCTTAACTTCATGAAAATCAATTTTTTTTAAAGCATAGTTGAAAATGTGTAGATTATTGAGATATAAGTTTTATAATTGTTCAATTAATATTTAAAAAATTATAAGGGAATTTATGATGATATGTATATAGACTATGATGAGGTATGTTATGTAGAAATTAAGTAATAATTATAAATAATATTCTAAAATTAAAACAAATTATATATTCGAAAACTACTCTTTCCCCTCTATAAATCTATATAAATTTTTTTTTAAATAATAAAAGTTATTTGATCAGACGTGTCAATAAAAAAGAAAAAACACCTAAATTTATTATAAATTCCCCTGGTTGGTTCATGAGAGAGTTTGGCCAGGTTGGGGACCCCTCAAGCCTAAAATCGAGGCAAAATTGAAAGGAAAGCAGGAAAAAAATTGTAAATATGAAAAGGGCATACACCCTTTGCACAACTACTATTGGGATAATAAATGTTTTTGCCATTATTTCATGGATCCCAAAGGGCGTGTGTGCTTTTGAAAACACTCATGCACTTTATGATTCACGATTTCCTTTTGCCTTTCCCATGAAAATGAATCATTTATTTTATTCTTTCTAAATTATAAACAAGTTTTTCTGCTACAACTTTGTGAATTTGGTGGATTGCTCATTTATTTTGTTCAAATCACTAAGAATTCTTCAAGTTTAAATCTACAATTGTCTTATTTTGGTAAAGATAAATAATGAGGTTGGTAAATCACCGCAAAAGACCAATCAAAAAGCTAACAAACAAGGAAATTGAATAGAAAAGAGAAAAAGACAAGCAGATAGGAGAGCATCCATAAGGGCTTCTAGGCAATGTGAAGGTTCTTCTTCTACACTAGGTAATAATTCTAATGAAAATAGCATACCCAATTCTATAGAATTTAGTTTACATATGTCTTCAAATGAGATAAGAGAATTGAGTCAATCTTTGTTGCAAGATGAAATTCAAAATGTAGAGCATGTAAGTAATGGATTTGTAATGAATGATGAAACATATGGACAAACACAATATAATATACATCCATTCATAATAAATTTTTTGAGTATGATGATAATCAACATCAAATAATGACCCTGAATCATGTCTCCTAACGAAGAGGAATTTAATTTGTCTGTAAGGTCTAATGTAGATAGTCAACCCTCTAATGTCCCTACTATGGTTGAAGTGTTAACACCACCCAATTTAATACAAAATATAGCTCCTATATCCACATCTCCAAGGATAATATGATGAAAACCAAAGTATTTGTTTAAAATAGATTAAAAAATAATAGAACCTATGGAAGGTAAAATGTCAAAAAGATCAGTTCAACATCATGCTCAACATGTATGGAATTATGCATTTAAGAATAAAATCCATACAAAATGATGTCAACTATTTGTTCAATTAATGAAAATGTAAAAAATGCATCCTGTGATGCATAATTTAGGGTTAATAATATTAAACATGGAGGGAATAAATAGTACAATAGTAAAAAATCTATTTAAGGCATTTAAGGCAATATGCAATAAAAGTCAGAATAAAGATAGTAATGTGGCAAGATGAGTAATAATAGAATCTATAGTGAGTAAGTCAACATCTAAAGCTCGAATTATTACTAAAATAAGTAAATCCTTGAATTTAAATATAAAAATTCTAATAAATTCCATAAAGATAAAAATAAGGCTTGACGACCACTCACAGATTATTAGGCATTTAGTGGTAGACTTCCATAAAAAGATAAGGTATTAGTTGAAGGAACAAAACAATTGATTAAACTTTTTTGGCATAGTGACACAAGGGTCTCATCTAATGTAAAATATGCTAAAATAAGAAAAGACTCAAAAAATTGTGAGCCACATGCAAAACATTTTTTAAACATGACACAAACATAATTTTATAAAAAAAATATTGAAAATTTTAATGTTCAATTGATAAAAAGCCAAAGGTAATTTGAGATGTGCAAGAATTTCTATGTTAAAATCAACCAAGCACGCACCACATGTTGTTGTAGGTACATGTTGACTTTGATATGAATTTTGATGTTTTTAGTCATATACATTGTACTTTACATATTGGCGATATTTTGTAGGAATGTATGGTGTCTTCCCCACCTAAAACATTAAGAGAATTAATCCAAGGTCTTTTTTTTCAAAGACCCGAGGGACATTTTTTAATGCTAAACAATGTTTAGATGGAACATGTAATAGTTGTGTTGGTTTATCAAATTTGAGGTGTTGTTTACATGAATATATTTTACATGAATTTGGAAAGCAATTGGTTGATTATAAGAAGTTCAAATCTGTTAAGTATGTGTTAAAATATGAAAAAGAGTCATCAAGATGTGAATGGTTACAACCAAATTTTATGTATGTGATTTCATGTTTGAATTCAAAAAGAATATTATCTACCAATATGCAAGACACATACACAAATCAAAATGGTTAGGTAATCAATTCAAAGCATGCAAGGACAACTTCCTAGTTGGTACCATTATTTCAATTGTGGATTTTGTTGAGAACTTCACACTATAACCACATAATGAGGTTCAATCCCAATATTATAATTCAATTCAAATTAGAATTTTTGTTCATATTACATTTAGACATGCACCTGATAACACAAATGACAATAGAAAGATTTTGAGAAAGTACCATTTTTATATAAGCGATGACAAATCACATTCTCCAGAGTTTGTCCAAGGTTGTTTTGAGATATTTTATATGAATATGAATGAAAGAGAAATCATGTTTGATACACATTGTATTTGGTCAAATAATTGTGTAGGGTAGTTTAAGAATTCTTGAATGTTTTACTGGTTAAGCAGGATGCATAATGAGAATTGCTTTCAACATTTTTGGAGCTTACTTGAGGTTGGGCATGGAAAAGGGGAACATTATTGTGCTAGCACATGTGTCAAAAGATCCCTTGAAAGAGAGCAGGCAAAGCACAAAGATGGTGCTAATTTGATCGATGCTGCAAGTATTGTGACTTGGTGTAATGAAAATATTTGTCATGGATTGGATAAACATTCTCATGTATGAAGATTATTTTGGTCAATAGAGGAATAACATAAAGCAATGTATGAAGATTGCATGCCATTACCTGAATCAAGTGTTTTCCACTCCATTCAAAGCTCAAATTCAAGTTCATAGACTATTTATACTAGGGATATGGCATGTTTTTATTCGTCATATATGAAATTTAATTGGAATGAATGTGAGTCAAAAGAATGGGTTGATGAATGTTATTGTAGACCTATATCACCTATAGAGAGTAGCCATTCACTCCAACAATTAATAGATCATGAAATGGCATCATAAATTGACTTTGACCACATCTCAAATCTTGTACAACTAGTTATAATTTATTATTTAAATAAATATACAACCTTATATATTAGTGATATTTTTATTTTTTTAGATGTGCTTACAATTTGATTATACTTTAAATGCACGGCATGTTTTTGTAGTCATTGCACTAAGAATAATGATGAGGGAATAAACTACTACTTATGTCATTGTATAGAGACAAAAAAAATTAACCACAAATTTTATGGATGGAGAAGAGCTAATTTATCCCACTAGATCTGTAGTGGTTACTAGAATCTGCCTTCATAGGTACTATCATAAAAAAATTAAACAATTGTTATTTGAGGGCTTTGAAACACACATGATTCAAACATTGTTAATACTAAAAATATTCAAATGATCAAATATCATGGGAATACTCACAATATAACTTTGTGGAAAGTGCATGAATCTGACCATAAAGTGATTCTTGAAACACTTGTAAACAAATATGATCTTGAAGGTACATTAGATTGAATTAACAAGTTTATCTAGTGTTTCAAATTAATATATTAAAGTTATTTGATTTAATGTATTTTAATTTTCAACTATTTTACGATTATGATTTTATTTCTATTTAAATTTTTTACTAACAATTTAAATGTAGGTTAGTGGCACCAGATAATCTTTCACCTTCACATGGTTGGTGCCATGAGTAGAGAAGATTATCTTATTAAAACAAAGAGAAGCCAAACAATTTATATTAATTTCATATACCTTAAGCAAATCCTTTTTCATCTTCTCTCTATTTATCCTTTCAAGAAAACACAAAAATAGTCTTATCTATGTTCTCTTAGAGGAGTCATCCTTGCATGTGTAGGAGCTAATGGTTCATCTCTAGCCCTCACAGTTCTCCTGCAATGTGCAACAGAAGTTCACTCTTTTTACACACTCAAGGATGAGTGGATTCTCTTAAGGTATGTCTCTAGTCAATTAAAACTTTCATTTTTGATGGCCAACCAAGATCAGAAAATGGTTTTTTAGCCTAAAAAATGTCTATCATGATGTGTCCATGTAGATGTTTCATCGATTAGGTTGATGAATTAAAATATACAACCCTCAATAACCAAATGTTGGCATGTTCTGAGAGATTTTGATGTGAGATAAACCTCATTGACATGTATCATCCATCATGACTTATATAAAATACTCTTGGTATTTCTTAAAAGACTCATCCTTGCATGTATAGGAGATGACGGTTCCTCTCTAGCCCTCATGGTTCTCCCGCAATGCCTGATAAAAGTTTGCTCTTTTTGCATATTCAAGGATGAGTGGATTCTCTTAAGTGATGCCTCTAATCGACTAAAAATATCATTACCAAAGTCCAAATGAGACTGAATAATGGTTTTTGTAGCTTAAAAATGCCTATCTTGACATATCCATGCAAACGGTTCATCAATTAGGTTGACGAGTTAGAATATATGACCCTTAGTGACCAAATTTTGGCATGTTCTAAGAGATTTGGATATGATATAAACCTCATTTCCATGTCTAATATACAATTATTTAGATAAAATCCTCAAAATATTTCTTATATGACTCATCCTTGCACGTATATGAGTTGACGGTTCTTCTCTAGCCCTCATAGTTCTCCTACAACGTGCAATAGAAGTTCACTATTTTTGCACATTTGAGGATGAGTGGATTCTCTTAAGGGATGCCTCTGATCAACTATAACTTTCATTATCAGGGGCCAACCCATACTAGATAATGGTCATTATATCCTAAAAATGCCAATCTTGATGTGTTCGCATAGATAGTTCATCTATTGGATTGATGAGTCAGAATATATGACCCTTGGTGACCAACTTTTGGCATGCTCTGAGATATTTGGATACAAGAGAAACTTAGTTTATGTTTATCATCCATCATGAGTTAGATAAAATACTCTCAATATTTCTTAGAGGACTCATCCTTACATGTATAGGAGTTGATGTTTCTTTTCTATCCCTCACAGTTCTTCTACAACATGTCAAATAAAGTTTGATCTTTTTGCACATTTGGGGTTGAGTGGATTCTCTTAAGGGATGCCTCTAATCAAATGAAACTTTAATTATCAAGGGACAATTGATATTGGATAATGGTCATTGTATCCTAAAAATTCTTATCCTGACATGTTCATGTAGACAAATATGACCCTCGATGACCAATTTTTAGTCCATTCTAAGAGATTTGGCTGTAAGAAAAATCTTGTTTAATCTCATCCATCATGAATTATATAAAATCTTCCTAATATTTCTTATAGGTTGCATCCTTGCATGTTTAATAACTGATGATTCTTTTTTAGCCCTCACTATTCTCCTAAAATACGTGATAGAAGTTCACTCTTTTTACATAGTCAAGGACTATTGAATTCTATTCAGGGATGCCTCTGACCAACTATAAGTTTCATTCTCAGGTCTTTAATGATACCAAGAAAATGTTATTTTAGCTTAAAAATTCTCATTTGGATGTGTTTGTGTAGATGGTTCATCGATTGGGCTGACAAGTCAGATTTTATGGCCTCCACTAACCAACTTTTAGCCTATTCTGAGAGATTTAACTATGAGAAAAACCTCATTCTCACATCTAATTCATCATAATTTAGATAAAATCCTCTTTATATTTCTTATAAGACTCATCCTTACAAGTATAAGATTTGATGGTTCATCTCTATCCCTCACGGTTCTCCTACAACATGCAATAGAAGTTTACTCTTTTTGCACACTTAGGATGACTGAATTCTCTTCAAGGATGCCTCTAATCAACTATAAATTTCACTCCTAAGACCTGAATGATACCAAAAAAAGGTGATTATATCCTAAAAATGACCATCTAGACATGTTCATATAGACGGTTCATTGATTGCACTGATGAGTCAGATTCTATGCCCCCTCTGACCAACTTTTAGCTCATTTTGAAAGATTTGGTTGTAAGATAAAACTCATTACCACATCTCATCCATCACAAGTTAGATCAAATACTATAGGTATTTCTTATAAGACTCATCCCTGCACATTTAGGAGCTAACGGTTCATCTCTAGCCCTCATAGTTCTCCTGTAACATGCGATGGAAGTTAGCTCTTTTTGCACACTTGGGGATGACTAAATTATCTTTTAGGATGCCTTATATTAACTACAAATTTTTCTCCTAGGGCCCTATCAAGACTAAAAATAGGTTGTTCTAGCCTAAAAATGCCCATATGAATGTCTTCATGTAGATGGTTCATCGACTGGGATGATGAGTCAAATTCTATGGCCCCTATTGACCAACTTTTATCCTATTTTGAGAGATTTAATTACAAGAGAAACCTCATGTCCATGTCTCATCCATCATGAGTTAGATAATATACTCATAATTTTTCTTATATCACTCATCCCTACATGTGTAAGAACTAATCATTCTTCTCTATCCTTCATGGTTCTCCTACAATGCATGATAGAAGTTCGCTATTTTTTCGCACTCGAGGATGACTAAATTCTCTTTAGGGATGCCTCTGACCAACTATAATTTTCACTCCCAAGGCCTGACCAAGACCAAAAAAAGGTCATTCTAGTCCAAAAACACCCATTCAAATGTTTTTGCATAGATGGTTCATCAATTTCACTGATGAGTCAGATTCTACAGCCCCCACTGACCAACTTTTAGCCCATTGTAAGATATTTGGCTATGAGATAAACCTCATTGTCATGTTTCATCCATCATGAGTTAGATAAAATCCTTCTAGGATTTATTATTGGACTCATCCTCACATGTGTAGGATCTGATGGTTCATCTCTATCCCTCACGTTTCTCCTGCAACACATGATGAAAGTTAACTCTTTTTACACACTTAGGGATGACTGAATTCTCTTCAGGGATGCCTTTGATCAATTAAAAATTTCACTCTCAGAGCCCAAATAAGACCAAAAAAAGGTTATTTTATCCTAAAAACCCCCATCTAGATGTGTTCACATAGATGGTTCATTGATTGGGCTAACGAGTCACATTCTACAGCCCCTACTAACCAACTTTTAGCCCATTCTGAGAGATTTGGCTACAAGAGAAACCTCATTGCCACATATCATTCATCATGAATTAATTAAAATCCTCTTAGGATTTCTTATAGGACTCATGCTTACATGTGTAAGAGTTGACGGTTTATCTCTAGCCCTCACATTTTTCCTACAACATGCGATGGAAGTTCACTCTTTTTGCACACTCAGGGATTACTGAATTCTCTTGAAGGATGTCTTTAATCAACTACAAATTTAACTCAAAGGTCCTAATCAAGACCAACCAAAGGATATTCTCGCCTAAAAATGCCTATCCATATGTTTTTGCATAGATGGTTCATCGATTGGGCTGATGAGTCAGATTCTACGACCCCCACTGACCAACTTTTAGCCCATTCTAAGAGATTTAGCTATGAGATAAACCTCATTGCCACATTTCATCCATCATGAGTTAGATAAAATCCTCCCAATATTTCTTAGAGGACTTGTCCTTGCACATGTAGGAGCTGATGGTTTATCTCTATCCCTCACGGTTCTTCTAGAATGCATGATAGAAGTTCACTCTTTTTACACACTTAGGGATGACTAAATTCTCTTTAGGGATGTGTATACACATAATATTTTCATACTTTTATTGATTACTGACACTTCACATCTTGTAAGAACCTACTGAGTCTCAATCTCTCTAAGTGCATGCCTTAAGGGGTGCACTGAGAAAGGGGCGGGTAGAACTTTGGTGCTTCATAAGATTATTGTTCATTTTGCCACTTGTTATCTACACTCTTGCCTCCTAAAACCTTGAACCCTAAGCTTATTTCTCTATTTCCTATTTATTTCCACCATTTTTCATGCTTTATCCCTCATTTCTTACTTTGTTTCCCTTTTGACCTATTCAGTAAGCTAGGTCAACCTAGTCGGCCTAGCTCATTCTAGGGATACTTTGCCTTTCCTTGTTACTCTACATCCTGGCCAACCTAGGATAAACTTTAGGCATTAGCTCAATAATGTGCTAGGTTGAACCAATCGACCTAGCACAGTTGACATGTCTTAAAGTCTTTAGGGTGAGATACTACTATATATACAAGGTCATTCATTACCATTTCAAAAGAGAGTTGAATTAAGTGAATAAGTGTGAATAAAGATCTACTTATTGACCATTCTACTTGAGGAGTAAAGCTTTAGGGTTCAATACTTTCTTTTGGAGCTCTGATCCTGTCTTGTGGATAAGTATTTTGGATGCTTAGGTAGGTCATATAGCCTAGAGCTAATTTATCTTGGTTGTCCTTACAAGCCACAACAATCTCTTGTGAAGCACCATTGGCCAAAGGAGAGGTTGAGACTCAATAGGTTCATCTTCAAAGGTAAGTATTCATAACTTTATTTCTCCTTTGTAAGAATAGATAGATAATGCAGTATGTATTCTTCTCTCCCATGTATTAGGATTCTATATACATTGATGTGAGTATATGTCTCCTATACATGTTTAGTTTAGTTGTTATTTACCTTTTTTATTTTAACCCCTATTTTGTGCCACAAGCTTTGGTGAGCACTAGATTAGTTTACTTTTCTTGTTATTAGGTTAGTTTATTTTCTTATTTATTATCATAAGTGAATATAGAAACCATAGGACTCTTTTAGGGTTATTGTGTGATTGTGTTGGACTGTAGGCTTTAGAACCTTGCCTAGCATGATGTGTTGTGATAGATGATACAAGTGATCCCCTAATTGGGTCTAACATATCCTCATATTAGTCATGCTATCACTTAACAAGTGTATACCCTAATCAGAAGTGTAGGTGTGATCTATCTTATCTGATCCAGGATTGATTCATGCACATCATGTAATTCTGATTGCATACATTCTGGTGAACCCAACATGAATTAAACCCTTATAGGGTTTCTTTCACTTATTTAATTCATTTTGTCATCTTTTCTATCATATGTTTTGACTTACTGGCTCAATTCTATTGACCCAACTATTTTTCTCTATGTGTAGGAATAAGCAACTGGATCGACCAGCTTGACCCAGCATAGGTTTCCAGTGCTTTGTAGACTTTTTGTTCAGCCTACTAGGTTAACCAGGGTGACCTAGCACATTTCCAGCCACTTTGTATTAGGTTCTTGCTCAAGATTCACAATATAGGTTCCAAATTCTAGACTTTTAGATTTATAGTCCAGTCAACTAGGTTAACTGACATGACTTAGCACATTTATAGACATCTATTTCAGTCTACTAGGTTGACCAGGTCAACTTAACACACTTTTTCATCTTTTTTAGTAGGTTCCTATCTCACTTGGTTAACCAGCTCGAACCAATTATACAGATTGAGCCAGTTCTCTCTAAGGTTATAGGTTAGTTACCTATTCTATTTTCATCTCCAAAATGCCAAGGCTAGTTTCTATTTTTCTATTTCTACTCTACTCTGTACTTTTCTTTCAAAATTACAATCCATTTATATGTACCAATTGAATTGGCCAACATTAATTCAATAGGCTATGTATTTCATTTTAGTATCTAATTTTCTATACTAGTTATACGCATATCTCATTTCATTTTTTTATCTTTTTAGAAATCTTTTTTATTTTCTTATCTATTATGCTATGTTGACTAGCTCGACTTTGCATTATCCCAAGCCTTGCTTTCTACCTCTGTCAGCTGCACTAGGTCGACCTAGTCAACCTAGCAGTTTTTATAGCTCCTGTGTACTACATTAGGTTGACTAGGTCAACCTAACATAGTTTTCAAGCCTTTTAGCCTTTTTATCAGCTTTGGCTCTCTGTACTAGGTCGATTATGTGGACCTTGTCCAACTTTATTGTCCTTGTTTTACACTAGGTTGATCGGGTCGACCTAGCTTTGTTTCTGTCACTTTTTGAATCCTTTGTTTTCTCATCTTGCTTTCCTTCCTCTTTCATCATGGATTTTTTATTGGGTGACAACACTGAATCTTGAATAGAAAGCATGATGGAATTCACCTATCTTAATAGGGTTTCCCATAAACAAAGTAGAGTTCCTTTTACAAATGCTAGTAATGTCCATATTGTAACTCGCACAATGGACTATGGGTTCCCTCATGATACCTCTTTGCAACATAATCCTTATTTTCTCCTATAAAACCAACCTGAGTTAGAGTATACTCCCAAAATGCTTTTCTTTATTAACCAATTTCCCCAACATAAAGGGAAAGATTCATCTACCATTTACAATCTCATGATTAGTGGTCAAGACAATGAACCTCATTCACCACATTATACATTCTCAAATGGATTTGGTAGTACTGATTTATTTACTTCACAACCTCTCCCTTTGATTATGACCTCTTCTCATGCTTCTTCTTATTTTTTCCTTTCTTCTACCTCCATGCCTAGTATCTCAACTACCATGGTTGGTTCTACATCTAGGACCTCTCTTAAGATCCACTATCCTTAATCCTTCCACTAGTTCATTGTTTTCTACCCAAGGCACCCATGATTCTTGTGCCTCTTCCTCTCTTCCATTCACTACTCCATCTTTTCCTACACAAGCAAGCTTTGCCACTAGTGCCTCTCATTCGCATCATTCATCTCAAGCTCTCAACAACACCAATAGTGGTACCCAAGACATTAATACCAACACCAAATCTTCTAATAATGTTAATCAAACTCACCAACTTCTATTGTAAACTCTCAATCAAATGAATGCTTTCCAATCCCATAACATAAATCAAATGATGAAAATGCAAAATCACCTTCTTCATCTTCAAATGCAACCACAACCAATGGCTTGGGGAAAACATAATCAAAGTGTTCCTCCCCTTCCTCTTCAATATTCACAAGTCAATCTTATTCCTCAACCTCATTTAATCAATAAAATTATCAAGCATCTAAAAAATGAACCTCTCACTACTCAAATTACTAACACTGATATACGAGGTATAACACCTACAATCTCTTATAATAGATCAACTGATCCTTCTCTTCATCTTAAAACATTTAGGAATATTTATAAAGATTGGGTTAAATTAAACACCTTTGCCACTACCAAGCTCCTTGCTAAGACCCTCATAGGTGATGCCTTGGATTGGTACAATCAACTGAGACCTCATTCCATTACTAGTTTGGAGGATTTAGTAAATGCTCTAGTTCAAGAATTTCAAACTAGTGATCTTCCTGAAAACACTTTGGCCCATTTCATCAATTGCAAGCAAAGCAAAAATGAAACCACCCAAGCATTTGTTAAATGATGGAAGACTTTATCAAACAAATGTGAACACAACATGGCTAAAGATAACCTTTTTTTTATCTCTTTACAAATGCTCTTTATCCTAAATTATAATATCAAGTTCATACCCTTTCTCCACACACTTTGAAGAAGCTATTGATCAAGCTAAATGACAAAAATTCTTTATGCATCAATTTGATCCACCCCAACCTTCCACGGGTTCTCGTATATTACTTAAAAACAAAAAATGCAATGTTACCAGTGATGTTGTTTTTGATTCATATGATACCATTCACCATGTTCAAGCTGTTGTTCCTACCCCTTCTTCAGAACCAGCTTCCTCTTCTCAAAAATTTACTAATCCTCATTTCTCAACAAATAACATTAATGTTCATAAACCTCTTTCCTTATCTTAATTGCTTAAACATCTACCTAGGCCTCTTCCTTGTGAAATTGACCCTACTCATCGTATGAGAACCTGGTATGATCCTAGTAAGTTTTGTTGGTTTCATGTTAGTTGGGGTCATTCTCATGAGACCTATAGACATCTTCATAATTTAGCTATGGACTTTCTTCTTGGACTTAATTTTGACTATGATTCTATCATGTGATAACGCTAATATGCTTATGATCATGCATTCAAAGAATACAAAACTCATGATAAAGCTCAAGCCTTGAATCAAGCAAATGCTCATTTAGCTATTTATAAGGATACTCTACCTAATCATCAACCAATTGAAGAAAACTAAGGCAAGCCCATCTCTTCTACCAATAATGTAGAAAGTCTTATAGAACTAATTTTCGAAGAAAATGTGGTTAGCATGAATAATATACGGAGAGTAGTGGCTTTCATTGATTCTCAGCCTATCTACAACCTGCCTCCTTCTCAAGCATACCGCATTATCCAAGATTCTTCTCCAACTATTTAAATGAATTGGGGCAAGAAGATCTTATAACCTTTGATGAAGATCCAACTTATGATTCTCCTTTGGAGAACACATCCCATGCTATTTCTACCACTCTTCCATCATCTTCTCCTTCCAATGTTAATCAACCTTCTATTAATACCTCTTCTACTCCTCAAGATCAAGTTGAACCTATTAGTTCATCATCTTAACATGATTTACAACCTGCTTCTAAACCTTCTCATTCTTATCAACACAAATTTCAATTCTCTTCAATTCTTCCCTCTGAAGACCTCCTTAATCATTATGTGCCTATATCTAACAATCTTCTCATGGGTTATGATGAGTGGGATCTCATTACAAAGCTCACTAATCTCCCTTCTCAAATTATATTTCTTGAACTCATGAGGACATCTCCCCATCATTGGAACCATCTTATGCAACTATTATTTGAGATGAATTTCCCTCACCCTCTCTTAGCAGGATAAGAGGCAACCTTATCTGGTTCTGAGGATAGTATCTTGCAACAATGTGAAGAGATTTCCATCAATGTTGATGAAACTATCAACCCTTCTTTTTTATTAAAATTTCCCATCACATCTATGATTTTTGATGAGATTGTTCTTCATGCAGATGATCCTCCCCTATCTATTAGTGTCCAAATCGGTTATATCCAAGTTAAGTGTGCTTTGATTGATGAGGGTTATGGCACTTGTGTTGCTTCTCTTGATTTCATTAAAACTCTTGGATATTTTGAATGCAATCTTAAGTCCACACGTAACACCTACCAAGGATATGACAGAAGATAAATGCCTCCTCTTGGGTGTGTGTAGCTTCCCATTACTATCCAACCTATCACCATTCGTGTGAAGGTGATGATCTTTAACTTTCCTCTTTCTTATAACATCTTGGTTGGTATGCCATGGACTCATCGTATGTGAGATATAACTTCTTCCGCCTACCAATGCATTAAATTACCTCATAATGGAGCCATTTATAGGATTCAAGGAGATACTAACCCTTGGAATTTTGAATAATTCCAAGATCGTGGTGTCTTTAAGATTCCTACTCTTGAGCCTTTACCTAGCGTTCCATTTCATGAGTTGCAACGTCTAAATTTTGACTAACTCTTTTTTGTATCTGCTACAGAACTATATCTACCCGCAGAAACTTGGTGCATGGTACCCTTGTTTATGTAAAATATTTTTCTGTTATATTTGTATATATCTTCCAAGTATTATATATATATATATATATATATGTATATATGTATATGTATATATATATATATATGTATATATATATATGTATATATATATACATATATATATATATATATATATATATATATATATATATATATATATATATATATATATATCCTCTAGGTGCTATATTTATATCTTCCATAAATACTATTTTCGATTGTGAAAACATTATAAAATCAACTACATAAATTTGATTCTAGAATTACTCTCCTTTCTATTGATTTATATCTATTTATTCATATTACCTAAGAGTCATATTTGAAAGTCTAAAATGATTACTAACGTCTAAGTGCCCAGTCTCATGGCACTATAATTGTAAATACAGTTGCAGGTGTCGTAAAAAAAATTTAAGAGTAGGTATGCAGTGAAACAATCTTATAGATCTCAAAACCTACAAAATTTACATTTGCAAAGGAAATCTAAAAGATTTGAATGTAAAATCAAATTAAAAAAATATTTATAAAACACTTTGACCCTGGTCTCATGGCACTGTAACTGCAAAATAATTGCAGGTATTGCAAGATTATGTTCAAATTTAATAATTTGATGCAGTGAAACTTTGAACTAAATCTTCAACATTGATCCATTGTAAATTCTCATAATACAGCTGACGCGCTGGTTTCCGCTGGATTATCCAAGCTGGGATATGAATATGTGAATATGGGTAAGATATAATCCATTTCTTCTTTTTGTGAATATACGAATACCATTTGCTCCCCCTTAATTCGATGGATTATACTAATGTTAAACTGGTTTTGTCAATGAACTTGCAGATGATTGTTGGGGTGAGAAACACCGAGATGCTCAGGTATTGGTATAAGTAAATCGATAAATAAGTTGAGAATCAGATCATTATGATTTTTAAATTATAGCTATACTTGAGAATTTTTATGAACTTAACTCATAATCCTCTTCATAGCTAGGTTTCGCTGATGTGTATCTTGTAGAGTGTATACTAATCAGTTATGAATTGTACTTGCTGCTTTGTGAGTTTTTGCTAAGTTTTCTTATGCAACATTGAATATTTCTGATTACTGAAAGCGAGATTTCAGACCAACTCAGAACCGTCTTATATATTGGCAGGCAAATCTTCTTGCTAAAGCTAAAACATTTCCTTCTGGCATAAAGGCTTTGGCAGACCATGCTCATTCTAAGGGGCTCAAATTGGAATATATGCTGATGCAGGGTGAGCAGACTATGCTAGGAATCCGCATCAATCAACACCTGTCTATCCTTTGAATGATTACAACATATGTACCAAAATCCTGTTTACTAATGTTTATGTTTGGTTTCTTTTGCCAGATCCCAAACATGCTCCGGGAGAATGCAAGGGTCCATTGGACATGAGGAACAAGATGCCAGCACATTTGCTTCATGGGTAACCTGCTTTTAAATACCATTCTTCAATCTATTGACCGGATTGTGTTCCACTTCAGATGAATCTCTCCTGCCCTTGAAATAAAAAGTAGAGGTCTTAGAGTTACATCCTTAGATGAAGCTTTAATGCAACATAATAAGAAACAGATTAATCTTTGCCTTATCACTGCTCAAATCCTATAGGCTAACTGGTGTTTGATAAATAAGCAGGGAGTCGACTACTTGAAATATTACAGTTGTTACATTCCTGAGTTGAAACCTCGTGAGAGGTACATAACATTGGTTCATTGTTCTTTCTATCAATAAGTTATCCACAAGTGGATCTGGGCGATTTAACAAATTGTCTTGAATTTATTTTAAAAGAAGTAGGTTCCAAAAAATGAGTGAGGCTCTCAGAAAGACAGGCCGTCCTATTTTCTTTTCCACTGGTATCTGGTAAGGAAGGTTTGCAAACTCTAATATCTATATTACTTAACAATCCAGGGCACCCACATGCTTCGTTGAGTATCACTGAGAACATTGCTAACTCTTTTTATTTTGATGGGCAGGTATGATCAACAAGATTATATTAATGCAGGGCCTAAGATTGCAAACAGCTGGAGAACTACTGATGATGACTTTCAAGATGCATTTAACTAGTAATATACTGAATAATATCCAAGCATGGTACATTTTAATCCAAGGGATGGGATTGAGAAAATATATATTTATACATAATCTTTTCCTATCTTGCAGTATGGTAAATGTTGCTGACCAGAATGATCAGTTGGCAGCTTATGCAGGTCCTACCCGTGGATGGAATGGTAGTTTCATTGCTCCATTCATATGATATTGCAGTTAATTTATATTCTGAACTCCAAACTCAAAGTATATTCAACATTTTTTTTGGTTGTAACGTCCAAACCAGATCCTGATGTATTGCTGGTTGGAAATGGCGGGATGACCACTGAGGAATACAGGTCACATTTCAGCATATGGGCATTGATGAAGGTAACGAACACATGCTGCTTCTGAATGTTTAAATGACTACCAGCAGTGGATTCTTTGGCAAAAGATAGATGTTTGGCATTTTGGTTAAGGATCCATATCTATAGCCGTCCTTAAAGGTTGAAAACCCTGGTGTCTCTAGACCACACAAACATGCTCACATCTATACAAGCACCAGACTAGTGAAAGTAGACCTTGACAATAACCCCTATTATGTCTTCTGTTTAAGGTTTCATTTCCGTATCTCTGACAGGCACCCTTGCTGATTACCAGTGACATAAGGAATGCAAGTAAAGAAACCCTAGAGATTCTGGGCAACAAAGAAGTCATTAATGTCAATCAAGGTTGGTTGTATGTTTTTTCATGAAATTGAGCTATTTCAGTATATAAGTTTTAGATTGGGTTTTGATCTTCCTTCCCAATTCTTTTTGGGTGTGCTTAGATTCATTAGGAGTTCAGGGCAAGAAAGTAAGCAAGCAAGGAGACCTTGAGGTACGAGTTTTTTGTGTGGATCGATGATCTAATAAAGTATAGATTTAATTCAACCAGGGTCCAGTACCGCCGAGCTTTTTTTTTCCTTTTTGTATTTAATGTAATGCAACCTTTTGGTGCAAAAATACTGAGGTCTTGTATGTCTAATCTGTGTGTATTTGACCGGTTGTAGGTGTGGGCAGGGCCTCTGTCCAACAAAAGAGTGACCGTAGTGTTGTGGAATAGAAGTAATTCCACAGCTTCTATCACTGCCAAATGGGAAGACATTGGTCTTTCATCCAAGGCTAGTGTTCAAGCTAGAGACTTGTGGGCTGTAAGATTACCACTACTTCTGTGTTGTGTTCTTTAAGAGCAGTATTGGCATGTCGTTCTGTGATATAGATACGAACATACATTATTTTTTTTAGGCTTCTCTTAAACTTATGTTCATGGATTTTATTTTAATTTGTTTGTGTCCATTTTGATATTGCAGCATTCATACCTTCCAAAAAGGTTGCAGGGAAGCCTCTCATCAAATGTTGATTCGCATGCTTGCAAAATGTATATTTTAACATAAATCTCTGCCTAAACTTTGGAAACATAAATTTGAACCTGAATAAAGATTGTTTTGATTTGATCTTTGATGTAACACAGAATCTAGTATATGCAGAGATTCAGAAGTTTAATAAAATTTCAGTCTGTAATCGATCATGTCATAATTTTATTACTACTTTTTACAACCAATCTATAAGAATCAAGTTATCATGCCTGAGCATTCCCCTAAGAAACTATATGTAATTATTTCATTATTTTTCCCTCTTCTAATTATATTCAATTATTTTTCAAGATAGATACCATGATAATGTAAATATTATAAGACACCTTGGAGAACAGTGATCCCTTCACTATTCTGGAGATTTCTCATCTTGAGTTTTCAAAAAGTAACTTGTGTCTCTCTTCTGATGTTTGTGACTTCAGTTTTGCCTATCTTGCAAATATTTATTTAAGTTCTTTGCAGTCCATAATTCTTTCAATCCAGTTTATTACATCATAAATGTAAGTTTTGCCTATCTTGCAAATATTTATTTAAGTTCTTTGCAGTCCATAATTCTTTCAATCCAGTTTATTACATCATAAATGTATGTTTTGGGTTTAAAAACAGCAAGCATTAACCAAAAAAAAAGTCTGTTAGATATAGTACATGATCTATATTGATGATTTTGTAGTAGAATTTCCACACAATTACAGATCAAGAAAAATGAAAAAATGTTAATTACACATCTTAGGAAATTTACCATAATGCTGCAGGTACTTCTTGAATCACCAATATGATTCTCCTTTACTATGAAGTGCTCTTAATAATCAAAAGAAAGAACGACTACATATCTGGTTAGGCCATCATTAAAAAAACTATAACAGGGCATTGATAACGTAGAAATTTAATTCTGAAGTATATCTAAAAATCTTCTAATAACCATCATTGTATGAAAAACATTTGAGACGAGTGAACATTGCATTCACACAAAGTATTTGACCTTATATTTATGAGATTGAAGATGATATAAGATGTAATTCAGAAATATAAAGACAAGCCATGTGATCACTTTGTGCAGATTCCTTGGCACCTAAGCCCTCAACATCACATATATTTAGGTTCGTCCTCATGTAAAGTTTATCTTAACCTTGGACATTTAGCTTCAACAATTATCACATGGTTAACGTTGTATTAAGGCATAAAGGTAGAGAAGAACTAGTCAAAGGGTGACCAATACTTCAAGGGGAAGCATTTGCGCACCAAAAACTGTTCTAAAGTAGAAGACCAAATTACAATACAGTCTTCAAGTATCAAATTAATCCGAACTAATATCTACAGACAGTTGAAAGTCCTCACTGTTAACAATGTTGGAGACACTTCAAACATGCTATTGAAATCGGGGATGTTTTCACATCAAAACTTGTGCTAAAAAAGGCAAGTCAAAAAAAGGCAAGTCAAACGTTAGAAAGTGTAAATGCAATAGTGCCAATTTTGACGACTTATCTGTATTCTTTGTATAATTCTTAGAGTCAACAAAATTCTGCAACCCAACTCGGCGCTAAAGAAGCAACACTGACTTGACAATCAGGGAAATTGGGTAAGATAAAGATAATGAAAAAAAGGTTAAAATTGGTTTATGGATTGAAAAAGTACTATATAAAGTAAGGAATAAGGAATAGGGAGCGTTATTAAAAAATTTAGTAAGTCATAAAATTAAAAAAAGTATTCAACTAAAAAGATATGTGAAAATAAATTATGTTTTCGGATGTCTCGGTGATTTTATCATATCTACAATCTTATTACATGGTTGTTTCCTATTCAAACTTGAAGAAGAAACCAGGTGAAAAAAGAAACAATCCTCTAAGATCAAAACATTGTAGAAGTAAATGTTGGCAAAGATTAAACATCCCTCAAAAGAAGAGAGCCAAGCATCTATGATCGCTTTTAAGCCATAAAGACCTAGAAAAAGTTATATGAGTCTTTGAAGAGGCAAAAGAATCACCCCCTAAGCCCATAATAAATAGAACATCTAAATACAAATTATTCTCAGTTTTAAGCTTCAAAAAATAATGCTGACAAATAAAATGCACCTAAAAAATATGATGATTTGTTTTATTGTAAAGATAATGTGAATAAATTGTGCCAATAAAACCCTCAAACTATGAGATAAGTAGAATCAGGTGTAACTTAGAAATTAAATGAACCCATCTTCAAAATGAAAATATACAGTATAATAATGTTGAAACATTAAAGAAAGAAGCTTACAAGTGTCTGATCATATTTGAGATAAGTGGTGCAACTTTCATAAATCTACTGAAGTCTCGAATGAAGAATATCCCATTTAATAAGCTTTCTTAGTAAAACTCAAAATTTATAACAAGATGAAATGTGCTTGATTTCAAAATTATATTCCAATAGTTGTAAGAACCCAAAAAGAAAAGGAGTGTAGATTTCATATGTGGATAGGGATCCAAGAAAGAGACCTCTTCATTTCAATCCAGAAAACATGAGTTGGAAGAACCCGTTTTTAAGTGTTTTAGAGGCCCTTCCTCAACCTTCACCATTGGATGACTTCAAAATGATATGCTGATGTGTGCTATTAGCTAGTGTGCAGTGTGATACGCCATTAAAAAAGTTTCAGGATTAAATTATTTCTTACATAGTGATTCCCGATGTTTGACATATATTTCTATATATAAATAAGTGATAGAAAAGGAATGACAATAAAAGACACGGGGCACTAAGTGCCAAGTCTCTGCAGGGCAGTTTGCAGAGTCATTTGTGCAGAGTAGTTTGTTTATTTTATGTATTATAGTTATTCAGAGTTTCAAGTTGAACACAAATTTCTCTTCTCGAACTGTATATGTTGCAGGACCAACAATTATACCATAAATTTTGGAGTTTAAATAAATATGAATTTATAATTTAAAAATAAAATTATGACAGATTAAATTAAAATTAAAACTCAATTTTATACAAAAATTAAAATAATGACACGTTATCGTGGACATGGGCTAAGAGAGGTCATATGATTCATGGTGGGGGCTCAGGTTATAGGCCAAGGTTTCTCACTGCTGTAGAAAAGATCCCTCCATTGTGGACTTACTTGTAGGGGTTCCATACAACTAGCATGGTGTGAATTCCTGCAACGGAGGGGAAGCACATAACACTACCGTGACACAATAAAATGTGGATATGATTTTAAAAAAAAATTATATAATAGGATCAATGTGTTCATATATACGGTACTGCAGTATCACGTGTTTCTCATAAAAATAATTTTATTTACTGTAAATAACCATTAGTAAAATCTCATCTTCGCCCTTGAATCCTGCCAAATCTTCTTACAAAATATCTTATAACTATTGAGAAAACAATCAATATTTGTTGGTGACATGTTTGTTGAATATAGCTGCTTAGTAAATCTCCTGCGTTTAATTGTGGTTTATCTATTCCTGATTTTTCAGATTGGAGAAATCTGAACTCAGAACTAAGAATGGATTGGCAAAAATTATAGGCATCATTCTCTGTGGGAGGGGCAATGATCATGACATTATACAAAGGCCCTACACTTCATCTACTTAAAAATAATAATACATGGATCTTAGGTGCCCTAGCACGATTTGTTGGTCTACATATATAATTTTTCAGGTACTCATGTCTAAAACTGTCCATAAACATATGCACGTTTTAAAAAAATTACTTTAGTAATGGTACATGCATATACATGGAAAATGTAATGAATGTTCCTAACGTAGTCTCCAGTTTTGAAGAACTATCTAGCCCAAAAATCATTTACAGCAATGGCAATGCTACTAGGGACAGGCCAGAGCACGGTAATGGCCTTAATATTCGAGCCAAAGGTCTCTGCTTGAAAGCTAAAGTGGGACATGGAGCTTCTGAGTACCGTATACTCTGGTAGTATCCCAAGCTCTGAATTACTAAAATTGGCATTTCCAAACATTTTAATGTCTTTTCATTATGTATCTGTGGCTAATATTTTGTACATAATTACTTAAATTTCAGACTAGTTTTTAAAGCATTATGTGGTAATTGATATCATTGATGCAGGGAGTACTATGTTCAGCATTTGGATCCTTTATCACAACTTACTGTGCCCATGAAAAAGGAGCCATCTTTAGCGCATTATTCAATCCATTATCAACAATCTTGGTTGCAATCTTAGAACTACTAATCCTTCATGTGAATCTCGATTTGGGAAGGTTGGACGATTTCTTTTACATGCAATTTCCACTTTAAAAAGAGATTCAGCAAAATCAATGTCTTTTAAGTCATCTATACATGCAAGGAATTGTGTTTATGTATATGATGTTGTAGCACTGCTATTTTAACAACTTATGCTTGGCTTTTACTTGTTATGCAGTGTGGTAGTAGGAGTTTTGATAATCGCAGGCGTTACACTGTACTGTGGGTTAAAGCCAAGGATCAAAAACCAACAGGGCCAATAGCAGATGGAATTAGAAATGGATCCAACAACGATGAAATCCATCAGTCTCTTGAAAAATGAAACATATCATCAACACCAATCTCACTCCATAAAAAATGAAACATATCCATCAACACCAATCTCACTCCATAAAAAATGAAACATATCATCAACACCAATCTCACTCAGAAGCGTAAACTTCTAGGTTCTCAATGTCCCGTACGCTCCCAAAATTGACCCCTGACAATGATATATGTAATTTCTGGCCAAATCTGATAGCATCACAGTGCATTTGAAAATGCGGTTCAAATTTTCTCCATTGCTGGTAAGAGAGCAAATTTTTTAAAAAAAAGCTCAGAAAACTTCCAATTTTTGAGGAGCTTAGTATAGATAAACTAAAAGTTAAAAAAAAAAATATTTAAACACATATTACCTTATAGCTGGGAGGAAAAACACAACTATATATGCTATTTGCACTACTTTCTTCAAATATAATATAGAATTTATGTGTAGTGGTAAGAAGAAAAAGCATTTTATTTTACCTGAAGTCTGAGAAAACATCTACTTACTCTCTGAGAAAACATCTGCTTGCTATTGGATTCAATGCAGATTACCTACTGATATGAGATTTCAGAAAGGCTTTCAACCATTTTGCAAGCCCTGGATTTTTGTTAGAAGAACTTCAATAGACATGGTGGAGGCCACATGGGTATAGCCGAAGGAAAAGCTCGAGGCAGTTGCCCTGAGCAATGAGTTTTCCAAGAATTATTAATAACTAGCACGTAGCAGATAGCAACCTACGCACCGCCTCTACTGTTGCACTGGTAGCCACACGAATTGCCAATTTCAACAAGTGTATCCTGTGTCATCCAGGACATCATGACAAGCTATGAAAAATTGTGTTAAAATTGAAAACCACACCAAAAAATAGACTGTGACCAGATGCACACTGTCATTGGCAACCAAGAACAATAGGAATGGACGATTACCTTCATTAATGTGAAGGTTGAAATAACATTAAAATGTTTTAACCAATCATTATGCATGATTAATAATATTATATTTCAACAATTAAAAGTTTTGCAGTTGGTGTGTCAAATAGTTATCTTCTCGATCAAAGCTTAAATAAATTATATTGTGATATAAAATTCATTTTGTGTCATGTCAAAAAGTGTCAAAATTAAAAAATTTATTGTAAACCAATTATTGGGATAACAAATGTTCTATTTTTAATAGATATGTCAAATGTGTGTGAATAATTCTTTTCACTATTTTAGCTATTTGAGCTAAACATACAGGAGGTCGGAGGTAAATGGAAGTTGGAGGATATTCAACATCCTCTTGTTAGCTGCTAATTATGGGGCCATACATTATATTAGTAGCAATAATGTCTGCATCAAATTGGTTGAAGCTGAGGGTGGCTTCTAGTGGCAATGGTAGTTGCCTATGTTATTTGTGATTGAGTAACAACAATCATTGATAGAAGCTACAAACAAAGACAAGAAGAACTTAGGCCTCAAAAATTTATGTTTTTGTTTGTTTTGTGTGGTGTGTTGAATAAACCCCTGTTGTGATGTTTGTGAAAGACTCATGTTTTTTAGAAGCACACTCTTTGAGGGCAAAAGAAGGATTTTACAGTATACCAAGAGTGGATTGTTCTCGGGTTTGTGAATCTTAGTATTTCAGAAATTTAGTTTGGGAAAGTGGTCTGGAAACCAAAGAATTTGACTCTAGAATTATACATATTGGAGTAGTAACTAGTCTGAAAATGTTTTTAGATAGATGTTTTTACAAGATATAATTTTCTTCTCCCATGTTCACACTAAACTAGGGGGGAAGGGGGAGACAGTGGGATGTTAAGAATTTAGTGTTTCACCATGCGAGCAGACTGAGTAAACTCTAAACCAAAATTAATAAAGAATCACCCGTGAATTGCTCAAGTCATTCACCATTGAAAAAATATATCATTGGGAAGGGCCATCATCCCTTTGAACCATAAACTTTTCAAGTTTTTTGAGATGCAAAGTGTGTTCTAACTTAAAATAAGTAAACAAGTTACATTTTTTTTTTTGGAAAGTGTCTTTTATTAATCATATATAAAATGCATAATAGTCATAAATAAAAAATAAGTGGAATGGAATTGTATCACGATAAAATATATCACATGATTCACATCAATCTAGTATATCAAAAAAGGAGATCATAAAACCTTTAAAAACCATCATTCCAATCAACACAATTAAAAGCAAGGTAATTAAAGTCATTTAACAAACTAATCTAAAATAAATTTTCAATCAAAAAACTTAAGGAAAAGTATCCTTAGAAGAGCATAAAATCCTCTCAGGGAAAGAATGCAAAAGAAAGAATTCCATTAATAAATTGGAGCAATTAGATAAACCAAGAATTGAGACTATATAACTGCCACATTTTGATGAGGAAAAATTATAACTTGAACACATAATGGTTAATACATTAACAACTACTCTAAACTTATGCACAATGATGTTAAATTTTCTATTGACATATTTAATACAAGACACAACAAAATTTGAATGTGCCTACAAGATCAGCTCCACCCAAGCCAACTAGGGGTGGTGGTGGATCATTTGGGTTTTTTCCTCAACCACTACCACTAGGAGGATCCATCACATTAGGGATCAACTCCAACCCATTATTATTAACCAACTTTTATTTTTATTCTTCTTAATCATCTTGTATGGGAGAAATGACAAGGTTCAACCAAGAAAACTTTCCATAGACAATGGTGCCACCGAACAATTGGAACCAAAATTTGCATGCCCAAGCTTGACATCCCATTATGTTAATTAGGCAATGATTTCCAATAACTTGAAGAAACTCTATAAGCTATATTACAATGTATTCCATATCCTCCTTAACTATGACCCTATGAAGGTGATTGACGATGGGGAGAATCAGGTGGCACCTGATTAACAACACACAAGGCACTTCCCCAATGGTCCAAAAGGGTTTGCAAATGTTGAGCACCTCTAGGATCACTCTTTCAACATGCACTTATATTTGAAGCATAGTATTAAAAATGACTAGAACTTTGTTAGCTATTGAAAAATGAACATCAAGAGACATTATTAAAGATTGCGTTATTTCTTCCTTCTAAAGATGATAAAAAATATTCATGTAAAAAACATGCTAAGTCTAATTTTAATGTGCAAGTAACATAGTGGAATCCCCCAAAAAGACCATTTCTAAAATAAATGGTTGGAAGAAGGTATGAATCCATATCTAAGCAAACTGAGTCTCAGGGAAAAACTGCAAAAAGTGTTTGAACTTCTCATGATGATAGCAAGAAAGTGTTGTAGCCTTAAGCAACATACCCCCAAAAAATTAATATTTATCATTTTTTCCTTTAGTTCATTTCATTTTCCTTTCACAGTTGATAGCCCATATAATTTCCAAATAAAACTAAAAATTATTAAGGTTCAATTTTTTTTATTTCTTGAGCAATTAATAAACCAAAGAATGTTACTATAACTATCCATATAATAACCAACAAATTTTCAGCTATCTACAACCATTCGATGGCATTAAACCTTACCCTTAGTCTATCCAATCAAAAGCATGCCAAGGGTCAAACTTGTTTTTGACGTAAATATGTTAGTGTCATTTCCTAGATATCTTCAATATTGAGTGCAAAATTATTAAAGGTGTATACACGTAATTTTTGAACAAGACATGTTATCATTATGTCCTTTTCATGTTTTCATGCACTTGGCTCATTTTTGTGTGTTTGGTTCCTTTTAGACACTTTCCTTTAATATTGGACCCTTCATAGCCTTATGTCATCTATATTTTATTATGAATACCTTAGATATGTCAATTGTCTACATTAGAAAATAATCAGTCATCCTCAATATAGTTTGATCTGTATTTCTATGTCTTTTCCTATTATAAATATAATTGGAGGTGGTCGATTATGGTCTAACCATAATCGATGGTGGATGATTTGGTCACCTACCTTTTGTGGATCCTTTGTGCCACATGTTGATTTATCATGCTTTAGTTGTTGGTCTCACTATTTTCCATGATTGGCCTACATGTGAATGTGTCCAAATTTTAATTCAAATGAGCCTATATATACATTTACCCTTAGTCATTTCAAAGATCCAAATCATCAATCAATATCCTTTATCGAGCCACACATTGAATATTTTTATTAGACATTTGTCAAGGAGCCTACACATGGTCTTACTCTACCCTCATCATCTATTAAATTCTTGTGCTTACACACTTGTACAAAATAAGGTTCTATTATGGAGCATATAGTTTCATTTGATTATCTATGGGGATGAGGTAAAATGATTTCTCTCATTTGGATTCGGAATAGTCACAAGTATAATAACTACATGAAAATTTTATTTTGAGCATGCAGGACATCTACAATTTCATGTTGATCTAGTGGTGTAAGAACTTTTGATTTGTGTGCTTCCAATGAAAATAATTATGTTAAACCCCATCTGCACTTATTTTCATCATCGTTTGCATTGAACTTACCATCACACTAAGATGATATTAATTCTCTATTACACTAATAATATAATGCATCTACAACTCCTCCGTAAAAACTTGCCAGGTGACACTAAGAGTCTACTTATTATTTTGAAAACATCACCATCGATAACAATTTTTTTTTTTAGGTTCTAAATATAAGGATGCCATTGTAACCTTCTACCCATAGTGGATCTCATGCAAATCAAAAACATTCTCCATTTGGTTAACCGAGTTGAGTGGATCATTTCCATCAAATTTATGCATGTCCACCTTCGATGAAAGGCTTAAAGGCCAAGAATTAGTGTTACATATAAGATAAGCTTGTGCACCATTTGGTTTAAGACCAAGTTATCCCTTAGATCCATATTGAGTCAATTGTTTAACTAACATATTGGTGGAAGACATGAGAGTATCCAATTACTTACTAATGCTAGCCATTTCTCCTTTTATTTCATTATGCTTATTATCCATTTAATTATGCACAATATCCTATAGATCACACACTTTTCATTTAATAAATAAGACATCATATTATAAGTCCCACCTGATCCAAACTCAGACTCTGTCTCCTATTTGTTAAGAGTTTTCTCTAGTGTGTTTGAGTTATTTACTCTTCCTCTAGTTTGCAGCCCTATCATGCTAAGGTTGACATTGCAAAATTTGATTTGACCTTGAAATTTGACAAAGTGGTTTCAGACTTGGGTCAACCTCAAATCCAAAACTTGAAACAATAAAAGTTCTCTATATTTTTTTAAGATTTCCAAAAATGTAAATAAATCTGAATAATTTCTACAATTACAATCTATAGAGAAAATTTATGAAAAACCCTAAAATCTTAATAACTTGATAAAAATGATCACATGACCTATTTTTTTTTACGATATCTTCCTTGACTAATTCTCCAACTTCAGTAAAAAAATTGTAAAAATTTCTCGATGGTTTGCAATATAGAGGTGATTCTTCAAAATTAGGGCTTCAACCTCACTTTTACCCAAATAGAAGCTCCAATATCACTTGTAATAAAATTACTATACCACTTGAGTAAAATAACAACAATATATCACAATATTCAATTGATTTAGATCATAATAATGACGAGCCACTTTGAGGGGGCAACCTCTATAACCTTACAATAAGAATAAAATTTAGAATATCATGATCTCATTCTAACCACTACCTCTTTTATGTACCCTACTTATGTTGTAGAGACACTGTAGACCAATCTTATTAATAATATGAAGCTATACAAGGGTAAGTACATAGAGTTGGGAGACAATTCAGTGGATATTTTCATGGAATTTATAAAAGGTGCATGTGTTATGTTTTTCAAAACTTGGTAAACACCAAGCCTAAAATGCATATGCCTTATTAACATATTAAAATGTATACGTGTTTCTTTGACAATGTATATATAGAAAAAAAACTTACAAACCCTCATTTCTTCATTTTGCTTCACCTTTCCTCACATATCTCACATCCAACACTTAAACCATACTCACGTTTTCTTTCCAAGAGGAGATAACACACCAAAATCACTTGAATTTGCTAATTAGGTCAATAAATCAACAATGTTATAGTGGAGGGGAGCTAATTAAAATAAATTCTTGCCAATTAACACAAAATTAAATAATTGTTTTGTATTTTCATTATTTTTATAAACCAATATTTTTTTGTTTGTACAATGTACATGATGAAAAACATCATAATGTATTGAAAATTCAACATGTTGCCTACAACAATAAGTGGTGTGTGTGTGTGTGTGTGTGTGTGTGTGTGTGTGATTTATTTTGACATAGAAGAGTTTGGCCATCTCAAAATATCTTTGACTAATATAAATTTGTGGATTTTTTTGAAAAAAAATAGAGTATAATTGTGTTTCAGTCATATCTCAGAAATATTTTGGATGCGATTAACAATTATGATAACCAACTTTTATTTCCATTACATCTCTTGTATTGGGTGAAACCCTTGTATTGTCTCTCCAAAATTGTGTAAGTAAATATTTGAAAGCATCAAATATAGCCTTGTATTTTCATGGAAGTCTACTAGAGAATGCCTAGATCTCATTGGTATTGGCATCATTAAGTCTTTCACATATCCCAATTACTTTCATTACTATTTTTTTTTATGCTCAGTGCTCTATTTGTTTTTGAAATCAAGTTTTTTCTCCATGTTTGACCACTTTCAATACAATTTTTAATTATGCATCAGGCAATGTTTCTATCTTTGTTACATTTTTTCATGCCTACAATATGGTATGCATCATGTATATTTTTAACAATTGCCTTGTTTTCACCATCAAATTTATATATTTTTAGTCCTAGGGTGTACATTGTGGTCTCATTTTAGACAATTTTATCAATGAAACAAACATTGGCATATTTTTATTTCATTTAATTCTTCAAAGTAATTATCACAACTTCTTTTAGCTATTTTTCTTGAATGGCAGCTGAACATTTTCTCAGGCATTAGTTTCAAAAAGTTTTCATAAAATTTAATCAAGTACATGGGTCTTCTATATAAAATCTTGGGAGATGTTACTAATGGCATGGTTTTTTGATTTGGTGTTTTCATATTATTATCTTCACTACTAGTTTCCATGGCATTTTGCTCGTTATTACTTACATGATTTTGTATTTCCATGTAATTTTCTTTATTGTTAGGGGGTAAATAATCATGAATAGATTCATCATCAACAAAATTAAAAACTTCATACTTTGAATGTGAATTTATAACATAATTTGTAATTTTAAGTAAGAATTCATTGCCATTATTCATTTCATCATTATCTATAACATTTGGTTCATTGGGGATAATATATGTACCTTGTCTTAAGAGAAATGTGTGCATTTGTTCCCTTTGTTTTTCTACTCTGAAATTTTGCACTTTAATTCTTTTCTCTTCTTTGAATGAGATTCATCACCCATGACTATAAAACTTGATAGCTTTTGAGGGTGGGGACCCCAAAAAATAACTCTATACCTTTTATCTTCCACTATGCAGGGCACAAAATGATGTAAGGAATATTAATGGGGACAAAAATCTCAAAATAGGTAAAAATAAAAAATGGAGAAAATATTATGTTTGTTTTGAAAGGAATGTGTACATGTTATATTTATGTAATAAGATATGGTATTAATATGTTATTATAACACACACACAAACACACACACACAAACACACACACACACACACACACACACACACACACACACACACACACACACACACACACACACACACACACACACACACACACACACACACACACACACACACACACACACACACACACCATTAATGTAATATAATATTAATGATATTATACCTTTTGTTTCTTTATAATTGCTTTAATGTTTCATAAAATCAAAGTCAATTAGCCATAAATTACATCTCATATAATCGATTTGGACTCAATTTGGCCCAAATCACGTCACTAATTATGCCAATTACCTAATTGGCTCTATTTGTGATAAACATAGGGCTAATTGAGCCCCCAATCAAATCTTATAGTTGAAGGGACTCAAATTGGCTCCAATTTCCTATGTGATTGAGGTAGTCAACTAGTTTGGTCATTAAATGATGCAATTTGGGTTGATTGATGCCCAAATCACATCTTATATAGTCGAAATTAGGTTCACACAAGTTCAATTAGCCCCAAATCACAACATATACTTGGAGTTAGGTTCAATGGGTTCATACTAGCCCTTATTACCTCTGTGATTGCATTTATGATAAAATTAGGGTTGACTAAGCCATATATTGTATCCTATACAATTAATTAAGCCATAAACTAGGTTCACAAGGCTAAATTTGGCCTAAATCACCTCTCTAATTGTACCAATTGAATAATTGGATCAATTCATGATGAAATCAAAGCTAATTAACCCCAAATCATGTTTTACTCTCGTAGTTAGGTTGAAGGGGCTCAAATTGGCCTCAATTGCCTCCTTTCTTAAATGAGTCAACTATCTGGTTCATTATGTGATGGCATTGGGGTCAATTGAACTCCAAATCACATCATATACAATTGAATCTAGGTTCATGTGGCTCAATTTTTCCAATGTCATGTTACTGATTGCACCAATTGACTAATTGGCTCAATCTATGATGAAATTGAAGCCAATTTAACCTCAAATCACATTGTATATTCATAGTTAGGTTCAAGGGGCTCATATTGACCCTAATTTCCTCCATAGTTGAACCAATCAACTATTTTGTTCTTTATGTGATGACATTAGAGTTGATTGAGGCCCAAATCATATCTTATACATACAAAATTGCTTCTATCATTGAACCAAATGATTATTTACTTGATTCTCTGATGAAATTAGGGTTGATTGGGCCTTAAATCACATTCTATAGTCAAATTTGGGTTAAAAGGGATTAAATTATCCCAAATTGCCTTCATGATTGATCCAATGGACTATTTGGTTTTTTTTTAATGACATTAGGGATGATTGAGCCCTAAATTACATCCTATATAGTCAAAATTAAGTTCATAGGGTTCAATTTCATCTAGATTATATCATTTATTGTATAAATTGACTAATTAGCTCAATAATTCAATAAATCTAAGCTAATTTATCCCCAAATCACATCATGTACTCACAGTTAGGTTCAATGGGTTCATGTTGGCCCAATTGCCTTTGCGATTACATTTGTGATAAAATTATGGTTAATTAAGCCATATATTATATCTTATAAATTTGATTGAGCCATAAATTATGTTACAAGGCTCAATTTGGCCCAAATAATGTTTTTAATTGCACCAATTAACTAATTGGATCAATTCATGATGCAATCGCAACTAATTTAACCCCAAATCATGTCCTACTCTTGTAGTTAGGTTGATGGGGCTTAAATTGGTCTCAATTGCCTCCTTAATTGAACCATAAATCATATTCTATATAGTCAAATTTACGTTTGCAAGTGAAAATGCACCAAAATTACATCACTATATCAATTATGTCCTTTTTTTGGTGTATATATTAATACACTCCACTTTAAAATAAGAATATAAAATTATGAATGTGAATAGATATAAACATAAACATAAACATGTATAAATAGATCCTTATTTATTTTTGGTGCAATGTTAACATAACACGTGCGTGTTATAGTGTATACCTGCTATGTTTATTTTGAATTCAAAAACTAAGCCTTTTGGCTTTGAAATGGCTTGAATTCTTGATCTAAAGGCTTGGACTTGTCAACACAACTGAATCTAAGAGTTTTGAGAAAAATAACAAAATTCAACTTCCATTGCCAAATACACTATGAATTTCAATGAGCCAATTCATAAAATTATTACCAAGATGATGAGCATGCTCTCCCCTTTTCAAATATATAATTTTTTAAATTTTTTTTATTATTTTTAGGTTTCTATCTATGTTGATATCTAACATTGGTTTTTTTAGGCCACTATATACTACAAATATACATGCCTATATATGTTTAACTATTTTTATTTTCATTGATCCAAATGTGAACAAAATTAAATTGTCATAAACTAGGCCTAATTATATACATATTCCAAAAAAAACTAATTTTCATTTTTTTGAGGTAGTTATGGAGGTCGTATGACCATCTATCCTTTTTTTTTATTTTTTAAGATCTATTTACTTGTAAAACTAGTGTGTGTGTGTGTGTGTGTGTGTGTGTGTGTGTGTGTGTGTGTGTGTGTGTGTGTGTGTGTGTGAGAGAGAGAGAGAGTGATCCAAATGTGAACAAAATTAAATTGTCACAAACTAGGCCTAATTATATACATATTCCAAAAAAAACTAATTTTCATTTTTTTGAGGTAGTTATGGAGGTCGTATGACCATCTATCCTTTTTTTTATTTTTTAAGATCTATTTACTTGTAAAACTAGTGTGTGTGTGTGTGTGTGTGTGTGTGTGTGTGTGTGTGTGTGTGTGTGTGTGTGTGTGTGTGTGTGTGTGTGTGTGTGTGTGTGTGTGTGTGTGTGTGTGTGTGTGTGTGTGTGTGTGTGTGAGTGTGAGAGAGAGAGAGAGAGAGAGAGATGGTCCTCCTGATATTGAAGGTTTTTATCGATAAACTAGTCCTTTCTTCCCCAAAAACAAGCCATTATGAGGTGGATATATGATACACCAGATCCAAGGTGAAGGTCAGGTTTTATGGGATGTATTAGAGTTACCAACATATAATTATGGTGTAGATTGAGTGGCTGCAGATGTGGACCCTTTCCAATAGCCTTAACTAGATTGTTGTTGCCCTTCACTTTGTACTACTTCAACCACTTATCGACACATTACCATCTGATGGTGGCCTTCACGTCATTTCCAACCCTTCTTCCTTGATCCTAATCACTTGTTTGGGCTTTCACAATGGCATTTTTAACATTGAACCTTTACCATGGGTATATCCCCTTTATATATCCATCAATTTTACCTACTTTTAATGCTCCATCTATATCTTGGATGGATTTCTATTGGCCTCTTTCAGCCTATTGGATACTCTTGTCAGATCCTAAGACCCTACAGTCCACTCCTGGTTATGAGAGGAGGATGCAAGATACATATTGGACAAAATGCATGAGAGGATTTTGGGCATAAAAAATAGAGAATTTTCCATAATAGAGATAAATAATATGGTACAATTTGGTGATACTATAGAATTTGCTAATCACTCAATTCTTGAGCAAGATCCAAAATATTTGATAGCAAATATAATAGGATTGAAAAGGAGAGTAGAACAGATTGGTCCAAATAATCATCAAAGAAACCATTACCCAGTGGAAGATAATGAACCATTTGATGAAGTGTATAAAAACATTTTTTTTTCATAATACTATAGTCAAGAGTGCAATGCTTAAGGAAATAGGGCATTAGGTCATGATTTCTTCCCTTTCTAGAATAACTATATGCATCTAGGTTTCAATGATATAAATGGTGGTGGAACTAAAGTAGAAGATTGAACTCTCCCTTGGGATTCCAATGACTCTTCTTTGTCTAGTGCATCAAGGAAAATAACTCCTAGATTATATTCTTTTGTCAACATACAACATAGGGAAGGACTCATCCATCTTTTTGGTGCCTATATTAAGGGGTGGTGCTTCTGGTTTTGGACAACCATCTTCCTCCAAACCTATGAATTACAAGAAAGTGATCAAAAATGTTACATCCAAGCCTAGTGCAAATAAGATGATACCCCCCTCTAATGAATATATTTTAGAGAAAGTGGATGAGGTACCTTCGATGGAGATCACAAGAGAAGATGTGATACATTACCAAGTCACATTATCAAATGATGTTGTCATATGTAGATTTAATGGCCTATGGCCTACAACCTCAACATTATACCATTGGGTATATGAGACATGGACAAAACATTGTGAAACAACCCTCTAATCCAAAGGTTTTTTCAAAGTCTATTTTTATGCTCATGAATATTATTAGCAAAGTCTTTTAGAAGGTTCCTAGTTTTAGGGTAATGTAGGTTTGTACATCACTTGGTTTCTGGAATTTGACCCAAATACCCAATCAGTTACCAAGATGTTGGTATGGGTTCGACTCCTAAATTTACCATGATACTTGTTATATGCTTCAGAAGAGATAGGAATTGCTCTGGGAAATTTCATTAAAATTGACAAAGAGAGAACTACTACATGTTTATGCACATATGCATGCATATATGTGGAGATTGATCTTAGTAAAGGACTTTCAGATAAACTTATCCTCAAATATGGACAAACACTACACACACAAGTATTTGACTATGAAAATATTGCTTTTAGATGTCATAATTATAAAATTCTTGGTCATCTTCAGGATCCTTGTCCCCTGGCCTATACACAATCCAACAAGAAAAAGGGAATGAGAACAAACTCTAGCAGATGGGTTTCTCCAAACCAAGAATTTTTTCCTACAAACATTGATCTAGATGAAAAAATTTAGAAATCTACATATTTAGGAAAGCAAAAAGATGGAGATCTTGCTCATTTTATTATTTAGTCCTTGCCTAATGAGTGATCAAAAGCCAAATAAAAAAATACTACAATGAAGAACCCAATAGGGGGAATGGAGTGAGGACATGAATCGAAACACTCAAATTTAGATAAAGAGTTGGTAATTCCTTTGACCTCAAAACTAATGCTTTTAGACACACCTCTAAAACTTCAAAGATCAAACATGCAGATGGTCCTTGTGGACCCTTTGCAAGGGATTTGGTAGGATGTAAAGAAGAAAAAAGGCAAAAGGGGATGAATTGAAGATATTGTGGGTCTACATCCCCATTAATTACTAGCTATATATTTTCAAGTTTATGTATGTTTATGATCCCTAGTTGAGGTAGTAGTGCTTCCCAAGTGATTCATATTTTTTGTTTCTTTCATGACATTTTGGCATATTTCTACTCAATGTAATTTACTTTGACAATTGATAATGGTTGTATCAATTTACCAATATTTCAATAATAGATACCGGTATTTTTATTTTGAAATATATATATATATATATATATAGGTCACAAACTAGATGATCTTATCTAAATTTTGACAAAAGGGTTTCAAAAAATACTAAACTTTTCTATAAAAGGGTTGCATCATACAGATGATTATTTATTATTTTTTCTTTAAAAAATAGGAGTTCTCTTTAAATTTTAGATATTTGACCTACTTATACTTAACCATATTATACCAACATTAGTGTTTTAGAAACTAGACTCAAAATTCTACAATTCATGTTTTTATACCATCTTCAAATTTTGAGTGTAGCCAACTCAAATAATATACAGAAGTTGAGTTTTTTCAAATTTTAATAAAAACATGTCCATTGGTAGGCCCCTTTTTGTCTCCCAACTTTGGGCACTTGCCCATAGACATTAGTCTTATGTCCATTGAAATTCAAATTTATCATTAAATTTTAGGAAATTATAAGACAGTGATGTGCCTGTGTGCATGCATACACACACACATGGATATTCAAAATAACTAGTAAACATTTCCTATAATTTTGGGGCAATAGGGACCTAAAAATGTATAGTAATTATGGATAAACCATGGTTTTACATAAGCATGAATATATCCTTTATGTTGATTAGAAGAATGAATACAGGAAGTATTACTAAATTTGGGTTAATTAGCCAATGCATATTTTCACCCAATCAGTCATTTTTATAAGGACAAAAAGTTACTTTTAGCTAAATAGTGAAGATTAGCTTGTAAAATTATACTTGACACAATATCATTACATTGAGTAGTGTTAGCTTCTCCCTCTTGTGTAGAATGATCTTTGTTGTTGATTCTTAGTCCTTGTGCATTCAAAAACCTTCATTTACCTCTTATTTCACTTTGTTGTCTTTAGGATAACTTCTCTTTAGCCTTTACCACACAATGATAGGTCTCTTTAAGCAACACAGTCACAATATTTTGAACTTGTCCTAAATGGAAATACACAATCCATTCATGTCTCTTCAGATCTTCTCAATATCATCTTCAACATGACCCACTCTAATAGTGAGTTTGTAAAAATCATCAGAGTAATATTGTACACTCATCTCCTTCTATTGTAATTTTTACAACTTCTTGGACAAGCTTAATTGATAATCAAAAGGTAAGAATTTAGCCTTCAAACTTTTTACTAGCCTATCCCAAGTCTTGATCCTCTCTTTTCCCCTACAGATTATTTCCATTATCCCATGCTTCCACCATAATGATGCATGACCCTTCAACTTAGTGGAAACAAACTTCACTTTCTCATAATATTCCATCTACTCATAATCAAACATTTATCTAACTCAGTGATTCAATCAATGATTTCTTTTAGACACAAGCTCCTCAAATAACTAGGGGTGTCTAACCTTTGCTTACTACTTTTTCTCATGATGAATATGAACAATTTATCCTATAGTTCATCAACAAGTTGTTCTAGCTAAAACTTAAGTGTCAGGCATTATCAATTTCTTCATCCATCACAACTCCTCTACATTATGTTGTATCCATAGCCTCCATACAGGCTTGCATTCCTCTCATTAATTCAACCAAAGTTGTAATTTTTGGTACTCTTACAATTAAACCTCTTTTATGTGCCATGTATTTTCCTTGAAAATAAGAAGACCCACTATGCCTTCTACCCAACACACTCTTGCTTGGAAGATTTATTTATTTTTTCTACCTATGCTTATAAATGTGTAAAATAAACTTATGCACTCTCCTAAAATGAATTAAATTTTATCTGATACTAATTGATGCAACATTGTTAGTGGGTCTAATGAAGGATGACATTAGACCACACAACCCATAGATTTGAAAAAATAGTATACTAACTCACATTATGCATGCATGTAAATGTAATACAAAATGTAACAATTTTTTTATTTATTGATTTAAATGGAGGAATTTATAACTTGCACATACCTAAAGTCTCAGTACATACATTATAATCTAATGATGCAATACATCAATCTTGAATGAGATGTGTTATAGTCTATCACTTGACTTCCCCTAGCTCTTTATTCCTCTCTTGATTTTTTTTTGACAAGTTCAAGGTTATGTTTAAATAGAGACATGACCCACATACTTACATTAATTCTCTCAAATAACTCACCTAGCTATGCTACAACATTAAATCCATAATTTAATCCCAATTCCCTTTAACACATCTCCATGTGATAATTAATTAGCTCAACATCCAGGCAAACATGTAAGTTATTAGGACTTGGAAATGACTTATCCTTCCAACTATTAGATCATCATCATCATTAGGAGATTCATCGATTACAATCTTTAGGTTGTTATAAATGTTATTTTATCTCTGATATTGACACTTTGCATAATAGCATACAGATGAATTGTATTGTGTATGTCATGCTGACAACATAAATCTTCAATTCATCAACTACACACTTGGATATGTAAGGCCACATGATATTCACAAATATTCAAAAACATCTATGCTCTAAATACAATATGCGAAGATCAACATTGTAAGCTAAAGTTGCAACATTTACAAATCAATTTTTAACATAGAAGTTAATGTGCAAGGTTGTGAAAAATCTTCATATCACACAATTACATTCTATTACTTCTTCATAATATATTATACTCTTGGTAGAATTTTTTTTCACACTAGTCTTCCATCATCGATAAACTTCAACTTTTCTTTCCTCTACATAACTTCTAAATATTTGTCAAAAACTCATACACCTCTAATCAAATTTGTGCAAAACTTTACAAATTTCTTAAGGTTTAAGTCCTTTTCCACTTAATGTTCAAGGATGCATACACCAAAAAGGGTTATGCAAACGTATAGTTTCACATGCACAAAGGCTATATATAACTTTAAGAGACTTGTTCATAAACAAATAAATTACACACAAATGTTTTAACACTGCATATTATATCGCAAATATTTTTTAGTGATGAAAGATTGATTATAATCATGGATCTCTTACATCATTGTGATATTCAAAATACACATTTAAACCCTATCTAAATAACTTCTAAATTATAAATTATCAATTAAACATCAGTGTCTATTTTACATATGCATTTAATTATAAATAATTGAATAATTTGTGTTGCATTTTGAATGCAACCCATTCATTCCTAAGACACTAAGAATTTAATGCTTTAAAAGTCATTTGGGTGAATTTATAAGTTCAATTAATTAAACCATCCATTTTGGTTTTTTATTCATTCATTTTGGCATTGGCAATGGAAAGGCATACTCCATTGGAGATTCTATGGGTATGATATAACAATCCAATATCCAAAAGAGTTATGAAAAATATAAGCATTATTTTCATATTTTCCAAATCATAACACTTTGTATATATTGTAAATTCAACTATGACCTATTTATTTCTTTTAATCTAATTATAAAATTTAATTATTTGTGAACAATTGTTGGTTTAAATAGTGAAGATGTTTAGTTCATGAAGATCCCACCAAGGATCAATTCTTATTGCAATAAAAACTTACAATGATATATGGAATGAGGCCAAATCTCATATATGAATTTAACAGTGCAGTTCCCAAATTAAATCATCTCTTAAGAAAATATGTGATTTTTTGCTTAAATATAGATTCAAATATAGATTAGGATAAATAATAAATAGATAAAGAAAAGAGATAAAATGTTATATCTAAAGTTGAAGTTAAGAAGGTTGGTGGAGATTCATAATTTATCAGTTCACCTTTTCCTTCAGAAATTAACCTTTTACGTGTATTTTGTGAAAGATAATTTGATTTGTCAAAATTTTATGGAAATAATAAATATCAATATTGATGAAGATGTTGAAAAAGAATGAATGGATTTTGTGATGAAGGCAGTCTTGGTAATGGGTATTGGAAAACCTTTAAAGGGTTTTTTTATAGAAAGATAGATACTAGATAATTGGGAAGGGGCAGATTTAGAAAATTTATCTTCATAAGGAATGTTTGATGGTGAAATTTAAAAATAAAACATTGAAAAACATGATTCTATAGAAAAAAAATTAAAAAAACAAAAATTATGAAGAAGACGATCAAAGGATTTTTGTTCAACCTTGAAAAGAGGGTTTTCTAAATGACAAATGGAAAATCGATTGAAAATGAATTTGGATAAGTCTTATGACTTATCCATTAAATATTAGAATCATAATATCTTGAAGAATATGAATAACTCTCTGAGAATATTTTGTGTAATTGATGCCACAATCAGAAATAGCAGGTATACTATATATAGGCAAGAATTAAGGTGGATATAGATCCAAAAAGTCTTCTTCTAAAAGTTATAATTTATCTTAATGTTTAAGGAAAATATTTATTTAATTCAATATTCTTTAAAAAGGCATGTTACTTTTACCTTTCCTTTAAGCATTTAGAAAAACATTATGGTAGGCATGCCATCATATTAAAAATAGATTTTTTAAGAATTGGATATGAGTTAGAAGAGATAATGAGTTTGACAATAATTTTTCTCAAAATTAATTAAAAGGAAAAGTGTAAAGGAAAAAAGAGTTAATAAATAAAAAAGTTAGGAAATATGTTTAAGCTAAAAGCTATATTTTCACTTAATGTTTAAAGAGAAGAGGTTTTTTAGTTCGATATTTTTTTTGGAAAGATATCTTACTCTTAACTTTATTTTGGGCATTTAACAAAAAAAGGTGGTAGGCATGTTAACATATTAAAAATAAATTTTTTCTAAAAGATGTTAACATATAAGTTCTAATCAAGAACATTTTTCTGGATTAGAACCAAGATTTTTGACTCATATTCTCATAGGTGATTATTCTAAGGTAAATGTTATAGGAAAGGTACAATTGATGTTGATAGTGGTATATTTGAGGATGTACTTTGTGTGATATAGTTATTAACTAACCTTCTCTCTATCCACCAAATCACTCACTTTGATATTGGTAGGAAAGTTGAGTTCACACCCAATTCTGTATCAATAAGAAAATTGGAGGGTAATGCCTTAGTTGCAGTGGGGAAAGTTGACAATCATACTCAGCTTTATTCATTCTCACATTTTGTGCCTCAATCTTCCTCTATAGCTTTGCTCTCACATACTGATTCAGTAAGCAAGCTATGGCAAGAGTGGTTTAGTCATCTGAACTACCATTATTTACGATAGCTTATTCAGTATGAGATGGTTATAAGACTTTCATATATTCAATTTTTAAGGGGTGTATGTCATGGTTGTACTTTAGGAAAACATCCAAAGGATAAGTTTGATAAAGAGAAGGCTTGGAAGGCTACACAAGTCCTAGAACTTGTTCATAGTAACTTAACAGGTCCATTACCTACTTTGTCTTTTGGTAAAACTTGCTATGTTTTCACATTTATTGATGACTATTCCAGATATACTTGGGTTTATTTTCTGAAACTCAAGAGTGATGTATTTGATATATTTCTAGAGTTCAAAGCTCTAGCAGAGAAATAAACTGGGAAGTATGTCAAGATCCTCTGCATAGATAATGGGAGGGAATATGTGAACAAGTTTGAATAATGTTGTGCTCTTGAAGGAATTGATCTTCAGGGTTCAGTTGCATACACACCTCAGTAGAATGGTGTAGCAAAGAGGAAGAACAAATTATTAAAAGAGATGGCAAGTTTTATGATTCATGTTAAATCATTAATACCAGAGTACTGGATAGAAGAAATTAATTGTGATGCATATATATAGAATAGAGTTCCTCATAAAGCTTTAAAGGGGATAACACCTCTTAAATCTTGGTGCAATAGGAATCTAGATGTGCATCATTTTAGAGTCTTCGATAGTCCAACATGGACTCACATACCTTTAGATAAGCATCATGCTTTAGAACAACAAAGCTAGACTTTCATATTTGTGGGATATTCTGATAGTGTTAAGGGACATCAGCTCATTGATCCAAATTCATATGAGCTTATTATAGCAAGAAGTGTTTAATTTAAAGAAAGTCCTTCAGACTTGTCTTATAACATTTCTCATTCTTCTTCCTTAAAAGAGTCAGATGGTAGTGAGGATGATACTTCTACTTCATCTACTCATAGGGATGATGAGCTAATACCTCCCCAATAAGGTTTAATAGGCCATGTTCCTCCTCCTCCTCCCAATCCTCACCCATTGATGCCTTTGTGAGTTAGACAAACTTTGGCAGATGCAGACCCTCTTTTTAGGGATCCATTAGATAGAAGGATAACACGGTCACAAGATTATCTTCTGCATTCTTACATTGTCACAACTTTTAATCCACTATCTTTTTAGGAATCCATAGGGACAGTTGAGTGGGATTCAATGATGGAAAAAGAGTATGACTCATTGATTAGGAACAACACTTGGGATCTTGTTCCTCTTCTTAAGGGAAGAAAATTAGTACAATGTAGGTGGATATATCAGACTAAGTTTTTAGCAGATGGAAATATTGGTAAGTATAAAGTATGATTAGTGGCCAAAAAATTTTCCCAAGTGGAAGGCATTGACTATACATAAACCTTTATGCCTCTTGCTAAGATGAATTTCATTCAATTGATACTGTATATTAGTGTAGCTCATGGTTGGGTTATACATCATATGGATGTGAAGAACACATTTCTTCATGGGGATATTCATGAGGAGATATATATGGAGTAGCCACAAGGGTTTAATTCAAGATTTTTCATTGGTGTGCCACTTGCAAAAGTCTCTCTATGGTCTAAAACAAGCCTCCAGGGCTTGGTATTCTAATATGGACACATTTCTTCTCCCAGTTGGGCTCTTGAGATGTCACTTAAATCTGAATATCTATATTCTATGATAGGAGGATTCACTATTGTACTTGATGCTCTATGTTGATGATCTTAGTATTACATGGAGTATAACATCCATCATCAACAACGTTAAGACTACACTTCATGACAGGTCTTCTATGAAAGACATGGGCCTATTGCATTATTCTCTCAAGATTTAGATAGCACAATCTTCTTCTAGGATTAATCTTTTATAGCCCAAGTATGCGATGGACTTGTTAGCTCAGTTCCACATGGCTGATTGTATGCCTACACCAACTCCCTTCTTATTTAGAGTTAGAATTGAGGTTCATTGTTCCATTCCTTTGGTTAATATCACAATGTATCACCAGCTTATAGGCAGCCTCATCTATCTAACTCATACATGACTTGACATTTAATATGTAGTTGGCATGGTTTCATGCTTTATACAAACATCACATGAGCTTTATTAGAGAGCCACCAAGTGTATTTTGACCTATACTCAGGGCACTATCAGATATGAGATTCACTATATAACAAGTACATGTTTAGACTTGGTGGAATACATAGATTTTGATTGAGCTAGTGATTATGATGATCATAAGTCCACTTTTGGTTATAGCTTTCACTTCATATCCATCCCCATTTATTGGAATAGAAAGAAGCAACATGTTATTGCTCTTTCATCTACAAAGGTTGAGTATCATGGCATTATTAATGTCACTACTGAGGCTATTTGGATTTAAAATATTCTCACTTAGCTTGGTGTTCCATTTTGAAAGCCATCAATCATCTACTGAGATAACCAGAGCACTATTTAGATCTCAAAGAATCTAGTTCATCATCAAAGAACTAAACACATAGAGATCCATATGCACTTTATCAAAGAGTTGATTCAGGTGGAGACATTGATTTTCAATATTATCCTATGGAGGAGTAGATTGTAGATGTTTCACCAAACCTTTCACTGAGAATAAGTATCTTCAGTTGTGATCTCTTTTGGGGGTGTGGGACATTAGTTCTTTAGGGGACATCAGTTCTTCAGGGGGGTCTCCTAGACCTTCATTTTGAGGAGGAGTTTTTTTTCCTTCAGGTTTTCTCCTTTCCTCATCTATTTGTATAAAGTACCTAATATGGCTATACATTTTTAGGACTCTTATCTGCATAGCCCTACCTAAGCTTCACTTATGGGGGGCTATTGGTGAATTTATTTATTTTATTAGATTTACTTATATTTATTATTTAGATTGGTGCACTAATTATTTATTGTAATTAGTTTATTATGTTTATTAATAATTTGTACCAAATAAGATAAACTTGCTTAGGTAGTAGTCAACTTGGACACCTATCTTGTTACAGTGGAGTTCCACTCCACTATTCATAGTAAGATAGGATAAGATTGCTTAACTAGTAGTCAAATTGTGTTGATCATTTACACAAGTTAGTCACCTATCTTGTTAGTATGGAGTTGCACTCCACTATTCATGTAGTCAAATATTAGTTGAATTACGCATGTTGTGTGAGTTCCATAAACTTTATCTTGCACGCCTTGCTCTATATAAGCAATGGCTATTTGTGTATTCTACATTAGATTAATATTGAATTATCATAGTAAGTCATTATATTTTAGTTATTTATTCATTTTTATTATTATCTCAGATATATAATTATTATTTATTACTATTACTATTTTATCTCTTGTTTATACTTTCTATTAGATTCATTAGATCATGTAGCTAATTCTTCTTTGAAACACATCGCCACTGATATCAAATAAAAATTTCAAGTTCTAGATATAAGGATGCCATGGTAATCTTCTACCCACATTGGATCTCATGCAAATCAAAAACATTCTCTGTTTGGTTAACCCAATTGAGTGGATCATTTCCATCAAATTTATGCATGTCCACCTTCAATGAAAGGCTTCAAGGCCCATAATTAGTGTTACACATAAGATGATCTTGTGCACCATTTGGTTCATGACCAGGTTATCCCTTAAATCCATATTGAGTCAGTCGTTTGACTAACAAATTAGTGGAAGACACGAGAGTATCCAATTACTTACTAATGCTAGCCATTTCTCCTTTTATTTCATTATACTTATTAGCCATTTCATTATGCACAATATCCTACAAATCACACACTTTTCATCTAATAAGACATCATATTATAAGTCCCACCTAATCCAAACTCAGACTCTATCTCCTATTTGTTAAGAGTTTTCCCTAGTGTGTATGAGTTATTTACCCTTCCTCTAGTTTACAGCCCTATCATGCTAAGGTTGACATTACAAAATTTGATTTGACCTTGAAATTTGACAAACTAGTTTCAGACTTAGGTCAGCCTCAAATCCAAAACTTGAAACAATAAAAGTTCTCTATATTTTTTTAGCTTTCCAAAAATGTAAATAAATCTAAATAATTTCTAATATTATAGTCTATACAATGAATTTATGAAAAACCCTAAAATCGTAATAACTTGCTAAAAATCATCACATGACCTTTTTTTTACTATAGCTACCTTGACTAATTATCCAACTCTAGTAAAAAAAATTGCAAAAAATTATTGATAGTTTGTGAGATATAAGCAATTCTTCAAAAATTAGGTCTTTAACCACACTTTTACCCAAATAAAATCTCCAATACCACTTGTAATAAAATTAATATACCACTTGAGTAGGATAACAAAAATACATCACAATATTCAATTGAAATAGAGCATGGTAATGATGAGCCACTTTGAGGGGGAAACCTTCACAACCTTACAATAAGAACAAAAGATAGAATATCACAATCTCATACTAACCACTACCTATTATATATATATCCTACTTATGCTATGGAGACATCGTAGACCAATCTTATTAATAATATGAATCTATATAAGGGTAAGTGCATAGAGTGGGAGACAATTCAGTGGACATTTTCACAAAATTTATAAAATATGCATGTGTTATGTTTTTCAAAGCTTGGTAAACACCAAGCCTATAATGAATATGCCTTATTAACATATTAAAATGTGTACGCATTTCTTTGACAATGTATTAAAAAAAAGCTTACCAACCCTCATTTCTCCATTTTACTTCACATTTCCTCACAGATCTCACATCCAACACTTAAACCATCACATTTTATTTCCAAGAGGAGACAACACACCACACTCACTTATATTTGCCTATTAGGTCAAAAAATCATCAATGTTGCAGTGGAGGGGAGTTAATTAAGCTAAATTCCTGTCAATTAACATAAAATTTAGTAATTATTTTAGATTTGTATTATTATTTTTAAACCAATATTTTTTTTTGTATAATGTACATGATGAAAAACATCATAATGTATTGAAAATTCAACATGTTGCCTACAACAATAAGTGGTGTGTGTGTGTGTGTGTGTGATTTATTTTGACATAGAAGAGTTTGTCCATCTCAAAATAACTTTGACTAATATAATTTGTGGATGTTTTTTGTAAAAAAATAGATTACAATTATGTTTTAGCATATTCTATAAATATTTTGGATGTGGTTACCAATTATGAGAACCAACTTTTATTTCCACTACATCTCTTGTATTGGGTGAAACCCTTGTATTGTCTTTCCAAAATTATGTAAGTAAATATTTGAAAGCATTAGATATAGCCTTGTCTTTTTGTGAAAGTCTACTAGAGAATGCCTAAAGCTCATTGGTATTGGCATCATTAAGTCTTTCATTACCATTTTTTTAATCTTTAATGCTCTATTTGTTTCTAAAATCAAGTGTTTTCTCCATGTTTGATTGTTAGTGTAGGCTTTTTCCCTACGGATTTTGGCTACATAGCTACATTAGCTTGTTTAGGGCTCTAGACATTATTTAGAAAGATTAGTACCATATTCACTAGAATGTGGTGTTTCACTATCTCACCAACCTATAAATACCTCTCTCCCTTTGTATTCTTCATTCAGTGAGCCTAGATTGATTGAGCTTCTTAGTTGTGAGTTGTGACAACTTTGAGAGCTATGAACTTCATCTCTTTGTATAAGCAGTTCATCTCTATTATTGAATACATTATGTTTACTTTTTTCTCTCTTATAGATTTCTTGATTCAACATTTGTGTGTGTTTGCTCTGCAATCACCAGTCTTGGATGTCTGATTCTAGACAACTCTTTTATGGTATAAGAGCTCTGAGTATCTTGTATTGAACACCATTATTTTCTATTATTCATTATTGAAATCCTGAGTAGATATTCTATTTTATATCCTAATATTTTTTATTATCTCATATAAATTGTTGAGAGATTTCAGATCTGAAAGATTTTTTGAGTAAAACTTGGCTTATTGGGTCTGTTGATTCATTCTTTGATCTTTTTTTTTTTTTGAAGTACTATTTTTTATTCTACAAGAAATGTGTCCTTCTTAGATATTTCAAAGCACTATTTTATGTCCTTTCATATTTTTTATAAATCTCCTTATGGAGGACTACACTTTTATGGTCTTTTGGAGGACATAATTTTAGATTTATTGAAATCTTTCAACTTTGGCATTGTAAGATTCTCCTTTGGTTGCAGATATGGCCTTTTACTGAGAAAAGATGTTGGATCTATTGCAGAGATAAATCCTTGGATTGTTGTGATGAACTTTTGGTGAAAGTGGCATTTCAGATCTACACAAATTTGCTACTACATTATCATATCAAAGCTTGGCATCATATTCCTTCACATTAAAATCTGATCTGATGCATTGATTTGACATAGATGTCATATCTATCAATTTTAGATCCTTTTTTCATTACAAAGGATTGCTATATATACTATGAAGCACTGGATCTACATTGAGATCTATGTTGAAATCTGCACTGCCATTCTTCAAGCTTACAACCAGAGAATACAAAGTGAGTGCAAAGTGTCAATTGGTTCTCACTGAAAAGGGAACGCAGTTTCCTTGGGCCCATTACAACCTTCATTTGGTTTGTAGCAGCCTCTAGTAGCACCATTTAACAATATTAGAAGTGGTTTACCTTACTACAGCTTGTTATTATTGATATAAGGAAAGGAAATCAAACTTTGTTCTCTATGCAGTCCAATACTTGGAAAATAGCATCTGGTTTATTGTATCCAAGGCTTAAATAGCTTATGTCATATGCATCACCAATCTTCTTTCTCTTTCACTATTTCTATCATCCTCAATCAAATATAGGCATGGTAGGTTAAGAGAGGGGCATGACCTACTACATACTGGTCTTATTCATGTCCAATACACCATTGATCTCTCTAATGGTCTTCTTGGCATCCTCCTCCAATGTGCATGAAACATCTATGTGGGTCCTTCAAAACCTGTATTGGGTGAAGGGTGGTTTAACCTTGGTCAAGGCTTCTCAAAATTATTTATATCTCCCTCATGATCCACTCATCATCCTCAAAGTTATCAGTCTTAGTTCTCCAATGGCTTGTATCACCATTCTTGATGAGTCACCTACCTTTCACACCATCCTCTACATGTTGATTCATATTGGCATTCAGGTCACTCTCCTATGCTTCCTCCATTTACCATGCTTCCCAAAAATTAGTCCAACACTCCATGTGCATTTGTGACCATGAATCTGTTCAAGACAGCCTATGGAATGTAAACAATTATAGCATTCTCGTGAGGTGGGGTCAAAGGTTTAAGTGGGGACATTAAATTTAAGTTGGGGTATCACTTTATGATAGTGGGTGATTTGATCACTATAGGTGGTCATTTATTTATGGTATACGGGCCATTTTATGATGGTGGAAGACTTTATATTTTGAACTAAGATTGGTGAGGCATGACTTTTTTTATTGTTTTTTAATTTAAAAAATAATACATTGTAAAGGATATTTGTAATTGGTTTTAATTTACCTTGTATTTTCATCCAATGAAGATGAAGGGTAAGCCCTGTGTTGGTAGGAGGTCAATTCCCCCTCACAAACAAAATCATTACATTCCTTGTTTAGTGTTGATTCCAATGAGTGGTTGAAAGGCTAGGTAAACCCTTAGCATCAGGGGTATATTAATCATTTAGTGCAATTTTTATTAAAAATGGGCTATTGATGAGAATTTGTTTTGTTAATATCTTGCAAACAGTAACTCAAAATTGAGTCTCATATTTTGTAAAAGTGTGTATTTTTAAATTTCCCACATATCTAGATCATTTTCATTTTAAAACACACTGAATTATAAAGTGACAAAATTGCGGGCGGCGGAGGGGGGGTGGGTACCTGACTAGTTCACACATTTACTTCTCTGATGTCCTCCTACTTGCTTATTTGCATTTCATGTTAACTAATTTGGTAAATTGCACCAATTACTCATTCTCATGGATGCATTGTTGCTTTTACATTATTTTCTCATACCTGTCTGGACATATTATTAGTTAAGTTTGATGTCCTCACATTGAGCATGGTTGTAATTGCAAACATAAGGAGGGGTTACTATTGATTATCTTGGGGATATTTTAGTTATGGGCCCTACATTATTTCATGTGCACATTCAATTTTTTGTAACTATTACATGTGCCCATTTGGTTACTACTTACATAGATTGCTCTTGTATTCCTGGATGCATTGTCAATAGTGTTTGGCATCCATTTGAGTGTAGATTGTGATCTATGACTGATTGCTCTCATTTGACTAGACTCATTTTTGGTGTAGCCCAAAGTCCATCTCTAGAGTGTCCACTATTACTCCAGATGAGGAGAGTTGTTTCATCTCTAGTGATCCTTCTTGAAAAGGATAATTAAGCTTCATGGCGTGCTTATATGAAATAATTGCTCACACACATTAATTGTATTCCATTTTTATATGTTTAGATTCATGTACCCACTGATCTTATTCGATTCAATAAGTGGACTAATACATGTGACAAAGTTTTTTCCACTCTATTACTACATGTTTCCATGGATCTTCATTACCATGTGGAACATACAGAGTGTCTATGCACTATTTGGAACATACTACAATCTCTTTTTGATGATCCAGTTGAGACTTAAATCACACCTCCTCCACTATCTATCATCTCTTCATAGATAGTTGTACTCTCACCTCTTACTTTTGTTTCTTATGATGACATATCCATGATGGATAGTGCTCTTCCTTCTATTGAGCCCCTTCTGCTAGACCTCAGTTGTCCTATTACAAATTCTACTTATATTCTTGTGTCAATCATTGCTCTTCTAGAGCCTTCACAGACTTATACTTCAGAGGACTTTATTGTTTATAGTATGAGCACACCTATTGTGAGCATCATCGACTCATCTCTTCATGTGGACTTTCCTTCTTCAGTTGATGAGTCATGCTCCACTCTTCACATAGACATTCTTTCAACAAATTTTCCATGTCATTCTTCTGATTGGTTCACTTTAGTGGTATTACTTTCATATTGTATGCACATTCTTACAAGATGTATGCCATAAATATGATTTGGGCCACATTCAGAGATTTGCATACTACTGCCTTCATATTCCATTGTGGAATGGGTAGAGTTTTAGTATACATATTGGTTTCTTCCTTTGCCAAAGGGAAGAAACATTATTCAATGCAGATGGACCTTCTACAGTCTTTAGTCAAAGGATCTTGTCATCAACCTTTATCATCTTTAAAGTTGTAATTGAAATGATAATTGCTTTAGCATCTTATTCTAAGGGTACTTTTATTCTCCTCTTCTTTCCTTTTCTCTTTTTGAGGGGGAGTGTCTCCTCTTTTTTCTCCTTTTCTCTACTTTATGAGATATTACATTTTATATGGGTACCTCATCAAGCCTTATTGTCGAGACCCATTTTTTTTATAATCATCTACCTAAGTTGTGCTTATAGTGGGTGTTGGTGTAGGCCTTTTTCTTATGGGTTTTGGTTACATGGATACATTAACTTGCTTAGGGTTCTAAAGGTTATTTAGGAATATTAGTACTACATTCACTAGAATGTGGCGTTTCACTATCTCTCCAACCTATAAATACCTCTCTCCCTTTGTATTCTTCATTCGGTGAGCCTAGATTGATTGAGCTTATTAGTTGTGAGCTATGATAGCTTTCAGAACTATGAGAGATGTGAACTTCATCTCTTTGTGTAAGTGGTTAATCTTCATTATTGAATACATTGTGTTTAGTTTTTGCTCTCTTCTAGATTTATTGATTCAACAATTATGTATGTTCACTCTATAGTCACTATTCTTGGACATCTGATTCTGGATAATTCTTTTATTACAGATCAAGAAAAATGAAAAAATGTTAATCACACATCTTGTAAATTACCATATTGTTGTGAGTACTTATTAAATCACCCATATGATTCTCCTTTACTATGAAGTGCTCTTAATAATCAAAAGAAAGAACAACTATATATCTGCTTAGGCCATCTTTTAAAAAATTTAATAGGGCATTGAAAAAGTGGAAATTTACTTCTGAAGTATATTTCAAAATATTCAAATAGCCATTATTGTAAGAAACATTTTAGACCAGTGAACATTGCATTCACAAAAAGTATTTGGCCTTATATTTATGAGATTGAAGATGATATAAGACATAATTCAAAAATATAAATACAAGCCATTTGATAACTTTGTGTATATTCCTTGGCACCTAATCCCTCAACATCACATATATTCAAGTTCATCTTCATGTAAAGTTTATATTAACCTTGGGCATTTAGGTTCAACAATTATCACATGGTTAACATTGTATTAAGGCATAAAGTTAGAGAACAACCAGTCAAAGGGTGACCAATACTTTAAGGGGATCTATTTTTCACCAAAAAAGGTTCTAAAGTAGATGATCGAATTGCAATACAATCTTCAAGTATCAAAGTAATCTGAACAAATATCTATTATCAACGATGTTGGAGACCACTTCAAACATGCTATTGAAATTGGGGATGTTTTCACATCAAAACTTGTGCTAAAGAAGGCAAGTCAAACATTAGAGAGTGTAAATGCAATATTTCTTAGTTAGACTTCTTATCTGTATTCCTTTAATAATTCTTAAGAGTTGACAAAATTTTGCAACCTAACTTGGCACCAAAGAAGCAACACTGACCTGACAATCAGGGATATTGGGCTGGATAAGATAATTAAAAAAGGTTAAAATTGATTTATGGACTAAAAAAATACAATATAAAGTAAGGATTAGGGAGTGCAATAGAAACTTTAATAAGTCATAACATTAAAAAGAGTATTTAGGATGTTTTGGTGATCTCATCATCTCTACAATTCTATTATGTGGTTGTTTCCTATTTAAATTTGAAGATGAAACAAGGTAAAAAAAGAAACAATCCTCTAGGTGTAAAGTATGAAATGTTGGTGAAGATTAAACATCTCTTGAAAGAAGAGAGTCAAACATTTCTAATCTCTATAAACCATAAAGATCTAGAAAGAATTATATGAATTTTTAAAGGGGGAAAAAATGCCTTCTAATTTCATAGTAAATAGAATATTTAAATACAAAATTATTTTAATTTTAAACTTCAAAAAATAATGTTGAAAAATAAAATACACCTAAAAATATGATAATTTGTCTCAATGTAAAAATAGTGTAAGGAATAAAACCTTCAAACTGCAAAATAATTAAAATTAAATTTATCCTAGAAATTGAATGAACCCATCTTCAAAATAAAAATCTATATTATAATAATGTTAAAACATTAAAGAAATAATCTTACAGGTGTTTGGCCATTTGAGATAAGTGCTACAACTATCATAAATCTATTAAAGTCTCGAATGAAGAATATCCCACTTGATAATCTCTCTTAGGAAGGGGTCTCATGGAAGGGCTGTTGTTCCTATATTTTTAATGAGTAGGTGGCCCCATGAAAAATGAAAGGTATGGTAAAAGTAAATTTTAGAATCTTTTCCTAAAATCAAGGAGATGTCTATTTTTTAGGGGAAAATTTTGAGGGGGTAAAAAAAGGAGGGGCTAGATTTTCCCATATGTGCTTCTATTTTGTAGGAAGATATTCATGGAGTTTCCCATATGTGTTTCTATTTTGTAGGAAGATATTTTACTATTTGTAAATATAATAATGAACAAAAATTTTGCAAACTTTAATTGTAAATAAAAAGAAAATAATTTTAAATATTATCTCCAATAAAATAAAAATATTATCTATAATTTTAATTGTTTTTTTCTAATGTTTATATTTTTTTTCACTACCTTGTAGTCGGATAATTCACTTATCAATTTCTTTCATTATCTTTAGAGAAATATTATATAAATTTTATATACATTAAAAAATTATTATTATATATATTCTATAATTTATATAAATATTATATTATATAATATATATTTCACACTATATTAAATTATACATTAATTTATTATTATATTATATATAAATAGTTATTTAGGTCACAATGTCATTACCCCTTACCATCACCAACCAACTAACCTTAGAAATTTTTAATGCTTTCTTGTTATGTATGGCTTTACCATTCTACACCACTTTGCCATCGCTCAAGCTCACCTTGAAACAAAACATCTCCTCCTAGCACAATATAATGCCATGTCATATTAAGGAACACGCAACCTCATTTTCTATTGTCACATCTATAAAAAATATCAAGTTATTGTTGCTTAATACTTCATGCACAAAAGGTAAATCATGATTTGTGGTCATATATTTCAAGTGAGGTACGACTCTCGATTTACACTCTTTTATTTTACAAAACCTCTCTTTACCAAAACAAATAATTACATCCCTTCCAATGTAACTTGTACCTTTAGGTAACTTATTGTAGTTAAAATATGCACAATATTAGATTATATAAGATTTAGTAACATACATTTGTATCTTGTCTAGCTCATAAATTTTCTTACATGAACAGATAGCTCATTCTTTTACTAACTTGAGTACCTACTAGTTTTAGAATTGACTAATTTTTTCCATCTCACAACAAATGAAAATATATGCATTGTAAAATCTATCCAATGTTTAAAGGATTTTACCATATTTCACATGTTGTCTTATACATTACAAACCCTATAGTTCCCATCTCATTTTATTATATCCCTGTCTTGATGACCAATTCGCATATACGTTATCGTTGTATGAAAATAATAAAATACACTTCAAAAACCAATTATTTCTTCAGTATATGACTATACTTTCAACCCTTTCACAACCAACAAAAATAAATGCATTGTAGAATCTATCGAGTGTTTACAAGATTGTACTACATTTCACATGTCCTCTTATACATGTCTAAACCTTTGATTCCCACCTTGTGTGATTGTATCCCTATCCTTGATAACCACTTCACATATAAATTGTTGTTGTATGAAAACAATAAAAAACACTTCGAAAGGTAATTATTTATTTAGTATATGACTATAATTTATATTGTTGCCTCTCATTACAGTGGCCCTAATCTTCAATTATAGTAACCCCCCAATTTCATAGGATCAACTATGTATATTTAATTTTTGTGAGGGATCTATTATCAAGAATATAATAATTACCTATCAAAATGTATGTCAATCACTATGACATCTTCTAAGAATTACACACACACACACACACACACACACACACACACACACACACACACACACACACACACACACACACACACACACATTTAAAATATGATCCCTTAGATATATATATGCATTTAAATATATAACATGTAAAATGGTACATTTTAGTGAAGGATCCAACTTTTATCTTTATATTCAAAACATATATAACAAAAAGATTAAGTGAATATTATATTTTAATGTGTATGTGTATTACAGCTAGCTCCAAACCTTGAAAGGTGCATGATATTTTGGCATGCCTTCATGGGATTCTTGGTTACTAAAAATTCACAAGGTATCCTTCTCAACGTAAACCCCATGTCCCACACATATAATGACAACTTCTGCCTATGCATATTTAAAGGCAAAAAATCCTATCAAACATCATCTTAAACATAATATTATACACCATGAGCTGTAACATCAATGGATCATAATTCTAGTCATGGTTGATTTCATCTTATTCATGATATCCTTGATTCAGATTAGGGACTCCTTAGTCATTGCTTGTAATCCCTTCAATTGCCTTTCCATCCTCTCAAAAATAACTCAGTCTTTATTCACTACACTTTTATGGCTAGCTCCCATGAAATTTCACCATATCGATAGTCACCATATTGGTCCTCAAAAAACAATCTCCATAGCTAGCACACTTCCTAGAATGATAAGGCATTCACAAAATGGCTATAAAGTCCTTCTATATAACTTGTATTCCAACTTCACCATAAGTGATCCTTTTGGCAGTGGCTACTTCAAGTGTTGTGCTTTCCTACAGAGTATTCTTCACTCTCCTTGACCGATCTATAAATTTGAAAGGAATGATAGAGGCAAAACAAAAGTGACTTAAGCTATAATGTTTCATCATTAAATAACAACTAACTATAAACTTCATTTTAGTGACAGTGCTTTGCTTCAATTATCTTTTCTTCAGCAACAACTTCCCACTAACTGATCCATCCACACAACTTATTCTTCCCCATTATGGCTTATGTTGTGCTCCTCTATAGTCACCATACTCATATACAACATTTATGGATTTGAATAAAGGATACATCTTTTCACATCACCATCATCTACATCTATCTAGCCTTTTCTCTATGATTTACCTTCAAGAGCTTCTAGAGTCTTCTAATGAGTAAAGAGAGATCTAACCCATGATCTCTTATATTCTAAGCTCTCATTTTATGCTAGCACCCAATTGGTTGTATGCCTACCCACATTATACCAGGCTATTACTTCCTTCTTCTTTATCAACTTCTCATAAATTACCAAGATCTTCTCTGATGACTGTGATGCTGTGAAAAGTGGCTCGATGAACATAACCCTAAAATTTGTTGGCCAAAACTATGTAATGTATCGGTCTTTGAATGGTGGAAAATAACATATATTTTTTTTAATCCCTTGTGAGATGAATCTGGAGGGGTTCCCCATTGTATAAATCCTCCTACTAAATAAGTGATAGAAAAAGAATGACAATAAAAAATAAGAGTTATAGTATTTGTATTTATATTCTATTGGATATTCACTATTAATCACCATTGCATTATATTTCTTCATGGCTCATTCACCATACAACTTAGTTTAATTCTATTAGGGTCATATTATTTCTATGAGGTTGGTTATATTTTTTTGGTTTAAACAATTCCAAACTATTCGTATGATGGGACATACATTGAAGTCTAAAATTAAATTATTGGTATGTTTATGTTGAATGTTATTTTTGATTGAAGAGTGCTTATATATTAATCACACAAGATATGGTACATCATGGGCTGGGTTCCTCCCCTCTAAGATAAATTTTTATGCTTGGCTCTCGCAATCTTACTTGAAAGAAATCAAGATGAGATATTAGAGGCTCAACAAAACACTGGTTTAGAGCCCTTACTTGTGGATGAGGATCCTCCTGCCTTGGGAGGATGTGGTGGTAAGCCTCAAGACATACCATCACCTTGTTATCCTTTTTTTTTGCAATTTCTTAATTATTCTCTTTATTTTTATTTGTTCCTTACTCTCTCTATTTTCCTATCTATTTGTTGATGTGATGTTTCTTTCTATAGGTGTGGTCATTTTTTGACCACTTTTTAGACTTTTTCTGAGATATCTTTGCTCTCAATATGTTGAATGTTATTTAATGTGTATCACTTAACATTCTACCAACATGTAAAAGTGTTAAACAACTCAATCAACATAAATGAATAGAGAATTTAAATTTTAACTATACTAAAACTCCTTACTATCATTTCATCATCGCTTAATTTTAATCTACCTTTATTAAATTTTGAACAACTTTAATAGACATATTTATCTTTTAAAAATATATAGATCATCCAAAAATGTCCTACTTCTAAATCTCTCATTAAATTTTAAAATTTCATAGGGTGTATCAACTTCCATTGTTCATTTTTCCTTGATCACTCTTGTGATGTTAAGCTATGTAATCAAATCATATGAGGAAGTTAAAAATCTACATTTATAAGGATGCACTTACCATAGTGATCTTTTAAAAGAATCCTTTCATGTCAGCACTTGTATTGCTTGAGGCATCAACACTTTTAGATCTAAATAAATGACTCTACTTATGCAATTAGAATAATTTTGATTCAACATGGGCATCATCTATCTATCTAATTATATGGTTAATTGTTATTTATCCTATAATTAGGAATGTTAAGAATTTGATGTTTTACCAATGAACAAATTGATTTAACTATGAATTAAAATTAATATTTGGTATCAGAGTAGGTATGGGTTTATGAGTATTAATTCACAGTGTAGCATAAATATTTTTGATCGTTACTCTGATGGAAAAATTATTTACTCTAAAGAGTTTAAATACTTAATTTGTTTTCTTTGTAAAAGTTTTTTTTTGTATTTTTTGTTTTGCAGAAAACATCTCGAGAGAGATACCACAGTTGAGTATGATCCAAGGATATATGCATGTAGATAGATTTTAAGCGAGCATATTTTCCTTTATTTAAATAATGTGGTTTTTTTATGGTCTATTATACACACTCGTACACTTCAAAGCCAGACTTGGTGTATAAAGGAGTATATTTTTTTAATAATTTTGAATCTAAAGTTTAATGATTTATCATTTAGTTTATAGGTTGTAGTTATCATGTGTTTTGAATATTTAGTGTCATATAGGTCTATATTCTAATTCAATGAAAATATATGTCATTAGGTGTGTCAAATAGTAATCTTCTCGATCAAAGCCTAAATAAATTATTTTGTGTTATAAAGGTCATTTGTGTCACGTTGAAAAGTGTCAAAATTTAAAAATTTCTTATAAACCCATTATTAGGATAACCAATGTTCGATTTCTAATAGATATGTCAAATGTGTGTGGATAATTCTCTTCACTATTCTAGCTATTTGAGCTAAACATATAGGAGGTCAAAGACAAATCGAGATTGGAGGACATTCAACATCTTCTTGTCAACTGCTAATGACAAGGTCACATATTACATTAGTGGCTATAATGTATGCACCAAATCAGCTGAAGCTAAGGGTGGCTTCTAGTGGTGATGGTAGTTGCCTATGTTGTTTGTGATTGAGTGACAACAATCATTGATAGAAGCTATAAACAAAGACAAGAAGAACTTAGGCCCCAAAAATTTATGTTTTTATTTGTTTTGTGTGGTGTGTTGAATAAGCACCTGTTGTGATATTTGTGAAAGACTCATTTTTTAGAAGAACACTCTTTGAGGTCAAAAGAAGGATTTCAAGGTATACTAAGAGTGAATTATTCTCAGGTTTGTAAATCTTGTATTTCAGAAATTCAGTTTCGAAAAGGGTCTAGAAACCAAGAAATTCAATTCTAGAATTATACCTATTAGAGTAGTACCTGGTCTAAATATTTTTTTAGATAGATGCTTTTACAAGATATTATTTTCTTCTCCCATGCTCACACTAAACTAGGGGGAAGGGGGAGGCAGTGGGATGTTAAGAATTTAGTGTTTCACCATGTGAGTAGACTAAGTAAACTCTAAACCAAAATTAATAAGGAATCACCCATGAATTGCTCAAGTCATTCACTATTGGAAAATCATATGATTGGGAAGGGTCATCCTCCCTTCGAACTATAAACCTTTCAAGTTTTTTGAGATGCAAAGTGTGTTCTAACTTAAATTAAATAGACAAGTTACATTTTTTTTTTTTTTTTTTGAAAGTGTCTTCTATGAATCATATATAAAATGTATAATAGTCATAAATAAAAAGTAAGTGGAATGGAATTATATCATGAAAAAATATATCACATGATTCGCGTCAATCTAGTATATCAAAAAAGGATATCATAAAACCTTTAAAAATCATTATTCCAATTAACATAATTAAAAGCAAGGTAATTAAAGTCATTTAATAAACTAATCTAAAATAACTTTTCAATCAAAAAACTTAAGGCAAAGTATCCTTAGAAGAGCTAAAAAATCCTCTCAGGGAATAAATGCAAAATAAAGAAGTCCATTAATCAGTTAGAGCAATTAGATAAGCCAAGAATTGGGACTAAATAACTACTATGTTATGATGAGGAAAAATTATAACTTAAACACATGACGGTTAATACATTACCAACTACTCTAAACTTGTGTATAATGATGTTAATTTTTTTATTGACATATTTAATATGACATGCAATGAAATTTTAATGTGCCTACAAGATAAGCTCCACCCAAGACAACTAGGGGGTGGTGGATCATTTGGGTTTTTGCCTCAACCACTACCACCAGGAGGATCCACCACATCGAGGATCAGTTTCAACCCATTGTTGTTAACCAACTTTTATTTTTATTCTTATTAATCATCCTGTATGGGAAAAATGATAAGGTTTAGCCTAGAAAACTTTCTATAGATAGTGGTGCCACCAAACAACTAGAACTAAAATTTGCATGCCCAAACATGACACCCCACGACATTAATTAGGAAATGATTTCCAAGAACATGAATAAAATTCTATCAGTTATAATTATAGTGTATTCCATAGCCTCCATAACTAAGAGCCTATGAAGGTGACTAATGATGAGGAGAATCGAGTGGCACCTAACTAACAACACACAAGGCACTTCCCCAATAATCCAAAATGGTTTACAAATGTTGGGCACCTCTAGTATCACTTTTTTAATGTGAACTTATATTTGAAGCATAGGATTAAAAATGACTAGTACTTTGTTAGCTATTGAAAAATGAACATCAAGAGACATTATTAAATATTTCATTGTTTCTTCCTTCTAATGTTGGTAAAAATTATTTGTGCAAAAAACATGCCAAGTCTAATTTTAAGGTGCAAGCAACATAGTGGAATCCTCCAAAAAGAGAATTTCTAAAATAAATGGTTGGAAGAAGGTATGAATCCATCTCTAAGTAAACTGAGTCTAGGGGAAAAAACAAAAAAGGTGTTTTAACTTCTCATGATAATAGCAAGCAAATATTGTAGCCTTAAGAAACATGCCCCAAAAAAATTAATATTTATCATCTTTTCCTTTAGTTCATTTCATTTTTCTTTCACAGTTGATAGCCCATATAATTTCCAAATAAAATAGAGGGTTATTTCTTACCTATTATCTTAAGGTTTAATTTATTTATTTCTTGAGCAATTAATAAACCAAAGGAATGTTACTATAACTATCCATATCATAACCAATTTTTTTTTGGCTATCTATAACCATTCGATGGCATTAAACCTTACCCTTAGTCTATCCAATCAAAAGCATGCCAAGGGTCAAACTTGTGTTTGATGTAAATATGTCAGTTTTATTTCTTAGATATCTTTAATATTGAGTATAAAATTATTAAAGGTGTATACACCTTTAAATACTGAATACAAAATTATCAAAGGTGTATACACCTAATTTTTTAACAAGACATGTTATCATTATGTCTTTTTCATGTTTGCATGCATTTGGCTCATTTGTGTGTGTTTGTCTCTTTTTAGACATTTCCTTTAATATTGGACCCTTCATAGCCTTGTGTCATATGTATTTTATTATGAATACCTTAGATATGTCAATTGTCTACATTAGAAAATATTAAGTCATCCTCAATATAGCTTGATATTTATTTCCAAGTCTTTTCCTAGTATAACTATAATTAGAAGTGGTTGATTATGGTCTAACCATAATCGATGGTGGATGATTTGGTCACCTACTTTTTTTGGATCCTTTACGCCACATGTTGATTTATCATTCTTTAGTTTTTGGTTCTCACTATTTTTCATGATTAGCCTACATATGAATGTGTCCAAATTTTAATTCAAATGAACCTATATATACATTTAACCTTAGTCATTTCAAATATACAAATCATCAATCAATCCCCTTTATTGAGCCGTACATTGAATATTTCTATTAGACATTTGTTAGGAGCCTGCACATTGGTCTTATTCTACCCTCATCATCTATTGAATTCTTTTGCCTACATACTTGTACAAAATAAGGTTCTATTATGGAGCATATAGTTGCATTTGATTATCTATGGGGATGAGATAAAGTGATTTCTCTCATTTGGGTCAGGAATAGTCATAAGCATAATAACTACATAAAGACCTTATTTTGAGCATGCAGGACATCTACAATTTCATGTTGACCTAGTGGTGTAGGAACCTTATATTTTTGTGCTTCCAATGAAAATAATTATGTTGAACCCCATCTACACTTATTTTAATCATCATTTGCATTTAACTTACCATCACACTAATATTATATTAATTCTCTATCACACTACTAATATAGTGCATCTGCAACTCCTATGTAAAACCTTACCAAGTGACACTAAGAGGCTAATTCTTCTTTTGAACACATCACCATCGATATCAAATATTTTTTTCAAATTCTAGATATAAAGATTCCATGGTAACCTTATAGCCATATTGGATCTCATGCAAATCAAAAACATTCTCCATTTGGTTAACCCAATTGAGTGGATCATTTCCATCAAATTTAGGCATGCCCACTTTCAATGAAAGGCTTCAAGGCCTAGAATTAGTGTTACACATAATATGAGATTATGCACCATTTGGTTCATGACCAGGTTATCCCTTAGATCCATATTGAGTCAGTTGTTTGACTAACATATTAGTGGAAGATAAGAGAGTATCTAATTGCTTACTAATGATAGCCATTTCTCCTTTTATTTCATTATAGTTATTATATGTTTCATTATCACAATATCCTACAGATCACACACTTTTCATCTAATAAATAAGACATCATATTTTAAGTCCCACCTAATCCAAACTCATACTCGATATCTTATTTGTTAAGAGTTTTTCCTAGTGTATATGAGTTATTGACCCTTCCTCTAGTTTGCAACCCTATCATGCTAAGGTTGACATTGAAAATTTTGATTTGACCTTGAAATTTGACAAACTAGTTTCAAACTTAGGTCAACCTCAAATCCAATACTTGAATCAATAAAAGTTCTCTATATTTTTTCTAGCTTTCCAAAAATGTAAATAAATCTGAATAATTTCTAATATTATAGTCTATAGAGCAAATTTATGAAAAACCCTAAAATCATAATAACTTGCTAAAAATGATCACATGACCTTTTTTCACTATAGCTTCCTTGACTAATTATCCAACTTTAGTAAAAAAATTACAAAAATTTCTCGAAAGTTTACGAGATATAGGTTATTCTTAAAAATTAGGGCTTCAACCACACTATTGACCAAATTTGACTTCTAGTCAAATGAGGTCAACCCTTATCATTTTAAAAAAGTTAAGAAGGTTTACATGCATCCTATGGGGTCTCATATTGTCTTAGATATCTTGTTTAGCCATGTCCTAGTCTTGGTTGAAGTTCTTTCCTCTTGAATTGGCCTAGTCAACCATGGTCAACCTGGTCAAACCCTTATCAAACTTGGTCAAAATGTCCATTTTGTGTAAATTTTTCCTATCATGGTTTTTATAATGTTTCAATGTGTTTACAATTCATGAATTGTTCATTTCCTAAGTCTCAAATGCAAAAAGGGGTCTTTGGCCACTTTATAGCTCATTAATGGACTTGTACGGACTTCTAAAAGGATAAATTTGTCACCAAGATCAGTTTAAACATGAGAGAGGTCAAATTTAGGCTAGAATCAGTTAGATAACATTCAAAGGTTAGTTACAATAAGAAAATGTGAGTTTCTCCTTATTTTTAGGGACTTTTGGGAACTTATACGACCTTCATGTTTAGATATTTAGCTAAAAACGTGGTTGGGGCATCTCTTCACCTCCCCAAATCCATTTCCACATTTTAAATTCAATGAGAATGCAAAATATGCATCTGTAACTCAATTTTATTCATCTTCCTCTTGGCATGCAAAGAAGGGTCAACTTCATATACTCACCATGTGTCGTACAATTTTATTTGGAAAAAATGCTCTTGGGGGTGGATAGTGCTCTAAGTCTACTTAATTTTAATAATATTAGTTTATGTTTTGGTGCCTCCTCCTTTATGAATGATTGTTAACATTCTAGGAATCTTTTAATGCATATTCAACCAAGAAGGGGTCTCTTTTGAATATGTTTCAACTTCTCTTACTTTGTATTGATGTGTTTGAGTGTTTCAGGTGCTTCTACATGATCCTCAAGGATATTTTCATGTTTCTACTTGTTTTTAATATTTAATTTGTTGATAGAGCCTTTTCTAGGCTTGTTTCTTGGTCTAAAGATCAGAGTTACAGACTTGCTTGTATAACTTTACCTTCATCTACTTTATATAGGTTTCCCACATGGTTACAAAGGAATTAAAAATGTTTTTAAGTGTTGTGATCATATACCATCATTTGGTAGTTTTGAGACCTCACATTGCATAATTTCATCCTTCCATACCTCTACCCATACATGTGATTCAATACTGTCACCTACAGGTTCTAATCCTTCTCCATGGAGGTGTTCATGTGTGATAGTCACTATTGCCAAGATAATAAGGGTTTATATGAAGTATTAGCAGTGATTTTGATGTTTTAGACCAAGTGGTGATCCTATGAAGAAGGATGGATAGCTCCAAGAACACTGATTTGATTTTAGGGATTGAATCCCTAAATACCCCAAACAGAGTTCCCAGGGCTTTTTTAGGTTTTCCTAAGTTGAAACTATGTTTGATTTTGAGAAATAATTATAGGAAAATATTTTATTTCTATCCATGGACAAAATTCATGCCACGTTTTAGCTTAAATGGTAAAAAATCATGTGTGCTTTGAGACCTTCCAAAATGGCAAACTGAAAATAGGCAAAAATATCTATAGGATTTTGAAGGGAAGGTTGGTGTTGACACAACATAAAGAGGTTATAAGCATGTACAAGTAGTTTAAATGAGTTAAAGCATCTCAAAAAAAAATTTAAATCACCTATATCATGAATGAGGAAGTGGTTGCATCAGATGACCATTTTAGGCCATCCCCTGTCTGTACACAGGGCTATAGAGGACACTTATAGACAAAGAATCACAAGTTTATGAAATGAGCAAGGTTTGAAATAGGTTGTGTAGGGTTAAATGATTTATATTTGTCTAATAACCCTATATAATCATTAAATAACCAATGATATGCTCCAAATAACCAAATACAACCTACAGTCATGAAAAATGAACACCTACCGCCTAGGATTGGAGCTTAGTCCCAAACATGGGTAAAAGAGGTGTGTTAAGATAAATCCATGAACATAAGCATATGAAATGATGAAAATAGTTGATTATAAGAGTGAAACCAGATTAATTTCATATATGTTGGGGCTAAATATCTATAAAAGGACACCTACATGCCTATAAACATACAGTCACAGTCAGGGGTATAAGTAATACAAACTCAGTTTAGAATAAGGTCATTATAGATGTCTAAAAAAATAATATAGTGTAGTGACATAATGAAGCATTATTATATGAATATAAAAAAAAAATTAATATACTTATGAAGAAGTAACTAACCCTAGCAACCTACAACCAAAGTAAGGAATGACTGTTTCAGTCAAAGAGAACAGTAGGGAACTGGCAAGCCTAGAAAGCTTAAGGCATGTTTGAAAATGGTGAACTCTAATTTTCATAGATATGGGTTCTAAAATATATTAAAATCCTAAAAAACTTTATTTTTCCCAAAGGAATAACATACACAAAAAGAAGACCCTCATTTGTTGTCTCAGTCCTGACAGAACACTAGATGGTGAAGGCAAGGTACCAAGTTGTGACTCCCTAGAGGGGTATGAAAGGATAAATGCATTATGACCTGGTTTTTTATAATAAATAAATTTTATCTACACTAAAAAATCATTCCTAATCCATATAAACTCCTTTTCCCATAGTCTAAATGACTCAGTCTGTATAGATGGGGTAAGGGAGAGCCTTGTTTCAAGAGGCAAATGTGAGATTCTAGTTGCAAACAAGGTTCTGATTGGGTCCTTGAGCCTAAAAATAATTTAATAAGGATTATTAATATGTATAAACATCTTATATGTATTAATTATGGTTGTAAATAGGATTAATAAGGAGGCTTGTGTGAAAACATGCAAAAATAGGGTTTTTTGACCCCTTTTTTGACAAAGTTGAGCTAGTTTGACCACTTAGACTTGGAATCTGATGAAAAAATTAGGTAAAAATTAAAATCATAATTTTTTTGAGCTCATAAAACTTTCATATTTCTCATCCAAATATGTGAATATGCCTCTATTTTGTCTCAGAGGTAGGTCACTCTTTGCATGCAGGAAAATGGTTGTTTTGGGGAAATGTGAAGAATGGAGAGCTTGTGATCAATATGACTAGTCAAGGAAGTTTGTAAAATTTGGAGACATATATAGGGACATAAAAAAATAATCTATAAGCTTTGGATACCAAGGATATGGTCTAAACAAGGAGGTCTGCAGGTAGACCTAATGAGAAAACATGCAAACCCAACCCCAAATAAGGTGTCACTTCTTGTTCTAGCCTTCCCCAAGTATTATAAATTTTTGTGTGATTTTTTTAGGGGAAATTTTGAAGTTTTAATTCTATTTGAATGTATTTATGGTGAGTATTATCACCTTTGGGTCCACAATGTGCCAACAAGCCTGTTGACATCTCATAGTCCTTATTTTAAAATAGGGGTAATTTCCATTTTAGGGTCTTGTTGAACTATCCAAAGGATTGGAACATGTTTATATGTCACTATTAGATCTAAGGAATATTTTTATTGGATTTTACACTCCTCAGGGGGCCACACCTAACTCCAAACACACTGAAACACTTGTAGGAAGCATGGAAGCCACTCAAAGGTCAAGGTCAACCACTCATATCTCTCACAAATATTTACATGGAACCCTAAGACAATTTAACATGTTATGGAGGATCCTTAAGGAGATATTAGTGTAATTTTTCAAAGGTTCCAACATCTGATCTTTATAAATAAAGGTTAAGAGTCTAGGTCACTCAAAACCCTTGTAAAACCCTCACAAGGACCCAATTAGAGAGATAGAGTATTTTTAGCATTGAAATGAAAGGGTATGGACATGAAACCACATATAATTTTTATATGACTCTCATATGATCTCACACATGTACTTTGTTTGTATAAAATTATATGAAATAGAGTAAAACCAAGCTTATTTTGGCTATTTTGAATGGTGTGAAATATAAAAGAGGATTTAGAGGATGAAACAAACTTTGGAAGGAATATATAAACTTTAGATAACTCCAAAAAAAAATTCATCTCATCCCATGAATTAGACTCTAAGTATCCCAACTAGACTCTCACTTTCAGCCAGTCTAGTGAGCCAACTAGTGAACACTTATGAAAAATGGTGAAAAGCAATTAGGGAATCATTTTAAAGGTTTTTTCTTGAAATTTATTATATGGGAGCCATTTAAAAGTGTATTTACCTCTTTTTCATGGATTATTCTAAAAAACTAGGAGTTTTGGAATGCCAAGTGGAGAAGGTGCATGGAAAAGAGCCCTTTTAAAATTGCCAGTGATGATTTTGCATACCCACAAGAATGGGGATGGTCAAGTTTCAATTAAATACATTAAAGGGATTTTTTGTAACCCTTATTGATCATACCAACCATCATACTTGACCATATGTAGGTATAGGGGCAGTTTTTGAAGGCAACTTAGGTGGATAGATTCTTATGCCAAAATGGCAATTTTATGCCACTTTTCACTATCTTTATGACTTGCTTTAGACAAGTATACACTATGACATGGTATAGGTTGACCCAAATATCTTCCACATGCAATTTTAATTTATTCTCTCAGATGGACACATTTCCTCTTGGACTTCCCTTCCCCCTACCTTCCCATTTCTTCTATAAATTTTGGCTTTTTGGCTATTGTATGGATCACTCTGCCTGGGTATGGTGAAACCCTACCAAAATTTTACCTTGAATAAATAAATACAATTGTTTTATCTCATTAAAATATTTCATTAAGTGTACATGCTTGGTATTAGTCTTGTGAAAGTGTAATTTCCATTACCTTCACATGTTGATTCCATTGGTGCCTAGTGTATTGTGATTTCCTTCTTGCAAGTCAATAAGAAGTGTTTGAAGAGAAATCATGTGTAATTGACTAGGATAATCAATATAGTTTCTTATAATTCCTATTTTTTAGTTCCTCCTATCATATGTCATTTCCTAGACCCCATGTTGAAACACTGATGTGAGAGGGGAGATTGATGTTGAATGGAGTGTATGCACTATTTATTCTTAGTTTCAAGTGTATGTTAAAGGCATGAGTAGAGAAAATATTTTGGTGCATCACCTCCAATATAATAGGTTTACTTTCAATTTTTATAACCCTTTTCATCCCCCTAAGTTGTTAGTAATAGGAATATGAGCTTCAATGATGCATCAAGGGGAGCTAGCGCCTAATCTAGAGATCCACCCCAATAGATATACCCATAGCCCTGGGGTGGTTCCATTGTATCACATGAGTGAGGATAAGTTTGTCCCATCTCCTCATTTGGTTCATTTCAGTGACAACACAGACTTTTACCCAAATATAAGCTCCAATACCACTTGTAATAAAATTACTATATCACTTGAGTAGAATAACAATAATAGATCACAATATTCAATTGAAATAGAGCATGGTAATGATGAGCCACTTTGAGGGGGAAACATTCAAAACTTTAAAATAAGAACAAAATCTAGAATATCATTATTTCATACTAAACACTACCTCTTATATATATCCTACTTATGCTATGGAGACATCATAGACCAATCTTATTAATAATATGAAACTATATAGGGTAAGTGCATAGAGTTGGGATAGAATTTAGTGGACATTTTCACAAAATTTATAAAATGTGCCTATGTTATTGTTGACCCATTTTGCTCGTAGGCAAAATGTCGGTCACCTTCTTCACTTGCTATTTAATGCCAGTCATTTTCAGGTTCAGCGAGTTCAGAGAGTTCATTTCATGCCTTGGTTCAAGTGTTTAGGCAGCTTCTGGTTCAACAGGTTCAAAGGAAAAGGAAGGCCGCAGAGAAGCTAGCAGGCCCGATGACGTCCTATGTGGACGTCAAGTTTACAAGTATGAAATAATCATTTGCCTTCAAATGAAAAAGTGTGAACCATGGAAAAGGGCCTGAATGTAGCGACCCACCAGTATGTTTACCCAAGGGGGGCAATGAGACAGAATTAAGACAAAATTGATAAAGCGACACGCAAGGAACGAGTAAGCAGTCAGTCCAAGTGGAAAGAAGTGGTGCCAATTCGAGAAGTGACTCCAACAGGTGAAATAGTCCCCTTCAAATTGATCATGAGAAGATGTAACAACTCAGTAATGTAACCGGTTTCTTCATTTTAAAATTTTTGGGTGGACAAACCTGCATTTTTAAATTAAAAATGTAGACTTCAAGCAGACAAAATGGATAGCTCATTAATATTTTTGAGCAACTTGTTCTTTTCATGAAGGGACACATATGCCACTTGT